>VWYE01022348.1:130921-162109 GCA_013398995.1 Alaudala cheleensis | reverse complement strand
GGGGGGGGGGGCGGGAAATCATAACTCTAAAGGAAAACAGAAATCAGATAAAACCACCTGCAGGGATGATTAATGAAGGATTGTTAGACAGAATCTCATGGTGCCTAAAGGAGCAGAGGACTGCAATGCATGAACAACGTTACAAGCTCCTGCAATCACAGACAATCATTCAAAGGCAATTAGCTCAGAAGAGTCCAGAGTACACTGCTAGCGCTTGCTCTGCTCCGCAGGCCATAAACATGACATGCTGATCTCTGTGAGCATGGCAGAAAAGAGCAAAAGTCCTAACTCTAAGTTGTTCGAGGAAGAACAGTGAGGTCAAGGGTATCACCGGTGCCTGAGGTTCCTGCCAGGGCAGGAAATGTGTTAATGAACTTGCAAGCAGCACACACCAGCTGGGTACCTTGAGTAAGGCAAGAAACCACAAACAGCGGCATGTTAGACAATTATATTTTTGTCTCTAAGCAAATCTGCATAATCATGAAGACTTCCTTAAAAGACAAAATTACAGGCCTAAACTCCAAGTATGCACTAAGTGTAATTAAAAAAAGGAAAGAAGTTCCCTGCAATCCCCTCCACAGTCAAGAATACTGAAACTGAACTAATGCCAGATAAATGTAAGGAATATAGAGTAAACAAACAGTCTTGCTACCTTTCAAAACTCACTGAATATGTCAACACAGATAAGTATCAATACCACAGATACAGGGCTTTTTCCTCCCAGGAATTTCCTAATCCATCATAAAGGGTTTTGCAAGCTTGATAATATAAAGTAATTCAAGCCCACTGTGAACCAGACTGCTGTTGCAATCAACACTGTTCAGGTGGATAAGAAGCTTTCAACTTCTATTCTGCACTTACTTTGATCAGCCCACTTAACAATTTCTCTAACATAGCACTCAAAAATTAAGAGCCACAAGAGGCAAGAGGTTAAACCACTGTTTACATAGCATTTGGATGATCTAGGTAATACTGTTGTGGTTGTGGAGTAACAGGTGGGATAGTGCCCAAAGCTGAATTCTGATTGTTAAATACAGATTTCTAACAGAAAGGAGGATATTCCAGTAGTAGGTAGAGGATATAGTTCTTTAAAACACTTTACAGGAATTACTAACATGAACTGATCATGTTTGAACTTGACTTGCTCAAATCAGTTCTGGAGAACAGTGCCCAAAACCTGCAGCATGTACAAAGAACCTTACCTGTAAAGAAAGACTGAACAAATTCTGTTTAATATAGAAGAGATTAACCCAAAACGAATACAAAATACTTTTTAAAATGAAGGAGACTATTGCAAAGAAAATACTGATGAGTTCAGTCAGAGAGAACAGGAAATATTTACCTTAATTTGTAGCGAGAGTTCAGCTTGATACCAGGAAAAGGCTTATTTACAAGAATGACATAAGCACTGCAGCAGGTTAATTCAGAAGATCAACAACTGGAGGATTATCAAGAACAAATTGGAAAAATGTTTGTCAGGTAGAGCTTAAATATAGCTCTTTATCAGGGAGGTCCATCCAGAAAAGTCTTCTTTAACCCTCTGTTTTTATTATTTTAAGGGACACTTATTTTACTCTAAGTCCAACCATGGCAGTTCAAATGTCTTTGCAGAGCATCTCTGAATTTCATAATAGTGTATGGAATATGTCAAGCAAATGGAACTTTTCAACAGTTAATCAAGAAAGCCCATCATCATAAGCCTAATCTGCAGTGCTCCAACAACAAACCTGATCTTTCTTTTACTTTGATGGATGTAAGCTCAGGTTCAAGTTTATTATGAAGATAATTATTTTAAATACTGACAAACACCTGAAATTTTCCAAGACTGAATTGCCCTGCAGACAGGAAGTTGTGTCCTGGCTTGAAACAGTTCAGACTGTGGTTCCTAGACTAAGGGGGATATGTAGGCTGTCATCATCACTGACAAGTTACAGATGACATCTCAACCCAAATAGTGTCTCCTTTCTAATCCAGACTTCCTAACAGTACTGCACGAAACATATTCATCACCAAACTACAAAAAAACAATTTGAAAATTTCAGTGAACTGCCTAATAGCAGACATTTAAGAGTAGCTCCTAAACTTTTCACTGTCCTTAGTCTGACAATAAAACCTTACCAAAGCTGAGGCTTTAAAAAATACAGACAATTGCATAACAAATGCACACTGTTGCATAAGCAACTTAACTGTGGAGTTCACAATGATTAACTTCATAAGTTTTATAGAAAATATACATATTGGGGTAGAAAACACCTAGGGCACCTCAAATTAAGGAGCTCTTGAGATGGATCGGCAGCAATGCTTCCAAGCTTGCCTTTTAATAAGACTGTCTGACAAATTCCATTACAAGACCCTGCTATCAACTGTGACTTCACCAAATGTTAGCTGCTATGCAGAAATGTTCCACGCTGAGAGTCATGTCAGGCTGAACCTGTTGGAAAATTTAGCCAAAACAGATCATTCCTGTGAACAAAGAGAAAATAGTTTGCTTTGCCTGGTTTAACATACTCTGATGACATCTTAAAATCAAACAAAAAGCTCACTAATGCAATAAAATCAAGTCTGAGCATCCATATGCTTTAAGTCAAGATTTGGAAGTCTGCAGGGCAATATAAACTTTAAGATAATGGGACCCATCTACTAACCATGTGAAAATCTGCCAAAATTAGTCAATTTTCCAAGCCTTTTCTTTTTGAAGCTGTGTCAAGAAGGAGAAGAATGTCGCACCTGCTTGGTACATACTTGCTTTCCCTAGGTGGAATGCTTTAGCCCATTAGAAATTCTGTATTCCCACTTTGAAGTGGTATCATCAAAATGCAGAAGAGGAGCAGGGGCCACTAAAAGAAAAATTACTGGGAATGCAGATCAGTTGAAAAATCAGAGAAAACTTAGAACTGGTAACTGTGGAGGACAGATCAGGCAGAAGTGATGCCAGCCAGAACTTGGTCAAATAAAAAGAAAGGCTATTTCTGCAGGGAGAGATTAATGGAAAAGGGAGTGGAAATAAATCTGATAAACTATGCACCTGAGACTGACAAGTATCTTGTTAAGCAGTGAACATCAGCTCAGAGAGGTCCTGTGAGATGGAATTCATTTGTGGCAACCACAGATACCACAATGCTGGAGGAGGTTAGAGGTGTGGAAAGCATTTTGGTCACACTGAGATGACTGTTCTATACATCAGCCTTTCTGGTGGCTCAAGTCAAACTGATGTAAGATCTAGTATGTCTCATAAGTTTATTTTAATACAAATACAAGAACGAGTAAGATATAGATTCTTCTAAAATAAGAATACCTATGTGACTCTAATTCCCTCCACACCATTCTCCCTCATGAATCTATTTTATGATGCAATGTCCAATTAAATGACAATGTCCTGTTTTCCCCAACAGGATTCCTTCCTCTGGAAGGAACTGACTTCCTCTGGAAATGAACAAGTGTTATGCTGTAAGGGATACCTGTTTTTAGGGCTCTTGACTCTTCTCTTGCAAAGCTGTAGTGAATGAGTTTATGAACTGCAAGAGTAATTAAAGCAACATTTCTTCAAAACAGAACATGAAAAATACTCTCTCTTCTAATTTCACAGGATTTCAGTGTGAATTTAAGCCATTATTTTAAATAAAGCCTTCATCTAAACTTTCTGGGGTGTGGTTTGGTTTTTTGTTTGTTTTGTGTCCAGATGCTGGACTTGGCAGCCATGCCACTTATATATAGGTATCATGAGCTCAACATATAAAATGTAAAATGTAATTCAAAGCACCAGAATACCAGAAAGCATAGAAAGTCTTAGGAACTATAAACTAGATAAATATAACCCACCTCAAAAAATCCCCAAACAACTCAACCCATACCACATTCAACGAACAGTTGCTAATTAGAGGCCATGAGATTCAGTTTCCAGGTGCCCATGCTACTAAAATCTCCTCTCAATTAGCTGCTGTACACATCAGTTTATTGGTATTTGTGAAATCCTCATACATGGTGAGGGCTCTAAGAAGCCTCAGAACTACCAATTAGTCTTCAAAGCACTGTTTAAAAAGCACCATTTCCCAGCCTTCCAGCCATGCACCACCTTTCCTCACTGCGTAAGTAGGATTACTGCACATGTTCATCACCTTTGCCCTGGGAAATCTGTGTGCAGAGTCAGACAGGAGCTTATCCTAACCAAGTCAGCCCTGGCTCCTGCCAAAGACCCCTCACAAATGATGGTGCCTGAGAATCAGACTGCCAGAATTTAAGCAATTATAGAGAGCTTGTAGCTTCCTATTCAATGGGCAGCCAAGAGTGGGTTCAGCAGTAGGCCTGCAGGCCACAGGCTGCTTATGCCAATGCATAAAAACAAGTGTCCTTGCAGGCATCAACCAGAAAAACAAGAAGAACAGTCCTCATGTGTTTTAAGTGAGCATTAACTCCACACTCACAATAGTAACAGTTATGAATGACCTGGCACTTTCCTTTACAAAAAAGTGAGAAAATGGCATTAAATTCAATCCATGAATGGCAAAATGAGTTAGGAAAACTTATCACTGCCCTGAGTACTCAAAGCAGCATACTGGCACTCTTCTGCTAGAGATGTGCTGCCTCTCAGGGAGTTGTTTCTCATGCTTAGGTTCACTTGACTTTTCAGATGAGAACAATTATACTTATTTCTGTTCATGAAAGTTTTTTCATGAAAAAATGATTAAAGAAAGACTTCAAGGATGTTAAGTTGTTAGCTGACATGTGAGTTATGACAGCCCATACAAACTTCTTCTAAAGCAGTCTTTGGGAATTGTTAAAACACATTTCCAACATTTGACAAAAGTAGCTTTCAGACCAGTGATATTTGCTAAAATACATGTAGATCTACTGCATTAATATTATGAAACAAAGAATCCAAACACAGGAATTCTTTACTATCTTAGACACAAAAATATGAGATTCCTAGTACACAGTAAAAATCCAGTAGTCTGCCTTGCAAACACTATCTGCAGCCTAATCGATGGAACTACTGATAGGTCACATCAGGTCAGATCCCAGGATCTGACGATTTTATTTCTTCTTCTCTGTTCACTTATTTTCCTGCAGAGATTTCCTCAGCTCTGCAAAGCAAATGCATGCAATGCTTTGTGAATTCTAAACACTTAATGAAACATTACACAAGCATTCAGAATGACAAGTTAAGTAACCTTAACTTAAAGCAGACCTTGAGCTGCAGCACACCAAAAAATATATTCAGCTTTTACAACAGCATGATTTATCATTTGAAAAACAAGATTTAAAAATGGGATGCTTTGCTAGGTCAGGAGTTAATTTTCAGAGATACTAATGTGCATTGCTCCAGCACTCATTTCCATTTCCCTTCTTCCGTCCTCGTGTGAGTTCACATTTTACTAAAGAAGCTCTGAACCCTGAGACCTACAAATGAGTTCTCTAAAGTGAGAACTAATTTGCAGCTGCATAAACATATCTGCACTGCTTTTCCTACACATCACAGAAACTTCCCGTGTTTCAAATAATAAAGGCAAACATGGCACAATCCATGGAAACAGCCCTGATGTTCAAAAAATGATGAGCAAAAGGACACTTAGGAACAGAAAACATGGGTCTGATTTTTCTCTGTTTCTTGGTAAAAGAGAAGATACATTAGAAATAAAGCCAGAACTTACTTTTCTGGTAAAAACTGGTGGTGTGTTTGGGTGGTTTGTGATACCTGCAGAAGATGGATTAATGCAACCACTGTCTAACCCTTGCACTGAGCCTTTGCAGTGCTCTTCAAAGAAGACAAGTCATAACAGTGACTTAAATATACTATTTATTAGGTAACATCCTAATATACTTGGCCATCAGCTCTCAGTGTACCACTGTCAAGGTTCAGTGGACCCAGTAAAACAACAACCAATCCTCTCTAAAAACTATTCTTTTTTGTTAGAAACTCGCTATGCAAAAGTACTTGGACTAAAAATTAAAAGATCTAGTATTTTTTGACCCAGTTATTTTCTTTAAACACATTCTAAGAGAAAAGAATGCCTGCATTCATTCCAAGTCACATTAAATAAAAACATTAAAGTAGAACAGATTTCCCTCACCCCGGATAAGTAATTGAGGATCACAAGGTCGGGAGTTCATGACTTAAATCCTCTTTTGGATGCAAAGACCAACATTTCATCATGTTTCCTTCTTAACTCCTTACTATTCCCTTATGGAATTCACAGTCTAAGCAAGAAAGAACTTTGGCTCTCATGAAAATAAATCTGTCCCATTAAAAAATATGCATTAACCCCAGCTATTAATTTGGACGACTATTAGCAACTTTTAGCAAAATAAGACCATAAGGTTTGTAATTATTCAATCTTTTTATAAATTATTGCTTTTCTGAGTGACATGCTGTAAGACTATGAAGATGAACCTGTTAGAGTAGAAATGTGTACCAAAGGTTTTATTTCCTACTGAAAAGGAGTATTAGCCACAACTGATACCATACTTTTTAAAACTGACAAAACCACAGCACTTGACATATCACATATTTATGCAGGACTTGCAAACACACACCATTTCCCAAAAAAGCAAACTCTAGCCTTAATAATGTTAATTTTCATACTACTTCCATGAGACATTTTCAGCCATTTTTTCAAAATGTGATTAAGGACTGGTACCTGAGAAGAGCCCTTCAGAACCAGAAAACATACCATCATGCTAATAACTGGACATGGCTCCTAGACTTATTTTCAAAACTCAAAGTCATTACCAATTATAGCTTTCTCATGGAATTCATGGAAGGACACCACCCCAGTTTTACATATTGTGCTAACGCACAGCCATTCATTAAAAGTTACAATGCTAATTTGTGGCAGAACTGAATATTCTCAGGTGGTCAGAAAGTCTTTTCTTCAGTGAAATGTTCAAGTTTAATCATAGACCAGCACTCCCAAACCATGGCACATGTCACATTGCCCAATGTAAGCCTGTTTTCCAGCTGCTACATGGCTCACCACAGGCTAGTGCCTTTCTCAAGGGGTGGTTTTGGTGGCCAGCCCTCCACAGAGTGGAGCACCTCATAAAAAAAAGAGTTATTAACTCCTGATACAGATGATCTACTGCCATTTTTGGTTGCTACCCTTCACACCCCAGACACTTGCATACAAGTTATTAATTATCAAAGCATGGGAATAATTTTATTGCTAACAGCCCCTCTTGAGCTGTCTCAGGGAACTCAGGGGAGAAGGCAGAGCAGTTAAGAGCCATCTAAGGCATGAGTTTCACAGAGGGTTTCTCAGCAGTCCTTAGTCACTGCTGTTTGATGGACTGCCTTAGGTCTCCCATGACCTTTCAAAAATCCTCTTACTACCAACCCATATGCACTATTCCCTCCAAGGCTGTTGCAATCCTTAAGCCTTCAGTTTTGCATCACTAGTGCTGAGTGCTCAGGAACATAAAACAATTTCAGGGCCTTCTTGCAGTATTTAAGCTATTATTACAACAGACCTACTTCCCCTTCAGCTCCAAGACTGTCTTTAAGCTCCCTAAGAATCAATCACACCACTTCTCTGGCAGCAGTGAATGCCAGAAGATCCTTGAGATAGGAAACCTGGTTCTAGAAATCCCTTTTTATACCCCTGAGGTGGACTGTAATAGTGGAAAAAGTAAAGTAAAATGGTACTGGAGTGTATTTAAAAGAAGGGGTGTACACAAAAAAACACCAAAAAACACCACCAACAAAAAAAACCAACCAAAAAAACTCCCCCCAAAAAAACCAAAACAGCACCCTGCAGGTATAATAAGACACTGCTAAGATTTCAGGAAAGTACATTTGACTGTCATTTAGTCTGGAAGGGAAAACTGATCCACAGTCTGAATTCCTACAATGCTGGTTACAGCACTACCTTTGTTGCTAAAAACACACTGCTCAGCTGCAGATGACAGGAGGAAGAAGCTGGGTAGCACCACCTGCATTCACTGGCATGGATTGTAATGAAGAAAAGCATATAAACTGCACCTTTCTGCCTGCTCACAAACAGATTGCAGCACATGTTATTCTCCCAAAGGTCCTAAGTAGGCAGGATTTCATCTGACTGGTTGATTAGAGAGATTAGTTCACTTAGTCATTACAGTGAGTGTCACATTTCTAGCGAGCACAAGAAAAGGCCCAGGGTGCATTAGAAAAAGGAGCTCACTTTACCAATACAAGTGAAGATGATTTGCTCTCAACTGCAATGAATTCAAGGGTTGCCAAGCAGGATTTTTAAAATACCATTTTTATGCAGAAGAAGAGACTTTTCTGCTTACAGTTCACCTCTTTCTCATATGAAGAAATAGGAACAAAGTACATACTTAGCAATATCGTCTGAAAAAGGCAAGACTGGCTTTTTTCTGGTTTGAATATTACCTACGTGGCTCTCATTTCACTCCTCTACTATCATTTTATTTACTGTGAATTTTGTGTCTTTCCAAGACCAAAAAAAGAAGCACCCCCTCATCCAAATAAAGAAGCACTGCTGCCTCCTGCAATCCCACGTGCTCCGTGGACATCTTCCTTTCCCCCACCTGCCCTGGTCCCAGCCACCCATGCTAAATATGGACTCGGAGACACTGCTAGGGCTGCATGATGAGAAATCAGTAAGTGGGAACTAGTTCACTGCTGCTACCCCTGTGAAGCTGAAGACAGTTATAACAAATAATTGTAAAGGGGATTTTATGTTTTAAATTGTATAATATCTACCTTACGAAGGCGTTTTTACTGAAGATTGACAAGTGTGGGAAGTGTGAATAGTGCAAGCGTTCACAAATTATAAGGATCCAAAAAAAGTTGAAATGCATGTGTTATAATATTGGGGAGAGGGGAAGAAAGTGGAGGTGTAATAAAAAAAAGGAGAAAAAGGAAGGCATTTTGTGAAAAATCTACCCAGAAAAATTAAAATGGTACCATTTCTTCATCGACTTTCTCATTCTGCTGAACTGCACCTGCAGTGTTTTTCATGTATTTATTTGAAGGTTCATTCTACAGACATCAAGTCTTTAAAAAGACCTTTTTGTAGCAAGCATTAATAGCAACTTCATGATTACATAAGACAAATACAGCACTCTCGTAACACGTACAGTTTATCTAACAAATTTATCTGAGCTCTATAGCCACATAATCAAATTAAAGATTAATTCGCCTACCTCACTCTTACTTTAGAAAGTACAAAATCCTAGGAAACTCTAAACATACGGCTATTATTAAAATGTATGACTCAACATTAATGAGAAATACAACCAGACTGACTGCTTCAGTACTGTCATAACTGAAAAACACAAAACCACAACATCTTTAGGAACACTGCATATAATCCCCTAAAAGGTAAAGCTTCTGTAAATTTTGATGGGTTACTCAAATCATCCTGTGCAGCTCATTCTTACAGCCTCTCATGCTCTAATGCTGTAGCCTGCTCACAAGACTACCAAGATGGCTTACTAAATACAAATATTCAAACACAGCTAAAGGAGCGCCAAGGAAGCTGTAGAGCTCAGTAAACCCTTGCTCTACCTCCAGCAAAGGGAAGTGTGGATTTGCACAGGGCACTCTTCCAAAGAAAGATTAGAAAGCAGAGTCTGGAGCTGAGAAGTTCCTCTGCAGGCAAACTGAAATAAAATAAAATTAAATAAAAAAATAGAAAACAGGATGATGTGTGCTGATAGCGAAAAACCCCAACAGGTTAAACATGGAAAGAAGAAGGCTGCAAAGGGAAGTGAGAGAGAGACGAGCAGACTTGCAGGTATGTTCATGGTTTTAAAAAGACATTCTTCAGGATTCTTTTTTTTTTTCTTTGTAACAGACAATGCTGTGCCTTACAAAGACTCTTCAGTCAGGGGTTAGGAATCCTATTTCTCCTACAAGGAACATAGTATCAAAAATCTGGATGCAAGACAGACGTTCAGAGTTGCAGTTTATAGATCCAGCATTTTAACTCGGGGAGAATTGACCGATCCCTCCTGGAACCAAATGGATGACTGGAGCTCATGAGGGAATGATTAACAAAAAGGAAGGGGAAAGGACATGAGCTCAGTGACTGTGACACAGATAACCTAAACCAGATTTCTTAATGTTAGTCAGTATTTTTTTTTTTTTGTTCTTCAAAAATGATGCAGCTAGATGGCCTTTTAAGGATTTTATTACATTTTAAAAGAGAAATTAGTTTACTATATCCAATACATTTCCACATATACATCTTTTACAGACATAAAAACTGAATTTATCAGTACCATAGGCAAAAGAATACACCAGCTCTAAATCAAGACCACTCCCACCTAATAAAAATATTTTCACTTCTTACACTAAAGTCCTGACTCATGCCTAAAAGAATCTTAAAGACACAGAAGACCACATGTTTATACAGAGATCTCAAAATAGACCCAAAATCTTTGTTTACTTACTCCAACTCATCCTCTCCAAAGGAATAGCCTAGAAAAGTGATGGAGATCTTAATAGATGCTGTCAAATGGCTGTATATAAAAGCATTTTCTACTTAGTGACAGACATGCTGCAGAAGAATGTAGTTTAGGCCTTTATTGCCCAAAGCTCTCAACAGCTGAACAGATTTCCTCAGCATGCAACACCATACAAGAAAGAATAATATATTCAAAAACTTATTTTTGGGCATAGCGAGACCCCATAAAGTAAAAAGTGTCCATATTCATTTTATTGTACAGAATCATTGTATTTGCCCTTAATTCTTTGGTAACATACTCTACGTGACAAAAGACATAACATCATATGCCAATTAAAATGGATTTGCTTACTAAGTCTGGAAAGTGAATCTTGCCAGATTCAGCTGCCAATATTTTGTACAGAAATCTTTTTGACTCCACCCATAAGCAATATCAGTCTTTGAATGTTGCCAATACCACTGAAACATTGTGGTTTGGAAACCACAAAGTTTTAAATGCAAAATATCTAACAGATGAAGCAACCAGCCTATTTCTAAAGCAATTACTCTTTGTGCAGTATATACCTACTTGGGAATTGTTTCTTATCTGATCCATGTTACAAATACTGTGAATTGGTGCTGTTCAACAGTTAGAGCTTACATATATTGCACAGTTTTAAAATAAAAGCATCACAGGGCAATAAAGTTACATTTTAATGCTAGTAAAAAAAAGTATGTACTTTCATACAAAAGGCTGAAGTGCTGTGGCCCATCTACAGAAACCATACAGCTTCCAAAGACTGCACAGGCACAAGTACCTATGAGTGACTGCAGCAATTACATTGTATTTTCTGCACCTTTCAATTTTGCATGCAATACCAAACATTCATTAAAAACCCCACTATTTCATGGGGTTTAATGGCACCCAACTGCTGACCTAGTTTTAATGCATCCCCAAGTGTCCACCATTCCCTTTCCCCCGCTGCAGCCCCTTCTACAAAACAAGTAACCAGAGTATGTACCAAGGTGCTTCACAGAGAAATCAATTCTCCCAAAATTCAAGTACCAATTACTTTTCTGAACTCCTAGATCTTGTCATTTTCCCTCTGAATTTTCTGTCTAGGACATTGCATGTCAGACAGTCCTTGGACAGGGCATTTTCTATCACCATATCTATTCTTGAATGCAGTCTTAAGTTGCCCTGCAGGTAGAACCCTGCAGGGTTCTTCAAAGGTTTTTCAAAACTCTCAGGAAAAAAAAGCAAAACAAATTACATGCTCAAAGAAAAAAAAAAATCCCAGTATCAAGTAATTCCCCCTTTTCTGATCATACAGAAAAAAACAACCACACTCTTGCATTCTTTCAAAGGTAGTTCAGCTTTTGCAATACCCTGGGTTGTAGAATAAAAGCAATGTTCTGACCATAAAACACACAAATCCTTATATACACAACAGTTTGCCCACTTCCAACTACCCCAATTGGTCTAATGCAAGTTCTCTTCCCACAAACTTGCTTTACACTGTAATTAACAGGATGAACAAAGGAAAAGAATATCCATCTCAGTCACCAAGAAAGAAAGAGTACTTTGTTTGTACTCTGTTCCATAACCACACTGCATCAAATAGTGCTTTTTCAGCATTGGAGGTCAGTAGACTCTATCATATTTATATTTACATGAAAGAGCAATCCCATCATTAACACTTACAATACAAGTAGTGATTTGGGTAATAGAAGTTCATAAATCTACCACATTTAACAACATAAAACAAGGCTATTGAGCTTCAAAAATTTCTTTAAATAAGACAGTGCATAAGGGAAAATAAGTACAATGAAAAAGGTAAGGTGATCTGCCAGTTGTTGAGTAACACTGTAGTTTTAAGATCTAACACTGATTTTCTGAAGAATTTCTGGCATAGCTCTTAAACTTGCATGACTGCAAATCAAAAGCTGCACACATGAGCCTGTCCTCTTCAGCATGCAGCTTAAGCTTGTATACAAAGTTCTCATTTTAGAAAGTATGCTCCTGTTTTAGTTGTGTTGGGCTTGATGCACACTCTTGTAAGACCAATATAAATACAGAGAACATATAGTTCTTTTTCCTGGTAGTATTTTAATACCCTTTATGGAATGAGAAGCAAAAAATCCGCTTGATTCTCACAGAGTAACAATTTATTCTGGTTCCATAACTAGTTCTGCAGAGACTGCCATCTTGAGCTCTCAAGTTTATTTGAAAAAAGACTTCAAGTAACTAAAATAAAGATGCAAAGGTAAAGAAGCAGATGTCTATAGGCAGAATGGTCTATCCCTTCAATTTGTATTTCTTTTTAAGTGCATTCTATCCTAAACAGCTCAGGAAGGTAGAGCCATTAAATTGGCCTTTTAGCCCACTTCTGAGATACAAAAACTGCCCACACTTAAATATTTATTACCCATTTTCTAGTTCTGGAATCTTCTTACTGGAATACAGTGCAGACAGAGCACATTTTCATCCTTACTTGAGTAAGGGACACCTGAAGTAGCCTTAAACAATTGAGGGTCTGACACCAGAAGCAGTCCTGCAAGAACTGTGTACAGACTATATTTACCTCTTTTCCATACAAACTGCTGTTTGTTTTCCAATCTTATTTCCTTCTTCTAGCTACTTTATGAACTTCAGTAATACTGGCTTCAGTTCCAAAAGTTTGATATATACGATGAGAGCTTCATAGTATGCCAGGGAAACACAGAAGACAGAACAAATACCTGACACTTTTGGTCAGGTGAAAAAGATCTCAAGAAACTGATGCATGGTTCTGAGGTCAGATGACATGAAATTAGCCCATCCCTGTGCTGGTTTACAAACCAACACTTCTACCCTGAAATAACTGTTCACTCTCATTATCAAGTTAGTCTATAGTAAAAAAATTGCTTGTGATGCTATTTTGGAAAAGGCTGTTTCAGATACCAAAAGGTAGTCCTATCTACCTTCTTTAATTAGCACAGAGTTAAATCTGCAGCCAACTTTTCAGTGTATTAGTGACTTTTCAGTTATTTGGTTATCAGTACCTCATTCCTAACACTTGGTATTTCTTTCTTTGCCTTGTGTTATTGATAGGTTTCACTGGATGCCTGACACTCTCTGTTTCCAACTGGAATCCGTCAGACAGACCCTGACTTTGTGTGCAAATTTAGTGTCTTGAACAACAAGAGTACAAGCACTAGTGCTAGGGTTAACAAAGACCCTCACCATTCCGAAACTCCAACAGTCTTTGGATAACATTTTGGAACTGAAACGTCAACCCTGCCACATACATTTTGTCAGCAGCTCATGATCTTCGCAAATGCTGCCTTTACCCACTGGCGTGGGGATGGAGAGAAGAAGAGGAAATATTTCTCCCAACTAAATGTCTCTAAGAAGTTCATGAAAACTGATGTCGCAGATGATGAAGTTCTGACCCTCTGTTTTTGAGCTGCCTCACTGGAAACAAAAGCTAAAAGTGTAAATACGAGCACGTTCATTTTAAGCGTAATTAAGGCCGAGGTCAGCAGCACTCGGTTGGTTCCCTTTCACTTGGCTTGTGCTGCCACCACGAGGATTAAAGACAAAATGCAAAGAATGCGGGAATTCCTCAAGAACACCCGGTGAAAAGCAACACCCAACTGCAAACCTTTATCTGGTCACTCCCACTTCTGGGAGTTCCAGCCTATCTCTTAGCCCCCTCTGAAAGCCTTGAAAGAGTGAAAGTAGGGAAAATTCAGGAGAAATCAAGCAGGGAAACTCTCCACACTGGCTGAGAAGCCACACAATTTTCACTTGTCCTGCCATGTTTACATACAATTTATGCATCCAAGTTTTATTGAAAAAGAAGGCCTCCTCCTAATCATCTTAGTGGTCCACACAACTGTAAAAATTTTGGAAAAGAGTACAGTATTCCTAGTGACAGTAGCACTACTTCATTAACATCACCATTAAAATGTCATGCCTGCTGTTTTGATAAACAAATCTGTTCACAAATTTACAACAACCACAAAGTCTCAAGCAGTCAATTAGTCATTAGTTTTGTCAAAATGTAACAGGACAAGCACATCTTTTTTTTTAAATCAGAAGAACAAAGCACTGGTAATTTTATAGATTATCAGGGTGGACAGGCTTGTTTTAAATTCTTCAGCTACATCTTTTGGTAGCAGAATAAGCTTGCATCAGAACATTTAAATATACAGTGCTGGTAAGTTGATATACACAAAACTGTAGTAGTGGAGGATGTGTGGTCCCCTGAGAAGACAATAACTTGTAATGACAATATTCATTCACTCATAATGCCAAGGCAGATTGCTGCTTTCCAACATCTTTAAGAAAACATGACATCCCCTTAAAAATTTGTATTTAAGCTTTCCTAATCCAGATATCAGTTATAATATTGCATCCCTTCTGCATCAGAAAATGGAAAGGCTTCCCAGCTTTGCTTTTTCTCTCAACACTTGACATCCCTTTTTGAGTTTGAATCAGTTCTACCTCAAAAAGGTAAAAAAAAAAATCACATTTAATGAAAAGTATTTAGGGTGATTTAATGAATTAGGAACATCCACCCTAAGACCTGCAAATTTATTATTTGCTCATAATGAATGAGTTTCAAATAACTGATGTCTACAGCTAATACGCCCGCCAGTAGTGTAAATGTGCACATCACATTGCTCAAAAAGAAAGAGGATGAACCCATGGGAACACTTCACACTCAAACGTTCCTCAAGCTCAACACACTGGTGTATACAGATGAGTAAAGCCATGTGTCTTGAAAAGTGATGTGATTTTAGAATCACATCTACCACATCTTGCCTAAGATTATTGCAATACTAAGTTTAGCAGATAGGAATCTCTCTGCCTCTAAAGAATGGATAATTCCTTCAGTGAATTCCATCACTTGTGTGAGGTTCAAATCAGGATATCAGAAGGGCAGCTCAGGCAGCAGTCAGCAGGAGGGTCTGTTTGTTTAAGAAACTAAGTTTCCGGATGAGTAAAGGTAATTTCACCTATGTCTGCTGCATTTGGCAACCCAAAAATAGGAGGAAGAGATGAAAGGTGAACAGCTTACAAAAGAAGAATCAGATCCACCTTGAATCAACACCAGCCTTGTCTAAGACAAAGTAGGTGAGACTGCTTTACAAGAAACAGGGTAAGGCTGACCCAAAAGGGTAACCCTGAGTAACATTGGATACTGCCACCACTCAAACCATTTCCACTAAGTCAAGGATACTCAGCAATCATCCTTACTTCCCATAGGGCTTCAGGAACAGCAGTTGTAGAAAACTGATGGAGGGTATACAAACCAGTTTTAAAGCTCTCAATGTCTTCAGTATCTATCTTCAACCAGAGAAGATTCTCCTTAAAAGTGGTTGCAATAAAATGGCCAATTTGGAGTAACTGTGAGACAGGAAGGACATGAATTGCATGGCTGTTATCTGCTACCCAAGCACCAACATGGAAATGTATGCATTTCATCCCAAATGTGGTGTAAACTGGAGGGGAGCATGGTGGGAGGGAGAAACTGAAGAAAAGTAAATCACAGGCTGTAATAAACTTTGACAAGTATCTTCAGAGTTGCTGTTGCCACATCTACAGTTAACCACTTATCCCTGCTTAACTACAAAGCCTGAATGCAACCCGTAGAATACATCTCCACTAAGACTATTCACAGTGGTCTTTGCAATTACTGTTTCAGTGGCAATGGGTTTATTTGAGACTTGAGATGCAAGAAACAGTCCTCCCTCATATAATGTCACAAAACAGGTCAGGAAATATTTAAAGGAGTTAACAGTCAACATGTGAGTATTACACAATGAGATACCATAAAATGTAAGGTTCTAGGCATTTGCCTTCACATGCCTGGATCTATGAATACTGCACCTGCCTTTCTGGGGCAAATCCATAGTGTTCTATCACCTGCATCTACTGTGATGAATGCGTGCCAATCCAGTGCACCTCACTCCATTAAAGTGCTCTTAAAGACCATCTGGCCTTCCAAAGGGACCTATTTTCTACCATTAGAGAGAACAACTTGTAGAAGTTTTAACTTGCATCTGGCAGAAGATGTAAGTTAGCACTTCTACAAGACTGAAAGTATATGGGCCTGAAAAATAAACAACCATAAATAAAACCTGACTTTTGCACATTCTCATTCATAGGCGAGATGTGGAAACTGATAAAGAACATCTACTAAGCCATGTGAAGGTTGCAACTCTTTATTAAAGAGCCATTAGAAAACTGAGAATTTACTTCAGCCTGCAATAAAAACAATGGTTACCATTATTAAAATGCTAGACCAGCCTCTGTCTTGTACAGAATTTTCATCAGAATATGGTATTTCATGAGCTGATCTTGAAATTAACATCTTGAAATTAACCATCATGCACCCCCCTCAAGTTTAAATAAAAAAATTAAAATCCATGCTGCCTTCATAATGAAATTACCACAAGTTTTCTTTACCAGTTTACTCCCAATTCTCCACATTGCAAAGACAGCATTAATAGTTCTAATTATGCTATGGGATAAGCCATGACAGTTTAGCTACAGAATCTTGCTTCATTCAGCGCAAGCAAATGGTGAGTAAAGAGCAAACAGAGGTGATACAATGGTACCTATGCACTGGTGTAAGAAGATATTTGGCTCAACCAGGAGGCTAAAACAGTTTTCTTTGAGAAACAAGAACTGTATGCCCCTTTTTGCCACAGGGAAATTTGCATCACCACACAGCAGGTCACACACACAAATCCCTTCATATCCAGCAGCACCATTCTTCACACCTGAACCAGCAGGTAACTGGGAATGCAGGTGGAGACAGCTTTGAGTATCACAGCTTCTGAGTACAGAGTACCTGTTCAGATAGTAATACAAATTCTGCCTAAATTTATTCCATATTTGTAAACAAGTTATTGAACTTTCTTTGTAATTCTACTGGCTTTTTTAGCACAACTGGCAATAGCTAGAAGTCACAATACCCTGTGACTCAGTTTTTTTCTGAATTACTGACATGGTTTATCCAACAATGACCTCAGCTTAGATAAGATCCCACTGGATTCATTAGTTCTGGCTTAGTACCACAGATAGAAGACAAGCACTGAGGAACAGAATAGATTTGAGATCTAAAACAATAAGATAAAATTACATAATATTTTGAAGGGGATTTGGATCCCATTTGTTCCAGTAAAAGAATACAGGATTTCCAATCTGTTATCAAGCCCACTGATGACACGTCCAATAACATACTGCACACAGAGATATTTGAGAAGTGTTACTTTTACAGCCACACACATTTCCTAAGGAAAAAAGGTAGACCTACTACTTATACAAAAGCTTTGTAATAAAAATTTTACCACTACATAAACAGTGCTATGACCAGAGGTAAACTTAAGCTGTGAGCGTGATGCAGGAACTTGACCATACAAGAAAATCCTGGTAACCTCCAATTCATTAACTAAGGATCTGCTTTATCTTGGGGTAATTCAGATCACTGACTGCAACAATGAGCTGCTGCCTAATTTTTTTCCTATGCACTCTTGTCATGCATTAGCAGCAAGGACAAAGTTTTCCCTCACAGGAGTGGGGCTGTCCATCTGTCTAGGCTCAGACACCTTTGCTTGGTGCAGTAAGGGACTCATTCTTTGTTTGGCCTCTGGCTCCCAAAGCTTGTCAGTGGAGACTTTTTAGTTATGGAAATCTGCAGCAGCAACATAGTCTGATAATCTTTGCAACATGTGGCAGTTACCCCAACCTGGCATGCTGCTGCCAAGACATCCTCCACTACACTGCCTCTCATGCTCATCTGAAGCGAGACAAGAGGATATCAACAGTGGCTACCAGCCAGCATTTTTCACTGGACTACAAGTGGAGATTGCCCACAGGAAAGGCAGGAGCAGTGTACTGTTAAGACTTGAAGACATTCTCATGCTATCAAGACAGGGAACCCATCTGATGAGTATCTGAGAGGCCCAGATCATTACGGTGGCATTGTGACATAGAAACGGTACCAGAAAGTTCGGTTTCTTCCACAGCTGGGCTTTCACATTTTGGCTGTGAAACCATCAGAGGAAGTCATGCAGCTGCAGCATTATTGCTATATTTCTCCACTCTCAAGATTATTTATTTTGAGAAGTAGCTTTCAGAAATTAGAATAAATATCAACATAATAATTTGGACACCAAAGGTAGCAGCGTATTGTGAAAGGAAAATTTTCTGCCATGTTTCTGGATCTCAGCTCCCTCTTCCTGCTTAAACAGTAAATTCCAGACTGATGACCCCACAAAATTAGGTTCACATTTGGGATTCCTGCAGTCACAGCAATACTTACTATGCTTTCAGTGTAAAAGCATGGTTTTACATACTTTCACGTTACACTGACTTAGAATTTCAGATCTTTATATACTACAGCAAAATCAGAAACACAACTGCTCCTATACTTGTAAGTAAATTTTCCTCCTCCACAATTTATGCTCACAATCTATTTCAGAAATTCTTTTAAAAGAAGATGCATGTTTTCTCCACAGGAAGGGTCTCTGTGTAGAGAGTTAATTAAAATGCTAGAAGACCAGGCTCCAGTTAGAGCATTTATCAGAACAACCACAGGGGAAGGGCTACCCTTTGAAATGTTAAATACATTGCCAACCAGGGATTGGGGTCAAGAAAGACTTTCAAGCCATCTGATGCTCTAAAAAAAACGTGTACACCTCAGAATCAAAATCCATACTGTCTATAATGGGATGACAGACTTGGTCAGGTATTTTATGAACTGAGATAATTGTGCACATTTAGGATGAGTTAAAAAAGAGACTACCCTAATGTGTTCTGAGAGACTTAATTCATCAGTCAAATACCTATTAATAAGGACTATGAAGGTAACAACTCTTCCTTCATTTTAGTACAAGGTTAGAGTAAGAATTATTTCCAACATGTATCACATATAAGAATTCTGTCAACAAGCAGTTTTTGTAACAGATGTTACCCTTCATAACTACCATAAAATAAAAATGCCACCAAAAACCTGACTTAAAATAAAAGTGATAGTTTACCAAATGCTTGAATTTAAGAGCTTTACATTTTGAGTTGGACTCCTTTATGGTAAATATTGTTTCAAAACCGGAATAAGTAATTTTTCAGCCATTAATAAAGAAAATAAAAAATAACAAGGGTCAGCTGATTTGAAAGACAGAGTTCATAAGAGGTCCAAGCAACTGCCTGCAAGATCTAACATAGTCCAGAAGATGCTTCTGGACCACAGCCAGTGACAAATAAAAGAAGAAAACAAAAAAAACACAACATCATGAGATTATCTTTTTTCTCCTGTGCTGGTCTGTAGCAGCAGTAAGTATTTAACTGACCTGGTACTTCACCTTGATAAAGCATTTTCAGCTTGTTGAAATTATCAATTTAAATAAGCAGCTGGTTTATTTTTTAAGAAAAGAACACTGAACAGTTTCAAACACCTTAAAACCAGACTACATAATAGAGATGAAAAGGACCTGTTCCCAGAGTGTTTCAAGTTAACAAAATTATTTGTTTTACAAGAAATCATAATAGCAGCATCCTCTTCTGCACCATGCTAGACCAAGATGTGGTTAATTAGTTTCACCATTTAACAAAAACATTCACATTCACCCAGAAATGTCAAGTAAGGTTCTTTACTTTAAAACAGTGACAGCAAATTTCCCCTGTGTGTCAACACAATTAATTCTTTAAACAGAGATTCTTGCCCTCTGTCTTCACAATGTGATCTAAACAGTTCTTAATATTTACAGGATAACTCTCTACAAGAAGGATCTGAGCATGACCTGCAAATCACAACAGATAACAGCAGAAGGAAAGTCAATCACATTTACTGCTACTCTATGAAGGCATCAGAAACCCAAGATTTTTTTCAGGTATGAGATGCCATTATTTAGAATACACACAGTTTGAGAAAAATCACATTCCATCAAGCACAGGACTGGAATCTACTATCTAATGCCAACGAATCAGTAGTAAGTTATTTGCCTAATTAAAAATAAATATCTGAGGGATATTGATAGCAAACACAGCTGATAAAGTTGAAGGCTTATGTCAATATGATTTTATATTATAAATAAGCAGCACATGTATGCCTGATGTTATTCTGCAAACAATCAATAAAACACATTTTAAGTGAATCAGGAATCAGATAATATATGGATTTCAAGAATGAGGTGTGAACCATCAACTAGTTACAGTAAACTTTTACCCACTGATTAAAGATACCACTGTGAATAATGCTAGCTTATCAAAAGACTCAAGTGTGGACAAACAGCAACACTGGAGAACAGCAACTATGATAAATCTGGTACAGTCAAGTAATATTCTTCCATGAGCCACTGCAAGGTCATATCTCCAGGAGCAGCAGAAGCAGAGTGCAAAGATTTTTATGGGCCAGTTTCAGAAACCCTTGGATATATACGAATTATGAATTGTCAGAGAAACAAATTCAAAAAATAAAATCGATGCTTCCTGCACAAAAGAAATACAAACACCATTAAAGTGGACACTGTCCACTTCTGACACATTGGAAAAAAACCAGTCAGACAAGAGCAATAGGTGACGAGCACATTTAGCTTTTAAAGAATATATTCCAGACTCTTTTCTTTTGAGGAACTGAGTCACTATGTGAGTTACAGATACAAAACAAGATGGAGAAAGCAAGTGCAGTATGAATTCCAACCCAGTAGAAGCTGAAGTGGATGGGTGGGACAGCGTGTGTCATATTCTGAACTAGGGTTCAAAACAATAACACCACTTGAATACTTTGTATGAAGTAATAGTGCAATATTCATGGTAAAATTCAAGCAACTTTGGAGTTTAAAGCACAGAGAATATGAGGAAGTGAAGTGATGTCCTGGTTACATATATAATGAAATTGAAAAATCTTACTAGTCACTGCTGGCCCTTATTCAAATTATTCATGATGAAGCAACTATGAATGCCAAAGTCTTTATCAGTCTAACTTCAGAGAGAGAACTGTTAGGGAATAAAGGACTGAACTCAAAAGATGCTGTCTATTTATTTATGTGGGACTCAGTAATATCTTCCAATTATTTTTGTCTGACACAAGATTAAGAGAGATTAATTCAACATTTCTTTGCGTATCATATGAACAGACAATTAATTCAATTTTCTAATTACTCTTTTATCAGATTATCTAATTATCTTTTAGCAGGGTACCAGGATAGCGAATACATATGAAAAAAAATCCCCATCAACAATCCCAGAACAGCAGAAGTTCTTACTTTTAAAGTAAGGGTAGGAACAGAAAAGCAAAAAGAAAACTTTTGCTCCCTTTATCTTAAGAGAAACACAGTCATTAAGAGAAGGTTACATTTCAGTGGCACTCAGCACAGCAGGATGTCCTGATGCTATGCTGTTTGGCTTGAGAAGGTTACGTATTTGTTCTGTCCTGCACACAATCTACAGGTACTAAAACAGGATGAACTGCAGAACTCTGGCAGACTGTGACACTGCTCCTACAACCAATGCACAGAAACCCAGAGAAACTGTGGTATTAAGATGAATGGCCTTCCCCTAAAGCAGAAAAAGTTATTAACACGTACCTGCTCTTCAGCACTGTATAGGAAATCAGACCAAGTGTGGAACAACTGCTCATTCTGTTTCAGAGCATCAGAGCCCCTGTTTGCTTTTCCTGAAACAGCTGGACCAGGAGCACAAGCAGTGGTACTTGTTGATAGTGTGAAGTAGCATGAAAAGATAGTCCCATCTTCCCTGCCCACCCCATGCCTCTCTAGCATATCTGAAAGGCTGTTTGACCTTTTAATGCATTGCTTTAGCTTTTCCTGACATATTAGAAAGCATTAATTCAGTCTCTGGCAGATAGATCACATATCTGTGAATCTGCTTTAATTAGACAAGAACTACTGCCAAATGGGAGTCGATAGGGAGTCGAGTGCTCTTCAGGTGATCCTTTCTGCATTAAATTATGAGCAACTTCTAATACTAAAAAACTACTCTCTCCATTTCCAGCTTTTCCATGAAACAGTTCTTCTTCCACCTCTGGGTAGTTCAAAGACATGCTGACATACTCGTGGAGCCAGGATCCCCCGACAGGGGAAAGTTCTGCATATCACAAGCCAAACACCACAGCAGGCCCCCTCCTCTGCTGAGCAAACATTTTCACCTCTATACACGGAGTTAAGAAGTAGAAGGTCCTCAGAGTGACTATGTAGCCCCCTATTGTATTTTCCCCATTTAAAAAACCCCAAACTCTAAAATGAACAAGACACCAACCGTACTGTTTCAACAGTAACCAAATTGGAAAGACACTACTGAACAAACAAGCTCATGAACTCAGATGTCACAGTGAGCAGAATAACAGAACCTGAGGGAGCAGCAATAGAATTTGGAGTAACAGATTTATGCACTTGGAATGCACAAGGAACTTCATGGAAGAGAGACTGCTAAGGCTCCTGATCTGGAAGCAAGATATCAAGAAGCACAACATCAAACCCAGTTCTAGTGTTTCTCTATTCGTCTTCCATTAAGGCAAAATCAATGCTTTACAACACTGAAGAAGCACAGAAAGTGCAAAAATATTCCCAAAATAAAGAAGAAAAATGTATTTACCAAAAGGAACAATGCATGGTGGTTATTTAAATACAGCTTTTTATCCAGTTTTTCTCTAAGTGTCAAAAGCTTGTGTTCCCCTTTCAGTGCTGTTCCATCTTCAGGGACAGTCCAGATTAATATCAAATTTAAGTACAGCTCTCTTAAACAAAACAAAGCCATCAGAACTTTTATGACAGATGGGTGGTTTCTTGGTTGGGTATTTTTGTTCCCCTCACGCCATCCCAAGTGTGAGAAAATACTCTCAAGAATTTAAGATTTCTGTTCTTCTTTCAAAATGTTAAATCAAAGGAAGATCAACTACTCAATCTAAACCAGAATTATTCTCCTGTAGTTCCCATCTGTTTCCATTCATGGAAATATTTTCAAGGGATAAAAGCAAAACATTTGAACAGCTACTCTTCTGCCTTCAGTCACATTCACAACTCAGCAGACCCAATGAATAAAAGGATCTGAAAGTCCTCTTAAGTTATAGCCAGTTATTCAATGTACTATGAGGTTCTTAAGCTCAGCTGAAGCAGAAGAATGTCTCGTACACATTGTGAAATTTTAGAATTTCTTCAGTTTTTAATATTAGGCAATGAAATGACTAAATTAAATTAAAGCAGACACATTTTGGGATGTAAATACGTTCAACAGCATGTTGTCACTTAGAAAGGAGATTCTTTTTGCCTATTTAAAAACTAGATTAAAAAAAAGGCAAACAAACCAAACCCTACCAAAACCCTAGAAAAAACCCCAAAAAAACCAAAACTTCCTCCAAACTTTCTGACCATATCTTTTCAGATTATGAAGTGGTTATCTCTGGGTATGTGTTTTAAACAAATTATTATATTATTCTGCATTTTAGATTTAGTTTATAAAAGAACATAAAAAATTAAATACATCTTTGCAAGGCTGACATGTTAGAAGTGCTTAATATCATGTTCCTATCTCTGCTAGACAGTGAATTAGACAAATACAGGAAGCTCAGAACAGGCAGAAGATAACACTGTAAGTCTGCTTTGTAATTCAGATGTCCAGTGAGTCAAAGGATGAAATAAAGCAATCTTGTTACAGAATGCACTACACTTGCCCTGTGCCTATGAAGATTTAAGGCTATGAGATATGCCAGGACATAATCCAACCACATATTCCTGAAGGTTGGTTTATCTCACCTGGATTCCTCAGAGGAATCTCCTGGTTTTACAAGAGCTTCAGTGGCCAAGTGCACATGCACAGACAAATGTGTGCACCTCTATCTGAAAAAAAATCATTTGGAATAGAAAAATGATTCTACAATCAACATAAAAAATTAATTCAAACATGAACCTGGAAAGAGTGCTTTCACTTAAGGAAAAAAACCCAAAACAACAACTTGCTTTTATTGTAGCTTCCTACTCCACATGTGAGGCATTTGGAAAAATACAGATGATTCTAAAGAAGGCACTGCCTAACACCACAAAGTGCATTCTGCATTTGCTCCAAGATGCAGAATGATTAATTCCCTGAAGTTCAGAGAGTTGCAGCATAGCAAAGTTGGCAATGTCTCAGCAACATTCACAACAGTTTTCAATAACAGATTAAGTTGCATTATATAAATTACACTTGCACACAATACTAAGGATCCGTGTTCACCCACACTTTTGGCAGGTTAACATAGCCTTCACTCTTCATGGTGGAAAAATACAACTCTTCCTAATCCATTTTAATCTACAGATGACAAATTAAACACAGAGAATACTGCATGTATGGATTTTCAAATTAACAAAGAGGGGCTGGGGGTGAGGAAATGATACCCATAGAGAGTAAGGACTCAGTTTATTTTTGGGTTTTTATTACAGATACTTTTCAGCCTGCTACTTATCTCCATTGCATGCACTAACCAAATCACAGAAGGAATGGTCTCATTTTCTGGAGACCAACTAGATAATTTGCTTGAATTGACTGCTGAGAAGAACTTCCTTTTTGCCCTTTAAAGGAATGAAGTCCTCTTAAAAGAAACTGTTAAAAGTGTATTGCCTATCACAGAAAAAGTGCAAAACTTTTCAATTTTAAAAACTTTTTTTTTTTTTAATATTTGGGGGAAAAAAACCCTTCTACTTTTAAATGGCTTTAAGCTGCAAGATGCATGTTGTTCCCATGCGATGTAAATTCTTTTCTAAAATAAAGATAACAGCATAGGATTTATATTCTACCTGGATCTGACTTACTACAGTGACAGTATTTTCAGAAGAACAAATTTATTATTCTTGAAACCTAATATTACCTTAAATATAAATGGAATCTATAATTCTTCAAACTTAAGTTTAAAATCAAACAAACATAGAATACCAGATTCTGAGGATGCAATTCGAGTTTTACTTCAAAGAGATCTTCTCAGCTAAGACGTTCCACTACAGGTGATTGATGTTACATCTTATGTTACAGACACTAATTGGCAGATTTTCTCTCTGAGTTTTTGATCTTCTGCACACAAACACAGAAGAAGAAAATAATAAATCCTTTCTTAAGTAGTTTTTACCTATTCTGGTCCCAAACAGCACATATTTCCTTATTCATACAGCTTATTCTGCAAGGCTTTAAGCTCTTAAACTTTTATTTAATATTCATGTGCAGACAAACCACAAGACACATACATTCTTACAGTGCTACAGGGATAATATGAAATATGCTAGTCAGTGTACTTAACATGCTCATCCACTCTTGGAAAAAAGCATAAGTATGATGAGCACAGGCCAGATACAAGGCATTTCCTCCAGATCCTGCATAAGATGCATAAGATTCTATCCCTTTTATGTGAGAATAAGCGACACCTCTGTTATCTTATTTACACCATTTGGTTTCTCTACTGATATTCAAAAATCCATGGAGAAGAGCCATTTCCACATCATTAAGCAAAGGCAAAATGGTTCTAGAACAGATATAACTATCAAGTAAGTTAAAATTGGTAAGCAGAAGGCAGGCCAGGTTTCTGCCACAGCTTGGGCAGACTGCTGGATTAAAAAAAAAAAAGAAAAAATACCTTAAAAAATTTAATTCAATATTACAAGCTCAAATGGTACCTGACATGAAAAAGGTAAGTTGAGGGAAGCCATGACTCTATGAAAAACTCTCATTCAGAATTTGCCAAAGTTTGTAGTTGCACTGTGTCAAAAAATGAGAAAAGGAAAGAAACTGGGCATTGGGTTGGAGAGTGGAAAGGGATGAACATTGTTACAAAGTTTCAAATTGTATTTCTTCTAAACTGTGGTGGGGACGGCATGGGGAAAGGAAAAACAAATATTCAAATCAAGGAGTTTTCCATACTCTTCAAAGTTTCATCAGTCAAAAAGTTACAATGGTAACAGGACCTTAAAATGACATAATGAAGCAAACTTTGCAGGTGTGTTATGACACTGAATTCCAATAAGCATTCATGGAATACACACTGATACACAAATAATAACACAAAAATTCTAATTAACAGCTGCAGAACCCACCCTTCCACAGCACTTACAGCCTCCCAGTGTTACTACACTTAACACAGGGAAAAATGATTTAGGTTTTTTTTCTTAAATATCAAGTGATTAAAGATAAGCAAAATCAAAGAATGGAAATAAGACCTAAATATGGGCTAAATCTAATTAGTAATTAATTTACAGATAAAGAACAGCTAAGTATTGTAAATCAGGGATTGCTGTCACTACACTTAAGACTCCCCCAATGTAAAGAACTGATCCCAAAAGTCCTGATGACTTCTGCCTACTGGTTTCCTCCTGTGCAAGGAGTGCATATCCCACTTCCCGTGATGCTGTAAGTTATAACAAAACCAGAAGAGCTTTTGAAAAGACATGCAAAGTATTAAGGATTATAAGACCCTTTTGCATTATTACATTTGGCCAGTATTCACAGCCCAGGATTTCAAAGTCCTCAAAATACCTGTTCCTAGCAATTATCTGTGCGTTATCTCCATATTAGAAGTAGCTGGCTGTAAGGATCCTAAATATGCCAAGCTCCTTTACAGACCAGGGAAGGAGTTATCTCTGGTGGTAAAAAAACACCTCAAGCATTCAACCTTATGCAGACACAACAGAAGTATCAGCACATCAAGCTAAACTATATTCAGATATTTATCAAAAAGCATGAGTCAACACCATATACAAGTTAAAACTATTATTAAAATAAAATTCATTAGGCTCAAGATTTAAAATTGGCTTGAGGATGTATGATGAACTTAAGGATTTGCTGATGCAGAACATTTATGAGACTGAAATTTTAGTCTAAAAGCCACTGTCAGACCAGAAACTTTCTTTGCACAGGAAGTTAATTCCTGACAACAGTCATATGGTGCATAGTTGAGAAAAGAAAAAAATGCCATTACTTTTGTTATACACACCTCTGAGCTTTCTGGGATCTCCTATGTAGGAGTTTCCCCAAACTTGACATGGCATCCTTGTTTTTGATTTCCACCAATTCATAGGAATATTTTTGCTATGTTTTTTATACTTTTGTACATGAATATCACCCAACATGTTTAAATTTCAAGTCAGTACTTAAATATCATGTAAGAAGTTCCAGTATCTTTAAAGTGAAGAAAATGCCTGTCTCTGTTTCCCCTCCCTCAATCCCTATATCATTACTTTCAGTTTCTGTTGAACAGAAAAGCTTTTAATCAGAACACTTTCAGTTTCAATTTAGCAGGGAAGTGTAAAAGATTGTGTTCTGCTTAAGAAAGTCATCCAAAGTTAGGATAGCAACCAAGAGCGAGGGTAAATGGAAAAAATAGGAGTCAGAGGTTAGAAGACAACAGCTATCTAGGAAAAAAAGAATGCCATCTATAGCTTACTGTAACATTATATGAGACTTCATTACACTACAATGGTTAACACTCTGTTTAAAGCAAATTCCCCTTCACCCCACTTTCTCACACAATAGTTTAAAATATGAGACTGCAAATGGGAATGTAAATTGCTTCTATAAAGTGATTTGTAATGTTTCTACAGTTTCTAGGAAATCAGCAGCTAGAACAGTCTGGCAAAAGAGGGTGACTGCAATTCTCAGGAAAAAAAGACGAAACAGAAAACAAGAGAGAAACAAAGCTACGAAACTCCAATCAAGCCCTGCAAATATGTTCAATAAATACATATGCTTAAAAAAAATCCTCATCTCAGGGTCAGTAAAAGCATCCTAAGAATTCTGCATAGATGAACACTTCATTTATAAAAAAAGGAAATAAACCCCCCTACAAATAATACAGCACCCAATAATCAATCAATTTATTATATTTTTAAGTGGATGTTAAGCAAGAAACAACCAACTCTGGTGGAAAGCCAGTTTCCATTTTAAGTGGGTCCTTCTTTCAGAAGAAAAACAAATGGACCCAAACCATGTCTGCTGTTACTCGAGTGCACCAATAAAGCCTCAGCATCACAGCTGCAGCCACCTGACACCTAAACACCTATTTATGTGGGAGGCACAGAGAGCTGATCTTGAGCACTTGCTGCACACCCTCCCTTTCACAATCCCTTGCTATGACAAAACACATTAAGTGCTTCTGAATGTAGGTTAGGGGAGAGTGTCAAAACACCACGTGCACCACCAGACGTTAGATGGGGGGAAGCTGGGACAGGCAAGAACATACACTTTGAGAGATATTTACCAACATACACCACAAAAAGCCTTTGAGACTTCATAATATCTTGGTAACTTAGATGCACAGCTTATCACAAAGCTGATTGTTTTCATTTGACATAATAAGAGTGAGTGTGCTTTAAAGGAAAGGTCATTTTCAAAGACTGATAAGCTTCTTTCTCATATACTACTTTAGACTCTGAAAATTCTTAGTATTCTTATGTTAGTGCATTTATTTGCATACCCTTTTGATATCTTATAGTAGCTCCTTAAAATATACACTGTATTTTTCTCTAATATTTCAACAATATGCTCTAAACTTGTCCCAGTAAATGTATGAGAGATACAAGGACAAGCCAAACCGAGGCTATTATTTACGAATTTGTGTTTAAAAAAAGAAACACAAAGCCCACGCCAACGCTGTTGCTCAACTTTGTTTGTTCTGTGGCGGTGCTCTGCTGTCACTGCATTCACCATTTCGCCTCTGCTGTGCATTTCCTCCATGTTGATGTACAAAAACATTCCTCCTCTCTCTAGCAAAGGTACGCTTTTCAGGTTCACTCTGCCAGGAGGACCTTAGGGACAGGGATCCAGTTATTTACAACTTGAAATGCTACAAAATATCAGGCTGGTAATATTCTAAAAGACCTTTATGCACATTCTAAGTCTTTTCCTCTCTGCAAGGCTGAAACATATTACCGTGTGCAATGCAATTTTGCTTTCCTCCTTCTCTGACAAATAAATCCTTCACCATTATAAATAAGTTCCTCTTATCTACAGCAGCATTTCCACTACTTTCAAAAAGCAATAAAAAGCACCTGCAGCTCTTCCTACATCCAAATTAAACATTTAAGTCAGGCCCTGATCTGCAAGGCCTGAAACAATAATCCAACATTTCTTCCCAGCAATACAGAGATCAAGAGAATCTTTTTTGATTATGACATGGATTTTAAACAAGATTCAACACAGGGAGTCTTAGGAGTGTTGAATTTCTTTTAGGTTGCCAAAGGTCAGAGACAATTTATCTTTCAAATGGCATTGTTTCTGAACAGGTGTTTACTGCTCTGGTTTACTATGACAACCACACATGTTATAGACTACACACAGTATCCATTTGTTAGAATTCTTTTGTTCAAGCAATGACAGTGCTCTCCAGAAGAAGGCCACCAAACAGGATCTCTGCCTTCTTGCAGCCAGACTAGTCAAAACACACATTCAGATACTTCAGGAGGAAAAGAAACCTAAAATTTTAATATTTCATTTTAAAAGGTGTATTTGTGAGTTAATTGCTGCAACAGTTCAAGAATCAGAAGACACATTTTACCACGATCACTACTACTAATAATAATTCCATGGAGTATGACTTACATCTTTCTCCTTCCTTTCTACCAGCTGTACTAGTATCCTACAAGCTGGTAATAATAAAGCCCATGACCTGTTTTTTGGAAATGGAGCACTACTGTTCTGGCATACCTTTTTTCCACTGCTGTATTTCATATTTTCTCCTCCCCTTACCCACCAACAGGAATGAAGGAATCCAGTAAAACAGAAATGGAGTTCTATAAATAAAGATGTAGCCTTTACATGAAACTACCCCAAATCAGGCATGCACTTAGATAAGCACCAAAACTCCATACCATGCAACTTTATGAGAACAGGCAAGGAAGCTAATGCAAAAGCAAATCAGTATTTTCATGTTACCAGAAAACAGAGATTTATGACCACAGCTAAGAGGCAAAATAAGCTCTCTGCTCAGACCATAAAAAAAAAAGCCCTGCAGTATGACTGTTCTGTTTCCTGCAGGAAATGAGATGCTTGTATTAGATACCCCTGTGGTTTTCATACTGTAAATGTATCAGCTGGTACAAATCCTCTGGAGAGGACTATTAACTAATGCTTAGAAAGAGCAGTGGCAACAGCAGACCGCACGTAGCACCTCAGAGAGGAGAGGACAAAAGCTGGCAAGTCATCCCTAAAAATCTGAGAGCCAGCAGCTGAAGAACACATCTTGTAGTAGAGGCGATGCCTGAGGAATGCACATATCTACACCCGCTTATTTCCCCTTACTCCGCTCACTGCTTCTTTAAAGAAGGAGCCTATTGCTCATCACCACTCCTCTCATTTAGGAGCCTCAAGCTGCTCCTCATTAAACCATTCCCGGTTGTACGCGGCACAGGAGGACCATCCACAGGCTACACACACCTCATGCATGCATGGCCGTTTTTCCTCCTTCCTACTGTGCTTTTTAAAAAATTATTATGATTTTAATTTTTTTTCCGTTAATGTTTCCGAATTGCGAGGGCGCCGAGCCAAGTTCCCGCCGCGGGCGATGGGGCAGCCCCGGCCAGGGCAGGGCTCCTCCACCCGGGCAGACCCCGCTGCTCCCCCACCCGCATCGCTCCCGCCCGCCCGCCTGGGTGGAGCCGCTCGCCCTCGCCCGACCAGCGCCGATCGCGTTCTCCATTGCAAAGCCACGGCCAGGGCCAGAAGCGGGGAGGAGAGACCAGAGGGAGGAGGAAGGGAAAAGAAGGTGTAAACCTGGCTGGGGGAGAGCCCGGGGACGGACACGGCCGGGGGGGCGGGAGGGCAGGGCCGGGCGGG
>VWYE01022348.1:0-130586 GCA_013398995.1 Alaudala cheleensis | reverse complement strand
GCCGATCACCTGACGCCGACCGAGCTGCCACCGCCGGGTCCACGTTACCGTAAATACCCCAGCGCCAGCCCACCGCGCAGCGCCGCCGGGGGAAGGGCGGGGGCGCCGCGCCGGCACACAGGCGCACACCGAGCGCAGCCCCCCGCCCAGCCCGCCCCGGGGGCCGGGGGCTCCCGGAACTCCCGCAACTCCCGCGCCCTGCCCTTCCCTTCTCGGGAGACCCTCGCCCCTCACGCCACCCGCCCTCCTTGCTTCCTTCCCCTCTCCTTGTTTCTCCCTGCCTGGAAGGGCCGCCGTGCCGCCCGTGCGAGCCCCGAGAGCTGCGCACACCCCCTACCCCTCTGCAGGGCTATGCCCCTGACAGGCAACGTCTCCCCCGGCACCCCACGGGGAGAGGCCGAGGCGGAGGCCTCTCACTGAGAGGGACCCCGCAGGGTGACAGCGGCCCCGGAGAGGCCGAGGCAGCCCCCGCCAGCCTGGCATCCTCACAGCTACAACACGGATCTGAGCCCTGTGCACACACATCGGCTCCTCGCCCACGCGCTGACTAAGGATGCCGTGGGAGGAAGGCTTTGGGTGCGACGGTAGGAGAAAAGAATAGGCAATGTTGGGGTTTGTTCTCTGTCTCAGTCAGTGTTGGCAGCAGTAGTACTCCAGCAGCGTGCTGCTGTGGGCTGTGGAGGAAAGGCTGGTGCTAGAAAGCCAGTTCCGAGGCGGTGGCAGCCCTCCGCAAAAGAAGACCTGGAAAAATTCACGTTACTTGGAATGTGTCTCGAATAGGCTCTCCTTCTGCCTCGTGCATCTCCATGTTCTTCATAATCTCAGCAGTCCTTTTTCAGGGGCACGTGGCTTGTGGATGAAACTGGGTCTCTGAATCTTAAAGCAAAGGTCATGTCATGTGTTCACTATTATGACTGACATGTACTTTTAGCATAATTTAGAGACTCTAACTTCAATAACCTTGTCTACGTTCATGAATGTCTTTATTCATCCAGCATCTCTTTGGATTCAGTAATGACCTGTTGTATTAGGTCACTGGTTTTGTCTTCTGTTTTCTTGCAGTGACCAATTTTCTGTTAATAGCTCCCACTGTTTGTATAATGCAGCATGAAGAAACAGAGGGTGGTAAAATTCCCATACTTTTTTTACAATTAATGATTTAGAGCAAATTGGGCAGAGTTTTTAGTTCCTGGATATGGGAAGCAGAATTGGTTTTGTGACAGATCTGTTTGTGTCAAATGATTTAACAAACATCCCATAAAATATGTATTTACCAAGCAGTGAGTTGTGTGTTAACATTCACTGGGAAAAAAAATGCCCAGCACCCTACACAGGCATAAAATAAATAGATTCCTTTCAACTGAAAGTATCAACTGTCTGTGATTGCACCACACAAAAGAAATGTTGCCAGTGAAAATATTAGAAGGATCTAGCACACTCTAGCTGTTGTTCTCTTATACCCTTCAAAATGCTCACCAACTATTTAGATTCTTTAGCTCCGAGAAGCTTTTGCTACTCTTGTATGTTTTGGTACCTGACTCTACAGTGTCCTGGTTGCAATCTTCTTGCAAAACGTGTAAGCAGTTACATCACAGCAGAGGATGTTTCACCACTGTTGCAGAACTGCTCTGCCTCGGCTCCAAAATCTTTATGGACCATAAGGATACAATATTTCTTAGGTCGGGAGTGAAGGATTGCAGCTTTTGGCTGAAATCAAACAGGAATTTGGATAAGAGGAATCTAAGTAGCTGGGTAGCTGGGATCCTGGGATTAGTAGCTGTATACTTTCTGGTGTAATTGGATCACATAGAAAAATTTGCTACTCATCCAACAATATAATAAAACCATGAAAAAACCCAACAACAAGCAAAACCCAATGGTGAAAGACAGGGATTTAATATTTTGGGGTCCAAATACTTGATGGAGATAGTTTTGTGAAGGTGATCCTTAGAGCTTGATGTATACAACAGCATTTGCAGAACCACGAACTGTTTTCCAAATAGTAGAAGAACATGGCCAAATGAGTTCAGATTAGGTAAAATTTCTCCTGCTAAAGTGCTCCTGGGCATGTACAGTGTGTGCTCAGCAAGTAACAGGGAAGGTGAATGATATATTAGAGAAGAGACCTGTCAGGAAAAAATGTCACTGTAAAATCACGTGCTTTGTAAGGAATGTTGAAATAGCAGCCTGTGTATTAACAACTATGTATACTCAGGACCCTTAAAAGAACTGATCACTCAGCCAAACACTGAAATAAATACTCCACCTTATAAAGTGTCACATAAAGTATGTTCACTGAAAGCTCCTTCAGTGACCTACAAGAGCAAACTGTGTCTTGAGAAAGAAGTTTTCAATAATTCTTTTCTTATAACTTCTAACAAAAAGCAATAGGCAGCCTGTCTTCTCTCTTTCCCCAGAGGAATAGTGATCATCACTACTTCCGGATTACCGTGGTCTGAGATTTTCAAGAATTTAATGTGAAAAATCAGTATGTTGCAGTTTTCTGATCTGAATACTCTTTGAAGAATTTTTCATGGAATTTTCAAAGGTTAATCATCCCAACCAGGACTTAATGACTGGCTCGGTTTTTCAGTAGCACTAATTAGCCACGAGTCTCATTGTGTTAACTGCAATTAGAATCATAGGATCATAGAACAGCCCAGGACTGTTCTCTGGGGAAGTAATCCTCAGAATTTCATCTGTCTGACCTTTAATGGGAAAAGCAGCATGCATGAAATCATCTAGTACCTTGTCTAGCTGCATCTTGAAAACCTCCAGCAGTGGGGACTCTTCCATGCCCCTGGCAAGGTTGTTCTTGTGAATGGTTGCTCCCACTTGAAAAACTATTTGTTGTATTGAAATGATTTTCTGGTGCAACTTACAATCATGACCTCTTGTCTTCTCCACAAAGCTTCTTGTGGAGTTTCTATTTTGTCTTTGTGACCACCCTTTAAGTACAGGGATTCTGTGATGTGGTCCCTCCTCAGCATTCTCTTTTCCAAAGAGAAAAGAAGGTCATTCCTCAGCCTTCTCCACAGAGAAAAGATCTAATTCTTTCAAACTGCTCACAGGCTAGGTCCTGCAGCCCTTGGGTTATCTTTGTGGCTTTTCTTGGGACCTTCTCCAGCCCATCCACTTTTTTTTTTTTAATTGTAGGGATGGTTAATGAATAAACAAATATCTTTAGATGTGAACATGTAGTAAACCACTTTAAACTGTTTTTTCTTGTTTGTTTCAATGTAGAGTTATACCTAAGAAATAATTAATTAGAGGTGGTATCCAGTCATATGCAGAAGCTGGGTATGTCCATGAGATGGCTTTATTTACTCCAACAAGTAATACAAGTCCAATAAGAAAATCTGTAAATATTATACCTAAGAAGATGTGTCTTCACTGTTTCTTAAAAAGAAGTGCGAGTTATGCATTTCTTGAACACTCATATGAAAATAATTTGTGTTCTTTCCCCAGTTTTATAATAATTTTGATTTAACAGTATTTATCTACACTATATGGTGTTTTGGGATCTATAATATGTTTCAAATTTTAACCAAGAAATTAGTGTTTGTCATCAAACTAAAACAAAAGTAATAAATGCAGTTGCCTTGAAAATATAACTGTGCAGTAATCAAAGGGATTCCAGCTAAATGAATCTGTAAGAATTTTGATAAGGCAAGGATCTTAAAGGCAAAGAGAAGCTGTTCTGGGACTGGACATCTGTTTATGTTCTTTTTCCTCCGATATGTCCGTGAGTTTATCCATATTCTGACTACAGTTTTGCCATATTGTTTTTCTGTATCTTAGCCAGAATACTGCTATGAATTCAGAAACTATAAATTTAGAACCTGCAGCGGGATATTATTTCTAAATGGTTTTGACATATTTTCACTGAAATTTTTTAGAGCCTTAGTGATGATTAGTGAAAAATGCTGCAAGATTTTTTATTAAAGAGGAAAGCAATGTGCTAGAAGGAAAGCAAAAAGTAGAAAATCATGTGCCATGACAACAATAGATATTTGCAAAACTCCTGTTGAGGTTAATTTTCCTCACTGATAAAGGGTCTAGGATTTACCCAGCTGCCATCAGATAATGAATATCTCATATCTTCTTTGACAGACACTTGTCAAAAATCGACATTTGTTCTTGTGGAACAAATACCATTGTCCTTGTTCTTGAAGTTTACTATAAACACTGGTGTGCCTGTGTTGCCCTACTGTATCATTGCAGGTATACAGGAAGAGGAAAATACTCCTCCTTGATGTATGTATTACTTTCTAAAGACTGAAACCTATGCTGCTGATAGAAAACTTGCTAGTAAGCACAGTTATAACAAATATCTATGTGAAATAGATGATCAGGAAATTTGATGGGTCTCCTGATCTCCTCCCAGTCTCAATTTGTCCAAAGATAGAAGACCACTGAAAAGACAGAAAACTGTGGTTTTCCCTTGGTCTTCTTCACAGGACATTGCAGGATTTATAACCCATCCATCCTACACACAGAGATACACAGAGACACTGATACAAACTCTCTCTGCAACCCCCACTCTGTTTTCACAGAACTTCAACCTTCACCGCAAATTTTACATGCCACTTTTACTTGCTTGAAGCTTTTTTAAAGAGGGAAAAACCCAAGCCTTATAGTGAGAATTCTGCTACAACTGTAATAGTTGTAGAGCAACAGTGATTCAAATCTAATTTTATCAAATCATCTCTCACTCATCACCATGGTGTTTTTTGCACCTTGTCATCTGAGCATGATAGCAGTAAAACCATCTACATCTTCTTTTTGGAGAGCTCCTTCCATGTAAATACTGTAAACAATTTAGCAGCTCTTAAAGCATCCTCCATAAACTATCCTGCTGAAAAAAAACTGATATAAGTTTATTAAAAGTCAGGCCATCAGTGACACCAATAAAAGTGTCACTACTTTTATTTTAGTAAAGTTGCCTTGTACCTCCTATTATTGGACATTATTTTTCCTAGCTTAAAACTGTACAAAAATGGGATTTCAACTAAATTTCAGCACTGGCTGAAATCTGTCTCAAGATGAGTATTTTTGTTTGGTTTACCTTCTGAAATATCTCAGCCGTTTTCACCAAGAGTTTAATAAGGAACGTACTGTTGCAATGTGAAAACATCTTACTGGGCTTCAGAAGGACCAACAGATTATCATTCTTCTATCAGTCATGGTAGATCTTTTTGCTTTAAGAGGAGTGATTACCAGGATATAGAAGACATTTTAAGCATTGTTGGAGTAGACAGGCTTAAGGGAATTTACTGCAAGTACCAAAATAAGATAAAAAGTAGGTCAGCTTGCTTGAAAACTAGGTTCTGAGCACATGAAGTAAGAAAACAGTTAGAAAGAGATTTAAAATGCAAATTGTGGGATAAGGTAATTTTCTGTGGTACTGCATAAAGCAAGGAAGGAAGGAGTGTTTGGAAAACAAATAAAATTGGAGTCTTTGTATGCCGAACAGTGTTACCAGATAACATAATGCACTGTTGTGGAGGCATAACTACTGCTGTCTCTGTAGCAATTATTTTGTTGCTACTTCTAAAGGAATTTGAACAATAAAGTTAATGATCTTTTTTAAATATGCTTGTAACGATTTCTTTAAAATCTGCTGACCCATGGCGTTGAATCAGGGGTTTGTAATATTTTTCGTGCTCTGAACAGGGCAAATCTGATTGAATCTGACTAAATTGTGACTTGCACAATCTGAAATACAGAGCAAAAAAGCCATCACAGCTTGCTTTTACAGTGAGGAACAGTCCTACTTGCTACAGACCTGATCTAGGCAGAGGGAAAGGACATGGCTTCGGGAACACTTCTATTAAAAGACTGATCCTGTTTTGCGTGTGAATAATGTATGTATCAATGGCATTCCAGATTTCTTTTAAGTCAGGGAAGCATGCTTCATCTGTGCAACCTCAATTCATTTCCATATAAATATTCATCATGATGCAGTCTGCAACTTCACACAAACAACTTCTCCAGACTAAGCTGTTTGTTTTGGGGACTCTCTGCTCTTGATGTGAACAGCCAGCAGATCTGTAAAAAAAAGTCTTAGCAAGCAAAAGGGAGTTCTAGAACCTTCTGAATAACTGGAAAAGTTATTTTAGAAGATCCTTTTAGATTACTGCTTTAATGCAAAAACGAAAGGCAAGAGAACAGAAAACAGATGAGCTGAAGCATACATGTGGGTCATCATACAAACTTTAAATTTCATTTTAATGGTAAGCAAATTATTCTTTCCATTTCAACTGAGAATCAATGTAAAAAATATACTAAATAAAGGAATAATGGAAAAGTGCTGTTTGAAAGGGAACTCTGGGTATCGTAGTTCAAATGTGAATTTTGGAAGCTAATACAAAGAGAGGACAACAATATGAACAGGAATAGATGAAAAAAATTGGGTCATAAAATAATTATTTACTGTAGTGCATTTTTTTGGTGAAAATTAACAGCATTGTTAAAATCAGAATACTCAATCAAAAAATTAAATTAGGCTACATCAGGATTGACAGTTCCTTCCAAGACTAGCCACTTAACAGGACTGAAATAGCTTATACTTGGGAAGGCAATGAAAATAGGAAAGAATTAATCAGTGCTCATTGTAGAAGTCCAAGAGGAAAAGCAGGAAGGAATATTAAATGAAGAGCAGACTTTATAAAAATATGTTGACATGATGTTTGTCTTAGGTTAAAAATATTGAAGTAGTTTTAACAGAAGATGAGAAAAATGTTCTTGGAATTTTATGGCTAGTGAAATTAATCATTATTTCTTTTTACTGAGAAATCCATTCAATAGTGGAAACACCAGACCAATTTTTATAATTGGAATAGTAATTTCTTAGTCCTGTGTTTTCTAGGTTCCCAGTACTAATTTAATTTAATTAACATGTAAGAAACTTTCCCATTCCTTTTCTCCCTTGTCTTGCTCTTATTCGTTTTTTGATTGATTATCAAGTAAATAAATTTGGAACCTGAATTTTCAGCAGCCTTCCCACACTTCTCAGGACTGCCACAGCAGAGAAGCTTAAATACCTCGAGATTTCTTTGCTAGGGAGACACTGTTCCTTTCAAGCAGCTTCATGCCAATCCCAAAATTTACAGTGACACAAAAGTTCCTCTCCTCACAAAATGTAAACAGAGAGGATCATCTGCTTTCTTCACCTTCTGCTTTTCTCTCCTTTTAGCCTTCATTATCTTCTTTGAATAGAAATACCAGGCAGCTTTCAAGAACACAAAAGTTTTTAAACTCCAAGTGCTACTAAAAATAACCATACAGCCTTGTTAATGCCCTGCACATGCCTTGTCATTCCCCAGGACAACAGGCATCCCCATGCACTGCTTAGCTTCAGGTGACATCAGCACTGGATTCCTGCAATTTCTCATGAAGGAAAAGTTTTCAGCTTTACAGAAGATCTCCCACAGATGAAATCCTAAAAGAGACAGTTGTTGGTAGCTGCTTTGCAGTGAGCTAGAATGAAGCCTTTCACCACTCAAGCCACGTGATACGACGGAACGGTTTGCTAGTCTTCTATTAAAGATTTTCATTAAATCTTCATGCTTATTATTAAATACTTCTGTGACACAAAGGTGCTGCAGAGTCCCTGAACACCACAGTTTATCTTGAATAGATGCCTGCTTATGGTGAAAGTTCATTGACACCAACTTTTGTAGCTATTAGGTAATTATTTTTTTATGTGCTAATACCAGAGAGGCTATGAAGATGTGAAAATACGCACAGAATGTTATTCTTAAGAATATACAAAGAGACTTACATCTTTGTATTTAGAAAAGAGGAAAAAATTACAAAAAATGCAATTACACATAAGTAGCTGAAGAGGGGCTTTTAAATTCCAAAGGATAATAAATATTATCAATATATAATTTTTAAAACCTACACATTTCTACCCTTAATAATGGCTTTTATACCTGAATTTCACTCTGTTTTACTTGACAGTCTCAGGTAACTGCCATCTGATTTCATTTAAGGTATATTAAAAAACAGTGCAGTGACAAGCAGAGCCTGTCAATTGTATAGCAATGGACTTCTGCTTTCTGTATATTAGTTTTCCTCTAGTGGCCATTATGAGAAACTTCAGGTCCAACCTGAGATAGATTTAATTAACCATTATTTAGGTTGGATCTTGCAAAAGTAACCTGGAAATACTTATTCCATTTTTCATGCATAAATGGTCTTAATGATGGCCTAAAGGTTATTTAAATGCAAGTGTAGAATTCAACCATCCTTCTCTAAGAGGGATTTTAGATCTTTGTTCTTAGAGCAGAGTGCACAGCTTTCAGCACTGTTCTCTTGTGCAGGATCATGCAGGTCGTGAGGCTGTCAACACCCTCAAACCAGGCTGTGCAGGGAAGAAAAGGTGGGTGAAAAGTGTGATACTTGCATAGGCAGGACTCACCATTTTATTTCTTGCATTGTGGCTCTCACAGCCATAATGTGCTCTCACAATAATTTTCTTTTCTATGACAGTGGCAAGTGTCCAAGCCAGCATTCAACTGTGAACACTACAAAAAAAAAAAACCCAAGAGAGTTTCCTGAGATGTTAGTGAAAGTATTGCATGTATCAGTTTCAGGTGGGATGTATTCCACTTGTCATTTTTTTCTTTATTAATTATTAATATGTGTTGGAAAAAAAAAAGGTTATGCTTNTTTTTTTTTTTGTTTTTTTTTTTTTTTTGTTTTTTTTTTTTTTTTTTTTTTTTTTTGCTAGCAAGGTAAAATCTGGCTGTTAAAAACACAATTAGGGAGCAAAGGGTCCACCATCTGCTGATCTGCTGCCTGGATTATGTAGGCAGAGATGGGTCCCAGGGCTTTTCTGCTGCTCCTGCCTCTAGGATATGTTTCTGAAGCTGCCCTGCTGCTTGAATGGATAGCATACGTTGGCCAGGCTTGTTTGATGTCTCTTCGTGGCTGTGCTTGGGCATGACAGCAAGATCTGAAGTTCAAACAAGTTTGTAACTCTTCACAGAGCCCTTAGGGGTGAGAGGTGACCTTGGGCAGGGTCTCCTATCTGTGACTGTGGCAGGTGCACACTCCCCAGATTTGCCCCAGCCAATTATGTGGTGGCTGCCAGCCTTTGGTGCCGGTATTTCCGCCCCTACGGCACCACTCCATGGCTGTGGCACACACACCAGGACCTCCCCTTCCTCACCCTGTCCCCACCCAGCAGCAGGATGAAGAAGGCTGGACCTCTTGGTGTACAGAAGGGTCCCCATGAGAAGGCTCGGCCCAGAGAAATTTCTGGACCTGTACTAGGTATGACCATGAGCCTTGACACAACCAGGTTATGGAGTTACAGGATCATTAAGGTTAGAAGAGACTTCTAAGGTCATCAAATCCAACCATTAACCCAACACTGTCATGTTCACCACTAAGCCTTGTCCTCAAGTGCCACATCTACACATTTTTTTAACACTTACAGGATTGGTGACTCAGCTACTCCCTTGGGCAGCCTATTCCAAAGCCTGGCCATCCTTTCAGTGAAGGATCTAACCCTCTCCTGGTGCAACTTGAGTCCATACCCTCCTGTCCTATAATTTGTTACATGGGAAAAAGAATCCAGCCCCCAGCTTGCTACAACCTTTCATGTAGTTTCAGAGAGCAATAAGGTCTTCTGTGAGCTTGCTTTTCTTCACGTTAAAACCCCCAGATCCCTGAGCCTCCTTTTCTCCGGGTTAAACAACTCCATTCCCTCAGCTGCTCCTTACAAGACTTGTGCTCCAGACCCTTCACCAGCTTCACAGCTCTTCTCTGGGCATGCAAAAATGCCCCTGCCAGAAATGCCCTGGATGGGGTTTTCCTTGGAGCAGTGGGTCTGTAAGGGGAAGTTATCCCTTTGGGATGGGACGCTACCCAAGGAAACTTCCTGGGATTGTGTGCCGTCACCCCTACTGTGCCTCTCCTTCCTGAGTGGCCATTTTACTGCTGGGTACCTCTGAGTGATTCTTTTCTTCTGGGTACCCTGGAGTGAGAGGCCTCCCTTGTGTGTGAGTGACTGTGCTCATACTTTGGATCATCGTTTTTGTGTCCATGTAGTGACAATATTCCCAACTGGTATACCAAACTGGCAACTTGTTATATATAGCTGGTATCCCTCTTGTTTGTTTTGGCATTGGTTTTGTTTGCAAATTAAAATTCGTCTGAGTTATCTGAGGAAGTTGTTTTTCTTGCCTCTGTGGCAGTGGCAAACTTCTTTTTGCAGCTGAAGACATTGTGCACTTGCCAATCACTGTAGTCAACACCTTTGATTAGAATTATGTTGGTCTCTTTGGAACTTGAAACTACAGGCATCAAGAGTTTTAAAATGTTGATGTTGGAAAAGCAGTCTAATTCACTATCTCTCCTGCTTCTGGGAAAAGCAGATGGTCATAGACTCCAAAGGAGGTTGTCAGAGTTCTTTTGCCTTCTTTCTCCATCATTTTGGGAGCCTGGTGATGCTTGTAGAAAGAGAGCAGCTGATACTATTTCTGTAAGAGCTTCCAGATCTGTAAGGGAAACTCGATAACATTGGAAAACTCTGTGTTTTCCTTCTCTTTTATGAAAGATGGACTTATTCTTTTACCAGTTTTTATATAATATAGTTTCTCTGGACTTCATTGAATTATCCATTTCCTTGATCCTGCCAAGTGTTGGGCCTTTGATGAACTAGAGATATATGTAAATTCTCAGTACAGGGACCCTGGTACTGCTTGGTTGGATTTTGGATACTGAATGAAGAAGGATACAATCAGGGTCCTTGTCTCCATACACAGGGGCAAAGGAAGAGGAAGGAAAATAGTACATGGAAGGTTGTGTGAGTACAGTGGTTTGGGAGGCTGGAATAGATGTGAAGGCTTTGAAAGCCATAAAACTAGTGTAGGTCTCCAGACTAAAGTAATATCCCTTACCATAAACTTGCAATGCTTTCATATGTATGGGTTGTTTCCATAGTGAGAATTGTGAGAGAGCTCAAAATCAGAACTTTAAAAAAACTACTGTGTTTTTTTTTTTCCTTTGTACTGAGCTATTAAAAATTGTTGGATATAATTTGAATTCTGTTTGTCAAAGCCAGAATTTTCCATTACACCGTATCATGTGAGATTTTTTTTGTTGGGAATTAAACCCCAAACAAACAAACCAACAAACAAACTCTCTAAAACTACATCATCCTAACAGACAGTAGCCACTTTCTATACTGTTAGTGGTGTATTCATTTTCTAAATAATGCCAGTTTTGAGAAGGGCCTTTGTAGAATGAAGGATGTGATATTATACATGTGCATTTTTCTACAGTGGGGTAGTGACTAAAGCTAGCACAGTGCCAGTCAGTGCAAGCTGTGAATGGCAAAGAAAGTTATTTCTTTAGAAGGGTGGTATGTTCCTACTTGAAATGCCTAGATAGAAGGTACTCTTAACTGGAGATTATCCTTTGTCAGAGGCAATGTGTCTCTTTACTTCTAAAATACCAAGCTGTCCTTATCGCTCATTTCTTCTGATGCATAAAAAAAAATTACATTATGGAGTGAACGTGCCATCTGTGAGATAATTTTCAAGAACATCTACAGAATGGCCCTTCATGTTCACACTTTTCTCTATTTTTGATCACAAATCTTATGCAGCATGTTGCACAACACAAATACACAGCCTTTTCCAGAAATATGCCCATGCACACTATGTAAATGTAATGTCATATTGCACTTTTTAGTTGTGTTAGTTAGAACAGAGTTGCTTTAGATGAATTAACTGACTGCTTAATTTCTCAGCCAGTATCTCTTCCTGACAGGTGCATTTACAAGGTAAGTATTGGGATAACAGGGGATTCTGCATAGGATGTTTCTGAAGCATTATTGTGGTATAAGTAAAGAGAAACAGCTTCTTTGAATCTATCACAGTATCTCTAAAATACGGGGGAAAAGGTCAGTTCATCCAGAATCCACTGTCACTCTGAGATGACTGCTTATCTGATCTATGCTAATCCTATTCATGTGTCTGTGTAAAGTAACATTGTTGTACTGTTTCTATGAAAGGCAGGAAGTCCACAAGAAAGTGTGAGTATTTCTCAAGTTCAAGACGAAAAGCACCATGCCATTTGAGGACTTAATATTGTTTCATACTGGTTAAATCCAGTACAAAAAATTAAGTTCCTGTTTGCTAAATGTTCCTCTTGAATGAGGCCAAGTGAATTTTACCTTCTCCAGAGCAGGAGCTGAATTGATGGGTTGGGTTAAATGTAATAAAGAGGGAGCTGAACCTGAATGACTGATGAAGGGTTGATCTGGACCACGAAATCAAGAGGGGGTATTTGGTGCTGGCTTTGCTATTATGAAGGCTAGCTAATAGTGTTGAAGGGCCATGAGAAGCAGGGTCCAACAGCTAGGCAGAACCAGCCACTGGCAGCTGCATTAGAAGGGGAACAGAAAGCTGACTGATAGGTGGAGGTGCAAGTGTTGCTGGCCTTTTCTGTCAAGCTGTCTTGTTGTAAACCTTCTGAACTGCACCATTTATATTGTATTTAAAAGCCTCCACAGGGAAAGGGGTGTCTCTGCTAAGCTCTGGGGGACATTTTGTATTGGTGACATAAAAGAACACTGTATGATACCTCTGTAGGCACCTCATGTAGGCAGCAGAATGAGGAGTACAACTAAACATTCCAAGTTCAGAGAAAGCTTGTGAGAGAACCTTGCTAGAGAAGACAAAAGCCATCCCCCATATCTCCTTAGACACAGTATGTTATTTTTTGGATTCAGCCTCTGATACATAAAACTCTACCATCCACCTCTACCAAGACAGAGTATATAAAACAGTTTTTTTCTTCTGTTCTTGTGGATTAAGTTGTTGTGGGTCACAAGGCTGCCACATGGAACTATGGAATGCATGTCCATGTTCCTCTGTCAGCAAGGTGGCTGCTTGGCCTTTGATCACTGCTCAAGAACAAATCTTTTCTCTGGATGTTCATTGTGCAGCTGTGCCATGGGTGTGAGTGACCACAGCCTCTGAGGTGCCAAATGCTGCTGGAATGATCAGAAACCTCTGCTTTGCTGCAGTGTCAGATAAGAAACCTCTGCTTTGGAGTGGTGTCAGAACAGCAATGGGATTGCTTTTGGCCATTCCTGTACTCAAATAAGACACAGGAAACATTCTCTATTTCTCTGGGCTGTCTTTGTTCAGCTTCAGGGAAAATAATTATAATTCGTAATTTATGCAAAGCATCTGGGGACAATTGCAATAAAGAGTAGAAAACCTACTAAGAACAAATGTCATTTTGTGTACGGCATATTTGTGATAAAAATATGTATATGGCACCTGTGGACACTCTGAGGAATTTGGGACCAATTCTCAATTAATCCCTTTTGATACACCACAAAAAGAATATAGAAATAGTGCTTTATTCACCCTTTTTTCTTGTTTGCAGCAACTTAGCTCAGCTATTTAGATGTTGTCATGACACAGTACCATAACATAGTTTTTGTTATGGTGTGTAAGAAACAGCCATCAATCTGGGATTTAATTTCTTCAAATTCAAGATGTGCAAGGACAAGGTACACCAACATATTCTTCAAAAGGAAGCAGAGTAGGATAGCTGCAAGTTTTCAAACCCTGTACATGCTGAAAGCTGGTGTCAGAAAATGTGTATATTTTTATTTTAGAAAGGAAATTAAAAAAAAAAATAAAAGGCTCCCTGTTGTGCTTTGGCACTTTGCCTGTCTCAGCTTTGATGGAGCGGCGAGCGCCCTGCAGTCTTCCTGGAGCAGCAGCAGGGTTCCAAAGTCGGGGGTACGATCCTACATGGAGAAAACGGCAGGAATTCTACTGGGGATTGTTTTAGCCTTGCTCTCTTGCCTCTCTGTTCCACCCAGAGTGAGAATTTTGAGTCAGAGAGGCCAAAAAATCTGTTTTGGGGTCTGCTGTTTGTCCACCCCCTGTGGCTGACTGTGAGTTCTGCTCAGAACATCTCTCTGCCCCAGCTTTCTTCCAATTTAGATTATGTCATCTTTATTGAATTGTCAACTCACTGGTGCAGGTCTGTCCACCTCAGCTCTTGAGGTGCACCACTTAGTGTTGTCAGAGGGCAAAACTAAAGGATTGTATTATCACGTAATATGCCATATCACAGCATCTTATCTTAGTAATCACTCTGTTACTGCAGTGAAAGAACAGGGTTAAGCGTGCACGTCATTACCCCTGTTGCTTCTTAATTGACTGAAACAATCAATTTCCATTTTTCACATGCATTTATTTTTTACAACTCATTGATTACATCACGCTCAGCATTTTGATCTGCTTCTGTTTTAAACACATGTCTTTTACTGGGTGCTTTGTAGCTTCAGTGAAATGGTTATTTACAGGGAACATGGCTGGTACTCTGACCTAGCCCCAGGTCTAAGAATAGAATGTGCAAATTTACAAAACACTGGGCTTTGTTAACTTAGTGCTCTATGCTGAGCTCAGGTAGGAAACATCCATCTCCAGTATATTGGTGTTCTGTTGCTCCCAGATAAGGTATACTAAAAAACAGCAGTCATGCTGGGCCAAGCTGTGTGAGTGAGAGCCAACAGAACCTACTAGATACACGTGCAAAATTTAGAATCCACATTTAAAATTAGGTGATTAGCTAATTTGCTTCAGTTGTGGAACACCCAGTTTAGCTGGAATTTCATGCTCATGTGAATGTCAGTTTTGTGAGGGCAGTCTTCTGCATTAACTAATTTCAAGGTTCTCAGAGTTTCTTGGTGATGTCCAACTGATTTAAAAATAGCCTTTGAGATCTAACATCTCAAAGCCTTTAGAGGCTTCAATAACGTTATGGGGGTCTGAGCAGCAAAGGAGGAGAAACTAAGCGGGAACAATATTGGTAGAGTGTACTGGCAGCTGTTATTATTAAAGAACCGGTGGGAAGAAGTAATTATTTAGATGCACTTGTCTAGTGATGTGGCTCAGGCAACAGGATTAAACCATATTCCCAAAAGTTATTGTATATTTATTCACTGGATCAACTTTATCCATCCAAATTGTCAATATTAATATGCTGTGAATGCTACATGTCTTTGAGGATGACCAAATATAGACAAAGAAAAGAAAATATCAGTACATTTGCAGTAAAAGCAAATTCAACCTTTCCTTTCCCTTTGTGGATTTAGGAAAAATATTTGCTATTGAGCTCTAGGAGAGTTGCTAGATTTTTTTATTTACAAAAGTGACTGCAAGTCAATTTTATCTTTCTATTCCTAGGAGAATGCCCCAGTTTTTTAACGTGTTATAAAGATTCAGATTTCTCCCAGGTATTATAATATAAAATTTTCTATCTGGGTTTTGGCTGGTGCAAAATATTTTGATCCTAGTTTTCCTATTTATGCAGATGATAATATACCAGTAATTACACCAACTGAAAATATTTGAGATCAAGAAGGTTTAAAACAATTATGATCAGACCTGGAGAAGCCTATTGTTGCTTTGTCCTTGCACATCTGTTTGGATTTGAAGAAATTAAATCCACAAAAGCAGGATGATCAAGTTTCATTAAAAATAGCTCAACAACATTGGGTTGATGACCACATCAGCTTCTTAGAAGAAAGCAAATGGCTTTCTATGCTTAATTGAATTAACGCTCTTAATTTTCCTCTGCAGTCTAGTTAATCTAGAGGAACCTTGGGGTTTTTGCTTTGTATTTCTAATGTTAAAAGAGATGGGGTGGCTCTCTTAGGAAGTTTGTGGACAGATTTCCTGGCATCCATTGGAAGAAAGTGGAGAAAAGTGGTCAGGAAAGTTGACATTTAATAGCTATTATTATTAAGAATAGCTCCAGCTACATATTTTTTTGATTACTTTGAAATATTTATAGACTTTTTTGGTGGAATGATACTTGATATTTGAGAGCCTGAGCCCAATGCAATTTCTTAATTTGTTAAACTAAAAGAGGCACAAAATCAAGATTTCTATTCTAAGTGGTAGCATAGCTTTAGCTATTATTGTCCAGTATTAAAATATTGTTTCTAAAATATTCAGCCCTTTCCTTTTCAACTGTGAAACTTCAAAAAGTTTTGAGTGTTTTTCTTTTCACTTTCATGTAACATCTTTGTGACTTCCCACTGTTGTTCCTCTGGTATCTTTCCAATGGTCATTTACTAGTGGACCTTAGAGATATACAGAAATGCATAGGTGGAAAAAACTTTTTCTGTACAAGTAGTCTCTGAAGACAGAGAATATCGGTGATCTGGAAAAAGAATAAATGCTTATGAGAAGGAAATTTTGTTCTAAGATTTCTAAATGGGAAATTCAAAGAATGCAAAAAAAAAAAATTACTGTAATTAACTACACTCTTAGTGTGTGGATAATCCAAACTCCTTCCAAACTCCTGAAGCAGAACGTTACATGTCTTGGCTCCATTATAGCACAAGGGGGCAATGTTGGCCTTAGAAAGAGAATTTGCCGCTTGTCTCCAGTCTAAATGCCGGAACTAAGAACAATGATTTCATATAAAGCTGAGAACTGCTTTTTAGAGCTGTCTCACAGGACGGGTGACTTAACTAAAGTTGTGAGACTATCACGTGATGTCTAAGGAATTTTTGATCCTGATTCCAGCCCAAGGAATGTCATAAATTTTATGTCATATACAAAGGCTATAGCTTTTATAAAATTCACAATTACATCAGGAATATGAATTCATCTAGGAAGAGATTCAAACAAACAAACAAATAAACAAACAAACTTTATTTTTTCCTTTTCTTCCACACTGTTATGCAGGTATAGCAGACATTTGGATGAAGTCACTACAGCTATTTAACAGAAACCCTCTATGCCTGACTGTATTAAAAAACCTGCCATGTCAGTTCTCAAGAAACACTGTTTCATCAAACTAAAATAATGCTATCAAGGGGATAGAAAATAGCTGAGAAAGTAAAATATAAATATAGATAATAAATAAATAATAACAACAAGAAAAGTACTGTTTGTTATACTTGTTTTGTACTACAGAAATTACAAAAATAGGCAGGGCTAGCTAAAACTCATTGAGATTAATAGAGAGAATTATTTTTCCTTTTTTTGTATTGTTTAATGTGTTTTAAACTAAGGATGCTATGCTGAAGAGCTGCACATCATTAAAAAAAAGCTTTACTGGCGAGAAGTAAATTTCATTATGTAATTATAACATTTTAAATGGAAGTATACCCTCTTACTATCAGAATTTTTAGTCTGACAATATTCTGAATAATGTGTAAAAAAATTCAGTGCTATGAAAACAAGGAGTCCCACAGATGAGTAGTTAATGGAATTATTTTCCCCATTGAAAGTATTATGCCCTCCATACATGATGAAAAATATTTCTTCAATTATGTAATTTGTGGATTACTCTGACATATTTATACCTACTTTCAAAAAACAGAGAAAGATTGACTGGTATTGCTCTATGATGGAGAATATTCAATATTGTTTTCAAACAATTTAATTTGTTTTTCCTAAAGTTTCTTTACTTGAATAAGTTTCATTTATTTATATTTTTTGTTTCAAACCCTCAGTAGTCCCTCAGCCAGTTTTTCAGCTGCCTGCTCTGTACTTCTGACTCACACAGAGCAAAGAAAAGGAAGGGGAAGTAATTGAGTCTTCCTCTAGCTCTTGGCCCTAGCTGAACATAAAAGCTGCTAGAATTTTGTTCTCTAAAAAGAGGAGATGACACAAAAATTCAGGAAGGCAGTGCATGAGTGTGAGGAAAGGAAACAGAACTAATTCCAAGAGAAGCCCCCAGTGATGTGTAGAGAGGGTGAAGGAGGTTGCCACTTCATCTGCAGGGGAAAGAAAGCTCAGGGAGGAGGGAGCACAGAGGGGTCAGCATTAGGAGGGGCTGGTAGGGAAGTAAGAAAAAAGAAAGAAAGAAGCAGAATCATGGGAAGTGGAAAACTGAGCGTATTTGAATTTTTTATTGTTAAGCTGCAATATTGCCAGTGGGATCTGGCTATTCTTTCAGTGGGGTGTCCTGTTGAGATCCTCATGTGGTATAATATTTTGAGGAAAGGGAATGAACCATTTGTGATTTTTGTCATGTATTGTGAGCAGAAAACATAAACATTAGCCTGATAGGTTTTGAAGCTTCTGTTTTATGATATTGCTGTAAAAAAAACCCCTGAATATACCAAGATGAAGACAAATCACCATGAGCTTGGTGCTGGGAGGGTGATTCATGTGGGTTTGGGAGGTGGATTTCTTCCCCTTGAGCCCACACAGCTCTGCACTGAGCAGCAGTGCTGCTGTGGGAGGTGCTGTGTGTGTCAGGAGATGTGTTAAAACCAAGGTCTCACAGCTCCATCAGAATTCCATGGCTCTTTTCATGGCACTGGGTGTTAACTCTGTAAACTGGCCAAGTGTGTATTTTGAATAATTATACTCTGCCTTCTGCAGAACACGTTCCAGGTAGTTTGAATTGGAAAATATTTTTCTGTTTTGTTTTATTAAGTGGGGGTTTCTAAAAGAGCCTTGTAAAAATTGGCTATAAAAAAATCTGTTCTAACTAAGTTCTACCCCATTTAATTGATAGGTAAATGACCAGTCTCAACTTTCTTCTATATCATTATTGAAATACTTTTGATGAAACTGTGTTTAATTCTTGTTTTCCATGTCTTCCTCAAATGTGTAAAATTGGAAATCCTCAAGCTTTAGTTCAGGGGTTGTATAGAATTGGTCAAAATCAAAATTAGAAAATACAGTTAACATTATTAATATTGACATTGACATTAATATTAACAAAATGAATTAAAATATGTAATATTCAAGAAAACTGGGAATAAGTGAATATATGTTATAGAACAACTGTATCACAACACATAATGGAATCCAGGAGAACTTTGCTTGAGCAGAGACTTCTGGCCTTGATCTCTTTTAGTTGCTTTCAACAGCTTTGTCAACACGTCTAGTGCTTTTCATACAAAAAAATACACCTTTGTCCTTTGGAGCGAAGACAATTTCATTTTACCATGACCCCTATTATGTCTCAGAATATGCCTGAAATAAATTACAGGAATTTCTGGAAGCAAAATGCCTCCTACACCATAAGCCTCTCAGGGTTTTGTAGATTCAAAATCATTTCCAAATTGTGTCCACGTGCTCTATGAATGGAGATAGCATATAAAAAAGATGTGTGTAATAGAGAATGCTGAAGTCTTCAGTGTATTTTAGAAATATTTTTAGGACTGAGGACATGGCTTATAACTAATTAATCTGCAGACTATCTGCACTGCTTATCTGTTGGGGTATCTCTTAGCAAACTTGTTCACTTAGGGTTAAAGCCTCCAGCACCCTGCAGTTTGCTCAGGCCAGATCATTTCCAGTCTGGTTGGGCTGTGGCTTTCCATGCCTGGTGAGCTGTTTTCCTGCATGCCTTAGTACTGGTGGCTGACAGCACTAGAAAAGAGATGCCAGGCTGACAAAAAACCCAGCACCGTTTCTTGAGAGGCTCTGGTGTTGTCCTCAGGAAAGGAAAATAAACACCTGTGAGCACATTGATCCAGGGCACATAAGAGCTTGGAAGCAGGGTTTTGGAAATGCTGTTTTCAGAGGTTCCTCCTGGCAGCTACCAGATCAAGTACAGCATAGATGTAGACTGGGAAGTTATAATGCAGCTTTCACAAAAAATAGGATTTTTGCCCATACTTCGAAGTTTTTTCTCACTGTACCGTAGAAACCTCTTGAGAAGTAATGCAGTGAATCCTGTTTTCTGTTCTCTAAAATGTTGAAAAAAGTGCAGCATTTGCTTGTTGATGCAGTGGTGGTTTGGCTTTCTGATAAATACTTACGGTGAACTCAGAAGGAATTGTCAAGTCCAGCTTTTCACATGTAACAGCTCCTGGGGATTTAGTCATAGGTTTTTTTGCAATCTTCTCAAAAAAATGACTAGACCATTTCTTCAGTCCCTTAAACATGAACTTTTAGAAGATGAGGGAGCCTCAGAAAGTCTAAAAATATGGTCTATGCTGCCCTTTAAAAAAGTAATTTCAGCTGTTGTATGGTCCACACCTGCACCTATCTGTTAGTGAACTCCTGAACTACCTTTGGCAATGTGTACTTGTTCTCTACTAAAAGGCTTGGCTTCTTCAACTGTAAGTAATTAGTAAAATAGTAAAGCTGAGATTTTACTTTAAAAAATATTTTTTGCATGGGACAAAGTTACATCATGGCCTTAATGCTTAACAAAGGACAAAAGATTCAATTAAGAAGAATTTTATGAAATCAGTAGAAGTCTAAATAATTGACATAGTTTTTCAGAAACATTGTACAATAGAAACATTTTTTTTTTAAATTTGGCGCCATTCTTTTGCATATTTTAGTGCAGGAATTCTCTTTAGCAGGAAGATTTAAAACTGATACTCAGGTCTGCTATGCTCAGCTGTAATAACCAGTTCTTTCTTTATGTGCCCCTGTACAAATGGCAACTGATTTGAAGCTTCAGTTGATGCTCAGTACAGTCTCCCTAACCACAGGGAGAGCATAAAAATCATAACTTTTGGTAGCTGTTGTGCTGTAGTGACAAGAAATAGAGATAGGTTCTATAATAGAGAGAAAAGTACACTCACAGGTATGGAAGATGACATATTGAAGGAGGGCTGTGTGTCATTGGTTTAGCCAAGGGATATTTTGAAGCACAGCAGCCCCAGTTTTGGAGGCAGCAGTGCTCCCTGCAGGGTGGAGGAGGGACGGTTGGTGTCCTAACTGCCCTCTCTGGGCAGCAGCAGCCCGAGGCACTGTTCCCCAGGAGCCACACGGGGCAGGACAGGCAGCACTGGAATCTCTGCTCTCATTGCAACCTGCCCAGGTGCCAGGGGTGGAACCCCTCTTGGCAACTTAATTCCTAAGCATAGATAACTTGTGCTTATGAACCTGTGCTTACTGTAACTTCATCTGTGTGGCACACTTTGAGATGGTGAGTTTTTACAAAAAACAAAGGCCCTTCATTTGAGAAGTGTTAATGAGGCCTTACCTCTTTTTCTACCCTCTGTCAATACATTATACTATCCTCAGGAGAAGGTGTGTTATCACCCAAAGCTTCCCCACCTTTACCAGCACATTGAAAACATTTGCCAAGCATAATTTTGTGGCTATCAGCATCACAAGCATGGGTTAAATGGCTAAGAAATAAGCTTTATGTAATGTCTTTTTGGCTCATTGTGTTTGCACAGCACAGGTGGCCTGCAGCTGTGGTAAATCTGATCCTGCAGTGACACGTAGTTCATGCTCAGGCAGCGGGAGCACAGTAAGTCCAGTGCTTCCAAGAGACTGTGTGGTGTGCAGTCTGAGGTTTTCCTGAACAAATTGCATTTATGGGGTCTGTGCAGTATAACCCCAGGCATGCCAGAATGTGTGGTAACAGGCAGGAGTTACTGGGCTTACCTACTGATCCCATCAGGCTATGATATGTAAGGAAACCCTAAGAACCCCCTGGATAGAATTTACAAGGTTCCATCCACTAAAATAGTAAAAGAAAATCCCGTGGAGCCTACACTGAGACTCATCATGGATCTCTTTGTACTTCCTGTTTTGTGCTGTTCTGCAATTAGCAGCAGCCAAGATATGCTGAAACGTGTCCTGGTTACCTGTTCAGGAATCAGAAAACTAAAAGAACATCAACTTCCATATTATGTCTTGTGCTTTTGGAAGGAGCTTTGCTCTGGCTGCCAGAGGTCTAGGGTATGAGATGGACTAAAATCCAAGCTTACTTAGGAAATGGCTGAAGTATTACCTTTATGCAAATGTATGTGTTAGTGAGGATGTAGTATAACCTTGAAAATGTCAATAGAAAACAGAGGAAGAGGACATGCAGAAAATAATTTGTTTCTGATGGATTCATACCTCTAGAGCTTGGTTTTTGGTTGTTCTAAATCCCTGTAAAGCTCATTAGTTTCCATATAATTAGTTCTAAGTTTCTTCCCAGCATCGAGTGAAGGAAAAGGTCCTTTTCTTCAAATTCCTTTAAGGATGTATTTTTTTTCATCAGCACTGCTTATCAGTGTCTGTACTTCCTTCCTCAGCTGCAGCTGCCTTGAAATAAGCTTTGAATTAACTCAGACTTTGAGAAGTACCAAAGGAAGCCCTTTGTTTACTACAAAGGCTTGTGTGAATTGATATGCTGGTGGTCTTTTATGCAGAGACTCAAAAGGGTGTCCTACAAGCAGACTTTGAACTTGACTCCCTCTTTCTTTGCCACTGACTGATGTGTCACTTGCAAAGTGCACAGGTTGTGATGATTTATGGGACACTTATACTGCAGTTGTACCAGGGGCCACCGACAGAATCAAGGTTCACTAGTGCAGCACACAGACAGAAGATAGTTATGTCCTCAAGCATTTATGTGCGCTACAATAACCTCAAGGTGTTCCTGAAGAAGCATGGTAACCCTTTATTTCAGCAAATTGACTCCGAGTCTTGGAGCACATGATCAACTTGTAACTCTGTTGTGTGAGCATTTCCTCTTCTCTCCCTGTGCCCTGTGGGACAGCGTTTTGTAGCACTGCATTGAAACAGTTTCAAACACATTGGGGTCTGCGGTCTTCTCCCCAGCCTTTTGAGCTTCCTGTCTTGAACTTCCTTGCTGCCAGGGGAGCAGAGGGAGCTGGCAGTGCCAGCTGAAACCTGCCAGTGCCATGCAGGAGGACGACAACCCGGCTCGGCAAATGCTCGCATGTCAAAAGCCAATATCCCCTCTACACAAACCCATCAAGTTGGTTAGGAAATACTGTCGAGCTAAATAGTTTCTGGGTTTGTTTTAACCCTGATTGCTTTAACACTGCCCATGGAATCTTTTGCAGTCTACTGGGGTTGTCTCAAACTAGTTGAAGAGGAAGTTTTAACCACATAGCTTTAATTTCTTTGACATTTTAGGCTAACATTTGCAAATGTGCTTTTGGAATCTTCACGCATTCACTTGGGAGATCATTTTTCCAGGAAAATCTTTAGGGTCAAATGGATTTTCCATGTGGGGATTCTCGTCCCTAGAACCATCCCAAGAAATAAGAACTATCAAGCTTAAGACTCTGTGCATTTAAAATTATATTTTTGTCACTTAAGAGTGACAAATGTACTTCCTGACAGCACCTTGCACGTTGAAGTTGTTGTGCTGTGTTTGTCTTAAATTACTTGAAATTAAATCAACTGAGCACTTTCTGGTACAAAAAAGTTTGTTTCAAGCTTCTTAAAAGTTAGAGATACAAATTTGCTATAAAAGTCATGATGAAGTCTTTGTTCTAGTGACAAAGGCACTAAGTCTGTAAATATAGCAAGAAAAACAAATTTGTGAAATTTGTGGAAATCAGCCTTCACATCGTTCTCTTGCACCCTGTCATGGAGGTGGCACAATGTACTTCCAAGTTCAATATTATCTTAGTGGGTAAAATGACAATACATGTCCTTTTCCAGCTGTAAAAGCAGATGCATCGACGAAGAGAGAAAGAGATTCTATACAAGGAATTATTTTTTTTTTCCTTTTATCTTTCCTGAATTTTGTTGTGCTCCCCTGAAAATGGCTAGACTGTTCTTCCATTTTAGTCCTTAGATCCCAGTGCCTGCTGTGTATAAAATATACATTTCTATGCTCTTGACAATATCTTTTCTACTTACTCGGACTCTTCTCAGAGAAGAGAAAGGAATAATAATTTTGAGGGGGAAAGTTGTTTCACACAAACACTCAAATTGACCAGATATATCTTGTTCCAGGATTTTGTATTTCTCTTCATTAATAATGAAATGAGACAACTAGCTGATAAGGAAATTTCTACCACAGAGGTTTAAAATTAGGTACAATAAAGTCTTATTTGATGAATTTCAATAGGGTTACAGGAATTGAAATGCTAACACTGACCTTTCCTGGTAAACATCTAAACATCAAGGTAGGGACAAATCCCCCATAATTTAGATATAAGTTTTGGTAGTGACTATAACAGAATTTGGGTTTTGCTTTTCCTTATTTCTACTGGAAGATTTCATTTTGATGAAAAGAACCGACTAGTCTCTATTTTAACTATTTTCATGGATTGTTTATTATCCATTTTCTCTTAGACCAAATTCTTCTTTACCTGATATCTTCTCTCTTTAACATCTATGTTCTCTATTTATTATCCTTCAAACCACCTTTGTAATTTTCTGTTTTCTGCCAGCCTCCATTTTTCTGAACTAAAAAAAACAGGCTCTTTTTGTAGCTGTTATTCTGGTGTACCTCAATCCCTAAGTTCCCTAACATGCCTTTCCGTATTCCAACAGCTATCCTGAAGTTGGATACTTGGTGGATCCAATGGATCTTCTTTTACTGTGTTTGTTCCAGTGATGAGATCTTATTTCATAACACAAATAGTTGCCATTGTTGACTAAATTTTATTGAATTTCTCTAGCTTAATTTCTCAAATCTGTATTTTAATGTCATTTTGCAGTCCTGCCCTATGTTTGCACTAAAGCTTAACTTTTTAATGAGTGCATTTAACTAGCTTCTTTTTTTTCGGTCAGAGTGATTACTGCAAATATGAAATAACCAGGTCCAGAAGGCCATTTGTAATGTCCTCACATTTTAATAGTTTTTGCTTTCAGCACAGTTCATTACTCTTTTCCCTTTAATTAGTTTCAAATGCAGTTCAAGTGCTATTAGCACTTTCATTTTCTATTGTTCTTTAGCTCTCCATGCAGACTGAATTTTGTCTGTCTTATCAAGTGCAGTTATCTCACTAGTTTTACAGTTGTAGTTCCCTCTATTTTTCCTTTTTCCATATTTTTATTGCACTTTTTTTCTGCCTACATATTATGTCTGATTAGCAGGCTTGCTGTTGAAATGATACCAACTTTCATTTATTTTTCGGTACATTTACTTGAATATTTTAATTCTTTCTAGAGACCTTCATGGCTCTTTAGAGGATGATAGCTTGCAACATTATTGTAGGATAATCAAACTGCAAAGATGGAAAATGAGAGAAGCAAAAGATTACTTGTGAGGCTGACTGCTGTACAGAGTCAATCAATTAGCTACTTAAGAAACCCCATTTGTATGAAATGAAACTCTTTTGTTTGTTGTTTGATTTCAATTTCTTTCAATTATTTGTCAGAGATCTCTCTGAGACAGGTTCATATCAGGAATGTATGAACAGATTTTTTTTAATGATATGGGGTTTTTTCCATTTACTCCTTAATTAAAGCTGTTCTTCATTTCTCTTGGAGGCTGTGCCATCATCTAATGTGTAAAAATATAATTTTTACTATCAGTGAAAGCACCTGGCGTGCTTCTAAAGTGGTGTCAGGCTTATGAACCCAGCTTTACAACTTGGTGTTGTATTTATGAATAAGCCAAATTATTATCTACAGAATTTTACTGCAGGACAATTATATTTATATGCTTAAAAAATATGTATCACTGCAGTCTGGCTTTTGCTTCCAATTCTCAAAAATGAAAATGCAACAAATGTTGGAAAGAGTTAGACTTTTTTCTTTCTGCCTTCAGTCACTTTCTCCAATGAGTCGGATAAGTACTCTGTAACTGGACTCTTTTGGCTTCTTTTACTACTGAACTAAAGCCAGATCTATGAATTAATTCAGCTTTTACCTCTTTTCAAGTGGATGAAATCCCAATGAAAGTCCCTTAACATAAAATTATTTCATAAATAGCAGATTTAAAGGCAATGTAAGTACAATTATTTGGATGATTACATCTCTTCTTGGTAAAAGAAAAGAAAATATTTTAAAGTGAGCCACTACCTGCCCTTTACAGTTCTCTGTATAGAAACCATTGTGAATAGTCAATGACACTTGGAGAGACAGTAGAGTAGGATAAAAATCATAGCAATATAGCATAAAAGCTCTTTGAGTAGGCTTGTCATTCATCAGTTAAAACCAATTAGAAAAAGAGGAAAATACCTACCAGTAATGATGCTTGACCTAATCATTAATGTGGCAGTCTTTGATTAACCTGACCCATGAAATAAGACGATTCATGAAAATCACATATGTACTTAAAATATGATGGAAGGAAGGAGACTGGAAGGGAATAAATGTCCAGATTGCTTTCAAGGACTGGCGCCCTCACAATTAAAGCTTTTTGGAAGATGCACTAAACCAAAGGATATTGTGCTTGTAACTCCTCCATTAACTTGTGAGCATATGGAAATATAAACAGATGAATGATGTAGTTCCACTGAAATCACTTTAAGACTTTATGATATTTAGATAAAATTTGCCTGTGGTGTCATAACACTCATTCTGCTGTGGAGTGCTCTATCACCTATAATTTGATCACTCTACATTTTGTTTTAAATGTAGGGCAACTTACTATGAAAACTTACATAAAACAAATTCACTGCAAGGTGACTTACCAGTCAGGATGTAATTGATTGTATACTAGTTCTGTAGTCACCACAGGCCTCTTGCTGAGCTGCTGCCATGAATTTTAGCTAACATTGTTTTCACTGCTATAAATTCACACTGACTATTATATTACTATTTTAATATCACTGTTTAAGTCAGTGTTATTAATTTAAAAAACAATATATGTGTATTTCTAGAAGGGTGCTTTGCTTCAAGCTAGTATTGGAAGTTATTTAGAAGCCCATTAGCCAAAGCCAAAAGGGCTTACTTAAATTCCAATAAGCATGTATCTGATAAAAATGCAGATGTAGAACCTGCCCCTCCCCTTCTCTACTTAATAAAAGGTTAAATAAATAATGATATACTGCTGAAAATGTTAGCTGCAAGGTACTGCTTAACCATTGATACTCTACTCAGGACAATGTTTTCAAAATCCTGTTGAAGAAGACTTTTCATACAAATTTATATTTCTGTCTAGACCAATGATAAGAATGTGCATGGCCTGGTGACTGGCCAACCTAAGCCCAAAGGAGGATTTCATAAGATAAAAGTAGCAGAAAAAATTAATAATAGGAAATAAAAAAAAATAAAAAGAATTTATACAAAAGGAAACTTAAGGCATTCTTTTATTGATTTTTATTTTTACAGGATTAAGTCCTGTAATTATTGTGTCTCATTTAATCTTCTTTCCTTGCAGTCAGTTCTCTTGTGTCTTGGGAATCACTCAGATGGTGCCATACTGAACTTGAAAGTTCATATGGTCTTTTCCTCTCTGGCCCCATCTTGTACTGTCCTGGGTGAAATCACCCATGTTTCTTGCAGAAACAGCAGGTTTTCACCTCTCTTCAGAAGAGAGGGAATATTTTACAAAATAGTTGATCCATGCAGGGCAAAAAATGCTTTTTTTTTTTAATGTCATTTTAAGCTTCACTTATCCCTGCTGCATTGAGAGGGTTCATTTTACAAGCACACTGGCTTTGAAAAACTATGTAATTTGGTTTTCATTAATTCTAAATATATTTTTTAACCTTTTGTAGAGATTTAAGTTTGGGATTTAGAGAAAATTGTGCCTACATTGGATGATATAGCTTTAATAAAGGGAAATACAGCCAAGCTGCATAAGAATGTCATTAGCACATCCATGACGTCCCTGAGAACTGAAAAAGAACTCCCAGGAGACTTCAGAGGTTAGGAACAGAGCTAACTTATTTAAAAGATCTGTTTCTGTATAACTATGCTTATTTAACTATAGTTTTGAGATCTGGACTGTGTGAAAAGAGTTTTTCTTATACGTCTAAAAATAACACCAAGTATGACTGAAAGTTTCTTTAAATTTTTTTCTTTAGTCATCAATAAATGTGTCTAATTCCCTTCTCTCCCTCTTCCAAGCTTTGAGCAATGAAGGAGGTCATTAACTCTTGGGCTAGCAAGATTTTCATGGAGTAAGGGGTGTGTTTTATGGTGCTGAGATCAATTTCACCTGCAAAAGGCCTAAATGTTGGCAATGCTCGGCTTAAAGCCTATTTAGGAGCATAACTCCTACTATTTTAGCTGGATGAGGGGCTGTTCTAGAGATCCCCCAAGACAGGAGGGACTCTATTTTATTATTGACTGGACCTTTCCTAGAAAAATATTTGATAAAAATTTTCAGTTGTCCTTTACTCATTTTGCAGAATGCCTCTGCAGTTCCAATTAAGATTTGCTTACTGGTAACTCCAGACATTCCTCTTTCCTGGATGGAATGAAACTAAATCTTTAAAAGTCTTTAAATTTGAATGGCTATAAAATAGCCTTTCACCTTTCTTCCTGTGGATATTAATCTCCTCCCAAAAGATGTGGTGTAAGTTAAACATTCATGGATAGAAATTCCTCCCATCAATTTTAGATTGATTTAAATATTATTACACTGCAAAATTATTATGGAATAAATTTTTATAGCCCTGCACTTCTGTATTTCAACATTTGAAAGGAGGCTTCAGCCATTTTAGTAATTTCTATCATAAAAGTTATTAGGAAAGGTTCAGTACTGAATATATTCTTGTTAAATGTCAGAAAGCTGATCTAGAATCTTTATGAAGCAGGTAATTTTTAAAAGGGCAGCTTGAAATAAAACCTGGGTTTAAAATGAAAGTGTTTCCCTTGAAAAGGTAAGTAACACAGATCACATATGACTTGTTGAATAGTCAAGGTGAATAGAACCTTAGGCCAGGTTCTAGGCAATAATGGCCCATCTGTGTTCATTTTATGCTGTAGACTTGGTTCACTGCTTTGGGAGAATTGAAGGATGCCTTCAATCTTTCTTCTGGACAAAATGGACTGTAAAACCTATGCTGTGCTCTGTAAAACTATATAGCTTTCTTATACGCATATACATATATACACACACACACCCACACCCACACACACATACACATATATAAAACATGTACATACTTTTAATATACTTTGGATAGTACTTTATTACTGCATGTCACAGACATTATTTAGATAACCATGCCCCTTAATGATCTCTAAGAAATTTCATAGACTGATAGAATGGCTTGGGTTGGAAGGGGCCCTAAAGATCATCCAGTTCTAACCCCGTGCCATGGGCAGCAACACCTTTCACAGGGACACCTCAAAGCCTCACCCAGCCTGGTCTTGAACATTTCCAGGGATGGAACATCCACACCTTCTCTGGGCAACCTGTTCCTATGCCTCACCACCCTCATAGTGAAAAATTTCTTCATAATCTCTAATCTAAACCTGCCCTCTTTCAGTTTGAATCCATTCCCCCTTCTTCTGTAAGGGTGTACACACCCTTGTAAAAGCTCCCCCCTTTCTTTCTTGTAGGCTCCCGTCAGGTACTAGAGGGTTGCAATTAGGTTACCCTGAAGCTTTTCCCTCTCCAGGCTGAACAATCTCAATTCTCTCTGCCTTTCCTCACAGGAGAGGTGCTCTAGCCCTTTGATCACTTTGGTGGCCTCCTCTGGATCTTCTCCAAGAGGTCAATGCCCTTTTAGTGCTGGGAACCCCAGAGCTGGATGCAGCACTGCAGCTGAAGTCTCACCAGGGAAAAGTGTAGGGACAGAATCCCCTCCTTCAGCCTGCTGCTGGTAATTATTTGGATGCAGCCCAGGACAAGTGTGGCTTTCTGGGCTGCAAGCTCACATGGCTGGGTCATGTCCAGCATCATCCTCTGACCCACCAGCACCCCCAAGTTCTTCTCAGCAGGGCTGCTCTTGATCTGTTCATCCCCCAGCCTGTGTTGATGCTGGAGGTTGTCCCAACCCAGATAAAGCACCTTGCACTGGCTCTTGTTGAACCTCATGAGATTTCCTTGGTCCAACTTCTCCAGCTTGTCCAGGTTCCTCTGGATGCCATCCTGCCCTTCAGGTGTCAACTGCTTAGCTGGGTGTCATCTGCAAACCTGCTGAGAGTGCACTTGGTCCCTTCATCCCTCTCCATTTCAAGGGGGAATTCCCAGTTGCCTGGAGTCACGCCCTATCTGTTGCTACTTAACAACAGTAGCTGCTGTGAGGTTTGCTGCTCATGGGTCCTCTCAGAGCCCATAACAGTGGGGCAAGACAGTTCAACACCTGCTAATGTTATACTTCTTTTCTTACTGAGCTCATGAGAATAGAATCCATCTATAAACTTTCTGAGACCTTGATTTGTTAGCGCCAGAACTGAAGATGATCTAAATTGTTTGTTATTGCTCACTATTCCTTTACATTCAGATTCTAATGAATGCAACAGTCAGCTATCAGAAAGTATATTAACTATACTCATCACACAGGGGAAAAAACCAAAAGACCCCTTTTTACTTCATGGCATAGTGGAGCACATTTTTCTAACATGCATACCTCATAACAATTTACACTCATGTTCTAAATGTGAAACCAATCTCTCAACAGCCTTTGGGGAGCAATGGAGCAAATGAAAATTTGTGTCTCTACCATGAATTCTAATGTGTTACCATATATAAAATAAGTTCACAATTTGAGTATTTTCACCAACAATGGCAGTGTCTCCTAAACAAATGTCAGTCAATGCCTGGAGAGAAATACAGTGGTGCTGCTCACTCTTTAACTGTTCTAGCAACAACGTGGGAATTCACTTCCCAAGTGTATCATCTAGTACCACATTAACTAGTCAGGAAACAGAGACAAAGATTAAGCCAAATCCAATCTGTAGGAAGTATATTATGTTTTTAACATGTTCCAGGATGACTCAGGAATAATAATAAAAATCATTGCTTATTTGGTAACAAATGTATTGCAAGAGATTCTCATCTAATTATTGCTTGATTTGGATTATTCTGTTTTTCTATGTTTTGAGGTCTCGTGACTTCAAAAGAAGTTTGTCATGATCATATATTTCTAAACAAATCTTATATACATATACCAGACTTTATAGGGGAGATTGTAGAGAACCTCAGAACTACCTGAAAACTAGCTTCTGCATATATTTCTTGGCTTAAAATAGGAGGTTAAATATCTTTCATAATATGGAATCAGATTAAAAGACTAGTAGTTTTCCTAAACTCTCAATAAAGAGGTATGTGTTAAAGGCTAACCAAAGAAAACCTCCCTAACTGTAAATCTGCCTATTTTTCTGCTGATAGTATATTTTTCAATATTTAAATATTAATGTCCTTTGGCAAGTGCATTAGGACTCAAGTGATAAATCTAAAACATACAGTTGCTTGTCTCAAACATTAAAGTTAGGCTGATGGTCTCTGGAGAATTGGGGATTGACCATATATACATTATTCATCCAAGATGGTTACATGTCATTAAGTCCAGACTCATTTTTATTTCACTTCCTCATATGCTGTAGGCAGCAAGACTAGGTATATATTGACATTTGCAAAGTATATTGCAGATCAATATGATACACTTTAAGGTAATTGTCCCTACAGAAAGTGCTCACAAACTGTGAGGAAAAGCTACCTTTCATGAAGAGCTTAGTTTCAGCATTTTGCCTGCATATATACTCTGAGTTCTGCCCTTTCTGCGTAAAGCAAGCAACCCTCTTTTCACAGCTGTTTATTTTGAAAGAAGGGATTAAACAATGTTTCTTTATTTCTCTTGTGCATGGTAGCCCCTTTGGGTTTCTGAAACCAGATTGCACTTCCTAGGTACAGCTCATCAGTTTGCTATTCCATCAATCCGTTGCATACTTTGCCACATGCAGCATGTTGTGATGCTAGCATTTTGTTTAGAAAAGAAATACATGAATTAGATCAGCTTTCAGAAAAGTAAGTAGGTGACTGACTTTCTATCAGCATGAGGGGAGAAGGACTGTGTTGGAATTCCCACAATAGAAAATGCATAACAACTCCTTTTTATTTCTCATAGGTACTCAAAACATTCATTTTTGTTTCGATAAAGAATGCTTTTCTTTATATGGCTAGCAATGTCAAGAAGATGTACTGATTTTATTATTTATGAATTGTAGTATAAGTTCTGCTGGAAGCCTCTTTAAAAATCTGGACCCACTAGTACATATTAACGGACCCTATTCCACAGAATTAAAAATCTTATGAGACAAAACATGTGGTGGATGTGGAGAACTGGAGGAGTGAGAGATGGAGGTGTTTTTGTAATGTAACCTTCCCATTGATTAATAATGGTGGGAATAGAAATAAAAAGTCCAGTCCTGTCAGTTCAAAGCACAGAACCCACCAAATGCTGCCTCTGTTTGCTCTCAGCATCTTGGCTCATTCAGTTCAAATGCCTGAATCCTACCGGCACCTTCTTTTTTTTGTTTCTTATTAAAAGTCCTTCAAGAGAAAGGCTATCTGTATTAATTATTTTTGCTTCTCCCTCACTCATGCAGCAAAAGTTCCTCTATCTGTAACACTTCCAAGAATCATCCGAGTGACAAAGTGCAGGGGATAGTGAAGAAATTATTTTAGAAATAGTAAAAAAAAAAATCAAACCTCTTTATATACTTTTTCCAGCCATAACTCATGATGTGTTACTGGAGAGCCACAGCTAAAACTGTGTAATTATAGGAAAAGCTTCACGATTTTTGAACATTTTTATTTAAAAATAAGTAACTTTAACAGGGCTTTTAGAATGGATCCCTGAAGGATACATTCCTACATCCTATCTAGGAAGTCAGTTTGTCCAGTCATCAAAGGGAATTATGAATTAAGTATGATTTCATAATTATAACAAGATTAGGTGGGACACTCATGAACACTGATAAATATATAGGGAACAGAATACAATAACTGGACAAGTAATGAGCATCTGAGGTTTCTTGGTGATATGGTTTTGGGTTTGTGCATTACACTGTGGACCAGTTTGCAGGGTAAATTGTTCATTGGCCTTGAGGCCATAAACTGTGACCAATTTTCTAAGCATCTACCATCCATTATGTCATGGGGCTCCCATCATGTGAGTAATATTCTAGTTAAATATAATATAAATCATTTTTTAAAAGTCCCTGAACACCAATTTACATGACATATTGTAAAAAGCTCCAAAAGAGCCTCTTTCTGAATCGTTACAGTCAATTGGACCCTTAACTGGTCTAGTAAGGAGCTGAGAATCTGAGAATTAAACTGCTCCCAATTAGGCTGTAAAAAGCATTTTATAAATGAGAAACACACTAGTGTTTTGAAGCCAACTTAGAAACAGAGCACTACTGTTTCATATACAGAACTGAGATGGGAGGGTAAAGGGCAATTTCAAGAATAGCAATTTTATATTTCATACACTTCTATGTCCAAATAAGCCATCATGTTATTTAAAATCCACTATAATGATTGCATTTGAATTGAGTAAGAACATGACAACACACTTTAGCCACAAATGTCCAAATACACTCAGTACCTGGCTTATTTCTGAGAAAGTACATCCAGACTTTGCCTTTCTCAGGGCCACCCTCTTATTTCCAGTCTTGCTGCAACTGCTAACAACTCTCTGAACTCTAAACACGTGTGGAAGATGCCCCAATTATTTCAGTAAACATTCTGCCTTCCTGAGTCCTTGTTCTCAGTGCTTTTTGCTCACCTGTCAATCAAAAGCCAAAGCCAACAAAATTGGATAGGAATGTGTTTAGATGTCTGGGTTCAAAGGGCTTTGCTTAAGAGAGGTAATGCTGAAGGCCAGAAAACGTCTCCAGTGGTGCAGCTGTTCCTCTGGCTCAGAGCTGATGACTGGGTCCATATCAGCAAGCAAGACGTGGAAAAGATAAAGCTTAACTAAACTAAGGCTCAGGCCTGCAGTCTGTCCTTCACTTAGCAGCAGGAGTGCATTTTCTGTGCTCCTGAATGGATCTCCCTGCATTGTTTTAACCTGAAAAAACCCCCATTTTGTGTGCGTCAGGAGGGCTTTGTAACATGATGCAAAAAAAATTTCCTCTTTTGAAATCTCCTTTTCCCATTGTGCCCTGTCATCACTAATCTTTTATGTGATAGAGCCAGGAACCTGCTGACACAACATTATGGTTTATAGTAAGTCTCCTGTTACTCAACACTTTAGATAAATGGTCTTATTCGGAAAAATAAACCAAAAAAACACAGCAGAAATGCAGAAATGATCCATCTCCATCAAAAAATAACATCAAAAGAGCTGCAGTTTCCTCCACTACATATTAAAAAGGACAGACATCAGAAATCTTTCCTTCTGTCCTCTACTCCCTTTCGTATCCTCTGTAATCACTTAATACTCATAACCTCATTCTACCAGCAGGTAGGCACATTACCAGCCCATTTATGCTGTTGTGCAGGTTGAACTCTTTCTTCTGCCCTTGTGATGGATTGAATTTCTCTGTTTTTCAGGTCAAACCTATTTGGAATGGCTGCCTCCTGCAGTGGCCACAGCAAAAGTCATTAACTTGATTCTTTGACTGAAGATGGTTTGTATTTTGTGTTTGTATTTCCAGAGTGCTTCAGGAGAACAAGAGGATGTTGTCTTTGACAGCCTCAGCCCTGTACTACAGCCCTTGTCCACGTGAACTTTCACAGGCAGAGTGGCTTTGTACAGTGGCCTGTGCTACCAGGCTTGGGATGCTCTCAAACTGAGTCAGGCAGCCACTGAGGAATCAGGCACCCACTGGAACTAAAGGACACACGAGGATGCTTCATTTGCCTGGATAGTGCATTTGGATAGTTTTATGACCCAGAGAATCACATTGAGAAGCACAGTTAACAAAATAGTCAATTAAATGAGGCTATAGCAAAAGAGTGTTAGAAATGATGAGCATTAGTGCAGTTCCTTTGCCCTCTGTGATGTGGAAATTGCTGACCTCCATAACCGTGACAAAAGACTAATTTTCAGCATTAGAGAGATGTGTTCCCTGAGCACACCCACTCTGTTCTTTAATGCTTGATGTGGTTTGACATCAGCTACGACCAAGTACTTCTCAAATGGCTGGAATGTAAAATGAAACAATCATTATTATCTGCTTTCAACATCTTTCACTTATTTTTCATTTATTAATGGTAGTGAGCAAAGATCATTAAACCACACCACCAGAAAACACAAATGCCGATGGATGAAGACTTAAAAATATTCACATTCTTATCTGGAAAAACCCTCAACTTTGCATGTTGGTGGAATTGCTTACTGATGTAATAGAATTTAATAATTATCCATTTCAATATTTTAAAAATATAGTGGGTTTTTTTGATTTTTAAATTATTACAGATTTATATACACAAAATTTATAACCAAGTGTCTGGGTCTGATTCCTTTCACTTTTGGAAACTGGGCCTGAGAAATATCTTTCAAGCAGTGGAGATGATTATAATTTATAAAAATACTCAAATATTAAATAAACATTCTGTTTTTTCCCATTGGGTTTGGGAATACTGATAAGTAGAATAGCCTGAATTTTTATTGAAAAAGACAAGTTGTTCTGAGATTTGGATTTGTGTAAAGCAGAATTTCCCAAAAGATTAATACATTTTTGGTTTACAGTATAGTAGATATTCTGACTTGGCTACAGTGATTTAAGTGATTTAGATTATAAAGACAAATGCTTTGATGCCACTGAGAGAGGTGCATTAGTAATACCTCTTTATAACTCTATCGGTTCAGTAGCAGTCTCTGGACTATTGACATCTTCTTGGCAAGACCAGTGCTAATGCAATATATTACAAAAAACCAAACCTTTTTCTGACTCCTCTGCATCAAAGGCAAGCTGAAAGAGGCACCTCTTCAGAGGAAAGGAAAAATGAGGACATGAAATGACCTTGATGTCATTTTTCAAGTCTTCTTCTGGAAGCAGGCACTTTATGAAGGTTTACCTAGAAATTCTGTGTTTAAAACTGGCTCTGTGTCCCAACAGGAAAGTCCATGGAGACATTTATCCAGTAGTGTGGCTCTCTACCTTAACAGCAACATCTTTTTCCTGGAGTCCAGCTAGGACTGAATTAAGGGGACAGTAGAGATCACTACACTCTCACCCTCTTAACTCTAATCCATGACCAACAGAGGACAACAGCCTCATTTTTGTGCAGGGCCTTTCACAATCACAGCACAAACTGCAATCAGTTCTGAAGGCTTACATTAAATACTTCTAAACATATTTCACTTTCAGAGAACGTAAAAACCACTTTGTGGTGTGATAGTCACTTGTGAAATGTGGTGGCTCTTTAGGGACTTACACATGAAATGTTCAACTAGTGACAGAACCATTCAAAAGAAATATAAATTCAAGAGAAATACTAAAGTCTTTCCTGCATTAATTCTTGTAGCAAGAGAGTCCACTGAATATGAGTCAGTGTTCATTTGGAAGCGGAAGTGTTAATCAAAATATGTTCTTATCCTTGTATTTGTTGACCAGAGAATTCCATAAATGAAACACTTATGTGTTGGGGTTCTGTACTTGGGATGTCCTTGGATGTAAAATATTTACTAATGAACCTAGTTAAAAGTGATTGTCAGTCTATATGAGCTGCCATTTACAGAAAGATTCTGCTTCTGCTGAATTTGTCTCTGGGTTACAGCCATGAGTCCTAAGAAGGACTCAGATGTTCCTGTCAAAGACAAAGATGAGGCAGAAGCTTTTGACTCTGCTGATTTCACTGTGTTTTTTCCAACCTGTTCCAAGATTTGTCCTAGAAAGTGTGCAGGAAATTCTTGAGGGCATCTTTTTATATAGGCCCTACTGGTATAGATTATGATCCATAATAGTATGTGTCACTTGGAATAGGAGGAATTTCTGGAATATTATCTCTGTAGTTTTCTCCTACTAAGTTAACTGGAAGTAATAAAGCTGATGTAAAGTCCTCGCGGTAAAATATACTAGTGGAAATACTTAAATGTTTATTTATTAAAATAAAACCAAAAATATTAGAAATTGCTATTGAAATAAACTTTTGGCACGTCTTTGAAATCGGATGTAATTGTTTCCACATTAGATGTCGAATAGTTCCTTTCCTTTCGGCCTTAAAATAAAAGCGCACTTTAAATAAAAGTGGTTTTAAATGGAGATATCTTAGAAAGACACATATTCAATCTCATTTATTGATCCATTTCTTTAAAATTGGTTGTTTATCCGTCCAGCCAGCTGGACATAAGGATGAGGGTCAGACAAATCTATCGAGCAGCTTCGGAGCTCCGGGGCCCCGCGGAGCACCAGCAGAGGGTGCGAGCGCCCTGCGCGGCCGCCGCAGCTCGGGGAGCGCTCGGATCCGCCGGTGCCATGGGCAGGGAATGAGCCGGGGGGGAGCGCAGTCACTGGGGGCCGAGGGAATCCATCAGGGATGAGGGTGGCGGCCTTCTCTTCCTCCCAGCTGTTGGTGAGGCGAGGGCGGTCAGCGCCCGCCCTGTGCCTGCAGGGAGAACGGAGAGCGGCTCTTCCTGGGGTTTGTGTCCCAGAGACACAGTGTGAGGGGGGAGAGGCTTTTGCACTGTAGAATAGGGAAAAAAAAGGCTCGAAGTGATCCCATTTGTAGGAGTCTCTCCCTCGGGAGGCAGTGCCCAGCGGGTGTGTAACCATGCTGGAAGGACATTTTGACCCGCAGCACTAAAGGAGAGCTATCCCGCTGCCAGCCAGCCGGCCAAAGCTAACAGTGATGGGGAAAGCGTTTCCTACTCCAGAGGCCAGCAGTTTCTCAGTTATTTCTGGTTGTCTCATTCAGGAGAAACAAGCAAGAGAAGCGACAGGCGAGGCGGGAGGCGCCTGTGCGCTCCGGGCCGGTCCCCGGCGCTCCAGGGAGCCGCCGCCAGCGCCACCTGCCCCAGGGTGAGCGTCAGACTTGCCTTCCTGGCCTCCCCGAAAGCTAATCCACGCAGAAGCCTTCTATTCTCCCTATTTTTTAAGTATTTGAGACTTTTAAAAAATCTATTTATTTATTTATTTTTATTGGATTAGTTTTTCTGCTTTCTAAACACTTCGCTTTGTCATGCCATCCTTAAGTTCTAATTTCTTTTATGAAGTAAATATCCAAGTTTACTCTTGCTGGGTTTAATGTTGGTAAAGCAAGGGATAAATCAAGCTGGAAGTCTGAGGGAGAGGGGCAGGGATAAAACCATGAGCTAGGGAGCAAACTAAGCTAGGCAAAGGCTTTTGTGTGCCACCTTCTCAGACTCTGTCCTGTCTGAAAGCAGAGCCAAAATTCCTTCCTGGCTCTTAATACATTGCATTTATTCACACGTTTTTTGCAGATTTCACTGAAGAGTTGCTTCATCTCTATGTCCTTAGACACTATAGGACAATTTTTTTTTTTTTTGGTGAGAGCTTCTGGAGTTTAGTAACCTAATATTGGAATCTATTTATATAAACGATTTTCTGTAAGAATTGCATTTGAATCAAAAGTATTAAAACCAATACTCTGAAACACTGATAAATCAGTAAATTAATAAATGTAGCTCTAATGAAATTTTGTTAATCTGTGACTCTAAATCCCATACAGGTGCAGGTCCTTAATGTGGCATGCCTGGAAAGGACAAATTTTAATCCAAGCAGAAAATCAACTATTTAAGAGCTCTGATTTTAGTGAAATGATTAAAATGTTTCTTAAAAATAAAACAAAGGGAGAGCTCTGGGAAGTGTTTGAAGATGGTTGTATCATTCTATCTGACGAGAAATCCTGCTGCTTAGTTTGCTCAATAAATACATGGAAGGAAGGGGTTTTCCTTGCCATTACAAGGAAAGGTCAGAAAAATGAAAGAACTGTGTAATGTAGATTCAGAAATGGCCAGTATTTCCTTTTTAACAAATGAACCAGTTCATTTCATTGTTGAAGTTTCTACATTAAACAAATATTGAATTCATCATAGACTTAATGATGGTCTCTTGAATAGCCACAAAAATAGAAATATTACAACTATACTGTTTCAAAATTCCATCCTGATCATCAAAATGCTATTATGTACATCCTATGGGCATTTTTGGGCATTTCTATGTGAATATTGTAAAATACTCTTTTTTGGAGGACTAAGAAGATCCCACAAAAACAAATGTAATCTGAAGTCAAGGTGTGTGTGTAAGTGGGTGAAAAATGAGTTTTCCAGAATTCAAAGGCTTTAAAAATAACCGTAAATATAGATGTAAATATTACAGTAATCTTCTTTCCCTAATGTTGCATTTGCCTCACTTTTAGTGAATATCTACCAGCACTAGCTGTTAATTTTTGTTATGATACTTTGCTTGTATTTCTTTGATTGTGAATGTATTTTTACTAATGGACCCTTTGTGATGCTCAGGACTTGCAAAGTGATGAGATTCTCCATATTGACAAATACAGTCCTCCCCATAAGCTTTCCGTTAAATCACTCATAATCTTACACATCTGGAGAATATTTATATCTGGTTGAAGTGTGGGGTAAGACAACATGCATAACCACCAAAAATGTACCATCTTGCATGGGGAAATTGTCATGATGATGGTGGTGAAAAAGTTCTTTTTTCTAAGATGTTTTAGGTATATGGGTGTAATTTTACTGCCCATTAAATAAAACAAAAAATTTACATGATATAATGAGTGCTTATTTAGAACTCTCCAAAAAAATAATTGGATTGACCAGAGAGGTTTTACTTAGCTGAAGTCAGTCAGACCTCTCCTACAGTCCAGTTTTGGATGACTGTGTGGCTGTGCACACAAAGCTGTTAAACATCCATGAATTTGCTTCACCTTGTCATCACACCACTGACAGAAGAATAAGCCTGTTTGGGGTTGCATTTGAAAAAGTGAAGTACCAATGGAGACACAGGGCAGACCTGAGGAGGTGTGTAATGTGTAGTTGTACAAATAATCAATCCTTTTATATCCTGGCTTAATGTGTACACTAACATGAAACCACTCATCTGTAGGTAGGTTTTTAACACCTGTAGGCATGTAGTAAGTTCATGCAGCTGTCTAGTTATCCTCCATTTCCATTTATCTGAGGATGTAACTTCCTCATACATGCTCTTCCTCCTTGTCACTTGTCTGTTACTTTGGGGTAATTTCTCCAATTGTTTTAAGGTAGGCTTCAGTTCTTTTAAACATTTTCCATTGTTTTTGCTTCCTTCCTTCAGGTCACTCACTGCTTTTGTCTTATTTTGTTAGTGCTCTACCAGCTCTCCACTCCTATCATTTATAGCCTTGATTTCAAATCGTGCTTTTTTACAAGCCATTGAAGCAGTACAAGCCTAAAACCAGCCATCACTTAGTGAAAAGAAAGATTATTGTATTTCTAAAAACCTGTTACTTTTCTGTTAATGCTTAAATATGCACACGAAATGATATATTCCTGAATTACATACCAGGAATCCTGGCAGATTATTTTTTGAATTTTGGTGGGGATTTGTATACTCAGAGAAAATGCTCTGGCCACAAGGCATATTGTTTCTAACTGATAAACTTGGAAAACAATAACAGAAAGACTGAGAATGGACGAGTGATCTGTGCGATTTGAAGCAGTGAATTGAGAAAAGTCAGACATCTGTAAATATGGAACTCTGGCTTATGTACAGAAAGAAATTGAAGGAATATGGAAGTGGTAGTAAGAGTGGGACCAAAGAACTGAACTTGTGGTGGATCAGAAGCTCCTGGAGCACTGCAATGGAGAAAGGATTAATGTAATCTTTAGATGCATAAGCAGGTGGATAATGCAGCATTTGGGAAGCTTTTTGACTTGCATTTGGCTTTTAGGATAGTATAACTGGCATACTGTCTCTGGTTTTGAGATCCACATTCAAAGGAAGACTATTAGTAGCTATAGGCATTATTAAAGAATTGGAAAACATGCTTTTTAATAGCAAGTTTAAGATGTGTCTGCGATTATGTTGTTTTTTCCCACTGAAAGAAAAAAATATTAAAGAAGACATATAAAGGGCAGATTTTGGAAGGTATATGAGGAATAGAAATTTAACAATGGTCTTTTCTGGCTAGCAGGCCAAACTGCAGCAGGATCCAGCGGCAGGAAAAAGGGATCAATCTAATTCTAGCTAGAAATAAATATTATACACCTTCAGAAGAGTTAAAAACACTTGAAGTGGCCCAGACTTCGATTGGTTGTACAAGATTAAATTTTATAGTCAGTATCCCAGCACCATGTTCAACAGGACCACTATTTTCTACAGGGCTCCAGAGTTTTGAAGAGTGCTGGGGCATGCCCAGAATAATCTGTTGAAGCTCACTCCACTGCCCCTTGGTGGCTGCAGTTGCTTATGGCCCTTTGGAGCAGCCTGTGCTTGGCAATCTTCCCTTATTCCAACTTCATTTATACCAGTGAAGCTGACAGCTTCTCAGAGGTGGCCATTCTGAGATGACAGCTTGATAAAATTATTAAGAAAGACCTGCCTCCTGTTTTAAAATTAACATGTGCTCCATCTCTGCTTATTTGGATTTCATTTACTAGCTTTGTAATTTCTCATGCTTTCTGAAAAGTAAAAATACTTTGCAGAGAGAGAAAAAAAAGATTAATTTCAGAAAGGAAGTAATCTCAGAGACATTTTCCATGTAATTCAGAACATTTGCTAAAATTTAAAACTTGCTTTGAATGAGACAAGGACTTTATACTAGCTCCTCAACAGGTATTTGGCACAGAGATATGGCTCAGGAGACAGCTCATATGTGTTACAATTGAGGGCATTAGCTTTTGGGAGTCTCAAAAGGCAGAAACAGTGGACAATTAAACAACTGGAAATAGAATTCAGAAAAAACCAAATAGAAATTCAAGAAATGTATAATGAAAAGGTTTTCCTTCCTGACTTCCTATTAAAAAAAAAAAAATTACCCTGCAGTCTGAAGTGTATGGGCATGACTTCACTCAGTATTCAAATGGCTAGAGATGATGGCCCACATTTTTCTAATTCTGCACAATTAAATGGCAAAATCCACTAAGTTATGACAAAACTGTTAAAAACTGTGGCAGTATCCCAGGAGCAAGGTGAAAAATGCGGGTTCTAAAAAGTTTCAGGACTATATATTTAGGAATTCTTCCCAAAGCCTACAATGAGGCATATAATGACTTAGAGCATTCATTAATTTGTTGCAGGATCTCAGAATTAGATGAACCAGTACAGTGCTCTATGCAGCAAGAAATAATAAGGCTCTTTTTTATTTTTATTTTTTTTGTGAGTACTGAAATAAAACCATCTTAAACATTTCAAAATTTTGACAGACAACTGTGGAATGAGAAAATGTGTTACAATCCACTGTGAAATACTCTCATCCTAACTTTAAGGAAGCATGCAAACAAGCCTGTTTTGTAAATACGTGATGGTATTTCTTGCAGCCGACACATTTGAACATTCTCTGAGGATGCTTCCTTGGGAAACATCTGGTGCTAACTACAACTTGAAGCAGCTCTCTAGAGCAGATGGACCACTAGTGTACAATGATGTCTTTGTTCAGGGAGTAAATTTAGGCAGATGAAACAGAGTGAACACAGGGTGAGGTCAGGAAGCAGCACGTCTCAGCAAAGCGTCAGCTTGCTGGACAGAAAGTTGCGGTTGCAAAATACCAACCAAAAATAAATGACAACGCATAGAGGAGAAGTGGCCTCCAGTTTTGTACTAAAATATGTGTGAACAAAATGATTCCCATGCTGTTCCTATGGATCCCTGTCATCTGCTTTGCAGGGGATGATGCAATGTTCTGTCACCTGTTCTTTCTCCTGCACATAATCTAGTCCCATCTGAGACCACAAATTCAGCTACACTTCCACCTCTTTGTGGAAAACCTTGGGCACACCTCTGTGCTGCAGCCTTGCCATTGTCCATCAGTGGATTTATCCACCATTTCCATTGCTAGTTTGGCTGTCAGTCTGAGATCAGTGTGACTAAACTCCATCCTAGCTTAGACATCTCTGATAGACTCCTAGGGCCCTTTCCATCGTGGTTATGGGCATAGTTTCATCCCCTCAGGTTTTTCCTCTGGAACTGCGCAGCACTCTTACTCATTTTTGGTGTTGCAGCCCTAGGCAGGTCTTAAACTTTATGTTAACTTGGGCATGCCATCAGTCTGGACCAACTTATAGCTTGTGGGGAGATGCAGGGAGGGGTCTTAATTAGGGGCCTCAGTAGGAGGGAGCATTTTAGCCTGTTATTACTACCCCTTGCGCTTAGCTACTGTCTTCCCTGAGAGCATAAACAAAATTGGCTGCAAACCTGTTCAATTTGCTTTCTATAAAATGTACGTAATTTTGGAAGCGTTTTGAAAGGTGCTGCAGGTTAAAAAGTTGTTGGACTGCTGTAATGGGGGTTTTAAAAAGACAAACAGACTGTTTTCAGGCAGTGATGAGTGAAAAATCTAGATCTGAGCTTACAGCTATTGCAGATCTTTATTATGTTAATGTACTGAGCAAGCATCAGAGAGAAGAGCTCCAGGAGGGGAGAGGCCTCTGTATTTAAGTGCACAGTCCACTCCAAGTGTGTGTTCAGTGCATCTGAGACTTCCACTTGCAAAAGGCCAGTTGCTATTGCTTTATTTCATTTTTCTGAAAAAAATGCAACATTGTATATTTCTCAGTCAGCTTACTTCACCACTTGGATCTCAAAATTCTTTCAGGGTCCACTCTGTTCTCCTTGGTCTGCTCTTTCCTGCTGTCTAATCCACTGGATCTTCTGTGGCATGCTTTTTTTCTGGTGTTTTTGGCAAACAAAAAGGGCAGGTATCTTTTTTTATTTGTTTGTAGGAGACATTTTTATGCCTCTGTACTAAATTGCCTTTGATTTAAGGAGCAAGGGACAAGTTTATTAGAAATTTTCTATTTTTCTTTGGTGGTATTCTGCAATGATATAGATGAAGGTTCTACGAAAAACTTCACTTAAAGTAATTTTTTTGCTTACAATATGCATTTTGTTTATTACAAAAAGGGATTTGGGGAGAATTTTTGATACTTCTGTTTTCATAATCAGTGACCACACAGGCAAATTGTCTCATTCCAAAATATACACTAAGCATTCTGGGAAAAAGAATAGTGCAGTAACAAATGAAGATCTTGATTTTTTAGCTTTTTCATTGTTCATTCAACAGCTTAGCACCAACTTGAGGTTGCAAATTTAGCAACTGTCTTCTCTAATAATTCCATTACTGGTTAGTGAGAATAATAATAACAACAACACAGACTCTGGTTACATTTTCACAGAATATACACATGAAATTTATGGTATGGTTGTACCGAAGATCTACTGAAGAGGTAGATTATCTTATAGTTTCCTCTGTTTGGCATTTTTTAGGGTTTAAAAAACATATTTATGGGCAAAACCAAAGCACACTCAGTGATATTTAAGGTGGGATTCAGTAATATTATACTGTACATGTCTAGTACTAACACTGTCTTCTTGATTTCCAAAGTGAACAGGAAGAAGCTGTCTTAATTTAAGTCACTATTAAAATAGCTACTTTTAGACAAGATATTATGTCTAAAAATACCCATCTTTTGAGATGCCTACTTTTAAGCAGATTAATCTTACACTGAAAGTCTGACATTTTCAATGGCAGATATTTCAAGAGGAGATATTTTGTGAGATGACTATATACCTACNATTTGCCCTAAACTGGGACAACCTTCAATTTATGAAGAGGAATAATTTTGCTACATGCTGTGGTGGGTCGACCAGGGCTGGATGTTCCTCCCTGCCACCAAAGCTGCTCTATCTGGGACAGGAGAGACTAAATATAAGAAAGGCTCATGGGCTGACATAAGGATGGGGAGAGATCACTCAGCAACTACTTTCGCAGGCAAATCAGATCTTATTTGAGGAAATTAATTATTTTAATTCATTAAAAATCAAATTAGAGTAGGGTAATAAGAAATAAAACGATTGATGAACCTTGACAATTTCCTCGGTAGGGGTTTCCACTATGTTTCCTGAATCAGATCTCTTTTCAATGTTGTTCACAAAAGTTCTGAGAAAATGTTCTGTTCTCATGCTGAAACATCATAAATATTTAAAGGAAAATTTAAGTGTCATTGTGTGATGCTATTCTTCGTTGGTGACAAGGAACTTTCAACTTATGTTTAATCACTTTTCGAATTCCCGGGTTCCAGGTGCTCTGTGAAACTCATTTTGCAGCAGTTGTTCCAAGTATTGCATTGCTAAAGACATTGTGTGTTGCAGTTTCCTATACAGTCATCCTATATTTTTAACTTAATATTTTCTCTTGTTATTTTTATGTGTATTATCGGATTACCTGAGAAATAATGCACATCCCAATAGCAGTCCCAGAATCACATGGTCTAAGTTTGAAGCCATAAAAATTGCTGTCTCGGTGATTCCATTAGGCACAGCAGCCATTAAGGAATGAAGACCCATTATGCCAAAATTATTTAAATGAAAATTATGCCTAGAGATAATACAAAAGCATCTCCTGTAAGTAACATTGTTCACCAGCCATGTTCCCTTCTTCACACAACAAAATGGAGTGGATCAGAGCTTGATCTTTAATAATGGTGAGATGGAGCTACCATTGCAGTGTTCAATGAGATGGGAAATAGGTGCAGTATTTTGTTACTGTTATCACCTCTTTTGATCCATTATATCGCATACCTTGATTAGATCATGTTGGCATTTTCAGCTCCCACTATCTTACTGTTAGAGGTAGGGGAATGTGCTCTGGATTGATGATCTTGCATTTTAGAAGGCACTTTAATCACTATCAAAACAAGAAAGAACTTACAGAGTAAACTTCAGTGTGGCAGAAGGAAGAAAGCTTAAAATCTGAGGTTGATTACCAATCCCACATATCCACCAATAATTTGCTGTTACTATCAAGGTACTTTCCTGATTATGCTTTTAACTTGGTGGGGGGGTTCCTCCATTCTCAGGATGGCAGCTGACTTCTGCACTATGTCTGGAAGGCAGCTGTGAGTCTCTGGCTGTGCTGTATGTTCCTAACCTATGGATATTTCTTAGACTAAGAAAATTTACCATGGTAGTCAAAGACTTCAGGTTTGATCATGACTAAATTCAGGCTTCCTCCTAGGGTACACAAAATGCGATTTAGTAACCTTTCAGGATCTCAGAACCACTGCTTCCACCTAGACTGTGTATTGCATATTGAAAAACTGGAAAATACCCAGCTGCACCTCTTTAACACATATTTATCTATATTCTCTGTTCCTGCTGTGCAACTTAAATCATAGAGTTTACATTTGCATATGTAGTTCCAGCTTCCAGTTTTGTCAGATCCTAATAGAGCCAGAACTCTAGGCTGTGATTAACAGCATTAATAAGTGAAACCAGGGGTCTTTGGACAAGATGTAAGACTCAAAATAGAGTTTAGATATTCCAAGGGCATGGTCAGCAAAACATGATTTTTAGATTTCACATGCATGAAGCATGTGAACAAAGCTAAAGCAAAGGAAATTGTCAACTAAAAATAACTCCATGGCTAATATTGCAGCTGTATTAATGCTGTGCTGCCTGACCAAACCTGATCTACTATTTAAAAAAAAAAATCCCTATGACTATTTTTATTATTATTTTGTCGACAGGAATAGGAAAAAAAGAAATATATTCAGTGAAGTGGGAATTAATATGGGGTATCTTTTCTTGTTAGTTTTATTAGATGTTATATGTATTATTGAAAAAAACTCAAGGGTTCACCTGAAGTGGAATTTTCTGTTTCTTAATATCCTGCTGCAGGGTCCCTGGGCTCTGGCAGGAAAAGGCTTGTCACAGAAGAAAAGCATTCATTAGAATTTAATATTTTATTGTCCTGAAGGAGCTAAAGACTTTTCCCTTAAAGCAAGTTCCCTTCATCCCTTCATTGCTCCAGGGCCTGGTGCTGTTTAACATCTAACAGCACTGCCAGTGGGACTGAGAGCACCCTCAGCAAGTCTGCAGGTGACACCAAGTGAGCAATGCAGGGGATTCACTGGAGGGAAGGGATGCCATCCACTGGACCCTGACAGCAGTGAAGGGTCATGAGGTTCAACAAGGCCAGGTGCAAGGTCCAGCACATGGGTCAAGAAAATCCCCAATGTCAGTACAGACAGGGGAATAAATGGATTGATTGCAGCCCCGTGGAGGAGGGCTTAGGGATACTGGTGAATGATAAATTGAGCATGCACTGGCACTGTGCAGTTTGTGGCCCAGAAACCCATCTGTGCCCTGGGCTGCATCCAAAGCAGCATGGCCAGCAGGGTGAGGGAGGTGATTCTTTTTGTGTGGTGGGTTATTGTATGGCAGAGAAGTTCTTTTCCTTGAGTCTTGCTGCCAGTCTCTTGAGTATGAGACCCTTGAACTTAAATCCACATTGCACATGTTTCTTTTTAAAAATTTCTCTACAATTAAAAATAATGTTGATTTACAATTAGTAACTTTACTGCTCTCATGTAGCTTGAATTCCCATTCTTCATCTAAAGAAGTCAATTAAGCTGTCAGTTACCACTTCTCAGACAAGATGGCATCAGTTCAATTTCTTCAGGTCTGGGGAATATGCAATAGCTGTAATTGTTGGCTACAAGTGTTTACATCAGCCAAAGAACTATTAGCCTCCTTTAATTGCTGGTAGCAACTCAGTTTCCCCACTGCAGACAATTAATACAGTCTGTTCTCACCCCACAGCAGTCTGTGACCCACTTTGAACTTTTTCATGGGCCATTAGGGACTGTGTTTGTGAAACACAGAGATTGAAAGGAGTGAAAATGTTATTAGGGAAGAAAACAGAAAATGCTCTACAGTGTGTTCATGCAAGGAAAGAGGTATTCCAAACTTCTGCAACCTTTGCCTCATTTTCACTCGCTAGAATTAGGACAGTCCAAATAAAGCCTTTAAAATCTCCTCCCTTGGTGTCAGTAGAGGACCCAGGATCTCTACTCCCATGAGATGTATCAGAAATTCTTTTCCCTCAGCTCTCACGCTAACTCCACCAGTGATCATATTTGAATGAAATTCTGTTGAGGAATACATTGCTGCTACTTTTTTTTCTTCTTATTTTTTTCCTTCTATTTTTCTTTTTTCTTCCCTTTTTTTTTCTTCTTTTTTTTCTTTCCCTGTGTTGTCTGGACCAAAGTGCTTTGCAAATTATGAAGCAGTTCCATAATGATGGGATAGCCAGTGTTGACAGGATGATGCAGGAGCAAGTTCTGGTCCCACCAACATATGCTTGACTTGTGCAAACATACTGGAGGAGAGAGGCTGAAATCAAACTGGCTTTATTGTTTTCTTTGGCTGCTGTCTGTCACTATGCTGTCCTCGGTAACACCTCAGCATCAGCAACAATGCTCTTATTTACCAGACTATGAAGTGCTTTTGTTCAGACTATATGGATGACATTTTTATCTGCAGTAGGGCTCAAATTTTTCTTTAATGCTCCACTTATTCTAAGAACTAGTAATATACTGTGATTATTTCTTGCTCTTTGATGTTGGTTTGGGGGGCAATGGAGGTAATGGGAATATATTGTGGTAGTTTTTAATGGCAATTTCATGAATAGGTTCTAGTTCACAGTTTCTTTTTGAATTAGCTTTACTTCCGTGGGACCTGTTTAAAAGTAATGGATATAAATGTAAAAAACCAATATCCATATTCTTCTATCTCTTATCCTGTCAGAGGCAGAGATCAATCTCTGCTCCTTAGCTCAAACCTTTGATAATAATACAACATGGACATAAAAGGGTCTTGATCTCTTACTGCTTTCCTGTCTCTGTCTAGCTTTCCATCTGGAAAAATATTTAATAATTTTCAAAACAGTTGAAAGTCTCCCTTGATTCCCTTCTACAGGTGAGAGAACTTACAAATGAACTTGTCAGACTGAAGTATACTGCTGCTGCTATGAAAAAAATTCATCTGATGCAGCAAAGTGCCAAAGTCTTTTGGCTACACACAGGGAGAAGCTTTTGTATTTTTCTTGTGAGTGTATAAGGGATTATTGGCCCAGGGTTGAGAACCTGGCAGGGAGAGTTTCTATATTCTGGATCAATGTCAAAATAGAAGCAAATCTCTATACAACATACTCTAGATTCCTAGTTACTGCTGCTGGCTTCTACTGAAGCTCATTTTATTTCACTATGAACTAGAAATTATTCCAACAATAACCTAATGCCACCCCCCATTCCACATGTGCACCCCAGAACTCAAAGGAAACTGTTGGCTTTCCATGAGACAGTAGATCGTTTCCCATGCACAGGCTTTTATCTAATGGTGCATGAATCAGTTTCTGAATAGGAAAAATATCCACTACACATGACTTTAAAAATGGACATTTATATTCAGTGAAGAAATTCCTATTGAATGTTTAGGCATTGGATTTGCTGTATTGTGACTTAGGAGGAGGAATACACTCAAACTTCAGGAGAAAAACTCATGATATAACTAGAGCTGTGCAGCTGTCTACTAAAAACAGAATTGTTGCTGCTAGTAACAGACTACAAGTTTAATACTAATCACACAAAGTCTCCATCCTGGCCTAGAATCATTGAATCATGGAATGTCTAGAGTTGGAAGGGAGCCACAAGGATCATACAGTCCAACTTCTGGATCTATTGTGTTCTTGTATCAACTTATATGGACTTGCTTTGTGAGTCAAGAGCTTGATACATAGTGTCTCCCATTGTGATATGGTGTTTATATGTGGGGCAGCTATAAAGGTCTTGAAAATATGATCCAAGGGTCTCTAGAAAATCAGTAACTCCCTGGTAGTCAAGCATTGCACACTGAGAGTGTTCCTAAGAGCTAGGAGGTGAAAAAAATGCAGCAGTGAAACCAGAAAATGTAACTGAGCAATAGGATAGGGCACTTGGTGCAGTTTGGGAAAGCAACATCTTCAAGCATCAGGTAGCACGTGGATAACTGGATGGAAGTGTCCAGAAGCTGAAACACAATATGGAGAGACAAGGCTTCAAAGGATGTGGGAAATGATTCTCCCTGGAGGAGTGGACTGCCTCCTCTGTCTGACACATTGTAGGATCCTGGGGCTCCTTCTGTCTGCCTGCCCACCCCAGGAACCCTGACTCTTCGAGGTCCCTTTTGACCTGCCAGCTGATCATTTGGGGTTGTGTGCAGCAGCATTATGGTACATCTCCAAATGTGTTTTTTTCCCACAGATTGTACTCTGTAATGATCTAACCCCTCAATAGGGCATTGCTGCATTTAAACTTCATTTTCCTAGTTCCCGTTAACCATGATTTGGGTTAATTGGGAAATAGTGGTGGCAGTATGTGTATAGTGCTATTCAAAATACTACATGTACTGTATGTTTTCTTCTTCTGTTTTAATAAACTCCAAGAGCTGTCTTCGCCACTACTTCTAAGAGCTTGTTTCTAACTCGTCTTGTCTGTGCCACCAGCTCTGCAAGCTTTATCCTGAACGCTGATTTGGTTGAGAGTCTGGAAAAGATCAGCACTGAAAAGAAAGACAATATGACTAAAGATATTTGCAGAAACCTTATCGATTTTCAGTAGGGATGCTAGAGCTGTGAAACATCATTCATCATTTTTTAGTTGATTTTTTGTGTGTGTTGTTGTACTTGTGTCACCACCCAGCAGTATCTAATTAAAACCAGTGCTTACACAGGAAAAGTATCTTAGATTTCCTTAAAAGGAAGTCTGTGCTCCAAGACCCCAGACAGTTTTGGAACCACAATTATTTAATGCAAAATGAGATTGGTAAATAAGTCATTAGTATAAATGAGACAAAATCTTCCAGTTTGAGAAATTATTTCCATAAGAAAGTATTTTAAAAGAAATTTTTCAAAATGATACATTGTTCTAAAACTTTCATAAGAGTGAAAACAGTTTGGATGGCTAAAATGCAAATTATTAAGATTAATATCTGACTACTTCAGTAGCTGTGAACAGTGGGCATTTTTCCAGGTGGACAATATAGCAGATTTGGCATGTCTCTAATAAAAGGAAGTCATGAATAAATCTGAATAGCAGTTGTGGTAGAAATCTGAAAAGCAGGAAGGATAACTTTATTAATAGTTTGGGTTCACAGTTTAAAAACTTTGTAAGTAGGGCAAAGGATTTGCTTTCCAATAATGTCCTATGCACTAACAGTGACCATCTCTGTTCATATTTTAAAAAAATTCAGAAGGAAATTCAAATGTATAGAACATCTTTTTGCCAGATTCTATTATTTAATTAGAAACAAAGAATTTACCTCCCCACGGCTCCCATCTGGATGAAATTTGGATCAGACAGATGAGTAATCCTCATTTGTAGCAGTCTTGGTGTTGTGATTATAAAAGCACAATCAAGTGCCCCACCATTCAAGATTAGATTTAAAAAAAAAAAAAAGGAAAAAATAGATCTACTTGTTTTATAATGGTTAGTTAAAAAGGGATTCTATTGTTCCACTCATGCTGGAGAACCTGTGTGCAGGTGATAACACTACATTGACATTGGGTTTAACTTACAGAGTGAGTTTCTTGGCTGCTGATGAAAGGCATATGTATATAATGACAATCATTTTTTGCTTTATGAAGTTGACATGACATTTGTGCCATATACAATATGCTTTGTACCAAATTGTTTTGAATTTCTATCAACCATTCCCATGCTATGTGGCATGTTGGCAGAGAGCTTAAGCAATGTGGTAAAACAATCATGTTCAATACCTAAAACCAGAGGTACCAGAACCAGAGAAGTGCAGTCCAGATTTCTTATGTTCAAGCATGGAAAAGTGTGTGGCATTGTATACTCCGGTGTCTTCTAGCAAGATTGTGGTTTGGCTTTTACTTTCTCCTATGGCTGGCTCAGCCTTCTGATTTTAAGATTGTATTTAAAAATAGTTTTTACTATATTTTAATTACCTTGGTTAAAGATGTTTTTACTTTGTGCTTGAACTTTTAGGTGGGCTTTTTTTTTTATAACAGTTTTACATTTTAGTTTCTCAGTATTTATTTTAGCTTGCATACTATTAAGAATGTTGGTTTCCAACAGCCAGGCCAAGTTTCCAGAAGTATTCGATAGTTTCATGTGACACAATTTTTGGGTGACCTATCTGAGATACTTTGTTCTCAGAAACATTTAGGACCCTTAGCTGCTCTTGAAACCAAGTGTTAAGGAAATGTATTAGACCCAAGTTTGCCAGCTTGGATGTCAGAGGGGTTCCTTTAATTTGTTGCTAAACAATAACCTGTTGTACACCAAATCCTGTTCCTTGATTGTCTGACAGTGATTCCAAGATCCTGATAATGCTTGACTACTTATGAAGCTCCCAAAGATTCAGTTTTATGTCAACAGATAATCTCAGCAAATACAGCAGACTCATTGTTTGATTTATTCCTCATTCTTTTATTTTTTCTTTCCATGTGTGCACATACTCCCACCTCTGTGCATATCTACTAGAGATCAGGAGACACTGAACTATTAACTGTTACTTAGATTATGGAACAGACACTCACTTTTAAAATTCATTGCTAGCAGAACTAAGGAATGTGCCAACATTGGGGACTTTTAAATCTAAATTTAGGAGCCACTTATTTCATTCACCATTTTTAAAATATTTGTTTTGGGTCTAGCCTGTGGCTTGGCAGTTGGATGTGGCATGCTTCAGCATGAGGAAATCGAATCTCAGAAAGGCTGAAAATTTACTGGATCCCCAGAATTCAGTTTGAGAACTGAACTTGGGTTCTAATTTAGGATCCACATCTCGCTCCCTTCTTGAATTGCAGAGAGCTCATACAAGCCTGGGGTCTGGGGACAGCCCTGGAGAGCAGCTTTTCTTCGGGAAGCTGCCTTTCTCCCCTGAAGCAAGAAATGCATTTCCAGAGTGTGTTAATCCTCGCCTGTGGTCAGTTTTCCTGACAGCACATTGAATGTGCTTTTGAATTTGCTTTTGGGTAACTTGGACTGAATATACAAAAGAAGGGGGAGGGAGAAGAAAGGTGGAAAACTGCCTTCTGGGTAATTCAGAAACAACTAAACCTTCCTACATCAACCAACCCACCTTTTTTATTGTGAGCAGCTGCTGTATTAGGAACACTGCTGTGTGAAAGGGACACACTAAGATTAAATACAAAAGCTATTTTAATAAGCTAGTAGAGGACACACTACAATGATCACAAAATGAAAAGATATTTAATACATGGTTTTGAGCACAGTAAAATAGCAGTACTAAACCTATCTCTTCATAAATACTTAATGCTACCAATGGTGATATGTATGACATTAGAAATTCTTTAACACGCAACATGCAATGTAACTTCATTAATATTACTCCCAAGTATTGAAAGTTTAGTACTATTCTGCCGTAAGTTCTGTTCTTCTGCTACTGACTTTCCTTTTGATCTTTTTTCTCTCCTAACCTTTTGGAAGTGAGTTCAGACTGTTTGTTTTATATGCCCTTCATGAGGCTTTGCTGAGCAGGTGGAATAAGGTCGGGTTCTGGCTCTTTGACTCAGATCAGTCCCTCCCATATTTAGCTGCATGGTTAAGCTGTGTCAGTGATCATGTGTGGGTAGGACAATGGCGTCCATCTGTCCGACAGAAGCTGAAATAGCCCAGGAAATAGAAGGAATTTAGAGAGTTTCAAAATGATGTAATGCTTTTTATATTTTGTACAATGTGCAATTTTGTACAATGCTATTGTAATGTTTAGCACATGTCCTGTGATCATCCGTGTTCACATCAGAGCGTATTCCTGGCTAGGAAGGAAGCACATGCTTGTTTTCATTAGGCTTTGAAATGGTTTATTCCCAGGGTGCTGTCAGGTTTTCACACAATGGAAAAGGAGTAGTAAGCTCTCCAGGGACACACTGATCTCTTAGGTGAAACAGGACATCTGGAGGGGGAACATCTGAACAAGGAGCAGGTGCTGTTTAGCTGACGCAGCAGGATTTTGCTGGTCAATAGAGGCCTTGACACACTTCCCTCCTGGGCTGCTGGGTTATGGCCTTGCTGCTGGATGCCACCAGATAACGTCACTCTTGGCTCCAGCTGGAGATAAGAGTAAGAAGTCTGTCTGGCAAAACCCATGAGGAACTGGGTGCATGAGGGAGAGGGGAAGACATGACCAACCAGGCTACATTAACAACAATCCTGAGAGAAACCAACCCAAAGCAAAAACCTTCAGCAGGGAAAGCATGATTATCACTTTCTTAAATTAATGAACTGTGAATCCGTAGTATGGAATTAATTGCTTGGTATTTTTCACCAAGGGCATTTTCATGTACTCCTGGAATTATTATTTTTTTTAAAAAAACCCACTCTTTAATAGCTGTGGTTTTCTAAAGAGAATCATATTGAAAATTGAATTGACAGGTCTTGATTCTCTTCCTGAAGTCATCACCCATATTCTAGAGGGAATTTCTACAGTTTGGCTAAACATTAGACATTAAATATTTAATAGAGAAGAGAAGCAATTCAGAAATACTTGGAAACGGGCTTGTACCTTATAGCAATTATGATGTCCCTGAGCTACCCTTAAACAAAGAGCTTTGTTCTTCTAAAGCAATTACCAGAAATTTTTAAAAAAACAAAACCAAGAGAAAAAGCAATGCAACACAAGAGCAAACTTAATGCTAGTAAAATTTAAAAGGGCACATTTTTCTCCAGAATATTTCTGGTTTAAGCACTAGATGAGTATCTGGTTATCTTACATGTAAGATACATTACAGAAGGAATGGCAAGTTGTGAATCACTTTTCTTGAACTTTCAAAAAATATTTTTCTCTGACATATGAACAATAAAACTATACATGAGCATAATTTGTTTGCTCTGAAATTGAAGACATCTAGGTGTTTTTGTTTTGTAAATACAGCTAAGATGAAATCACTGAAAGATTTCGGTGCTGCAGAAAAGGAGTGTGTCAGTGGAGAGATTAAATAGTTAAAGCTAAGTGGTCATTAAAGCTGTTGTCTGAATAGCCACCAGATGAGATTTTTCATTTAGTCAAGAAAGAAGCTGAAGAAAGGGTCTGGGAGTCAAGTACAGTTAAATCTCTACTTGAATTTGTGGGTGTAAATATTTGCAAGATCAAGACCTTAATGGTTTGTCTATTAAACAGATCTTTATTTTGCTTATATTACACATCTGATCACTGGAGTTCCAATAGGAAATTAAGATTATTCCGTTTGGCTTGTTGTTAGATTCAGATATATACATATATAGATTTACTCAAACCTTAATACCTTAATGTTTCTGAAATTATATTCTACTAACAATTCATATTCATACAAAATGATGTGCCATTCCATGGGGAATAAAAAAGATCAACTCTACTTTTTTTTCAGGGGTTGGTAGGTTATTATTCGGGTTTACTAAACAGTCTTATTTGGTTTATTTCCATGGTTTAAAAGTTATCTGTTTTTGATTGTTTTGGTTCAGGTTTGTCTGTGTAATCAAGTGAATTGTGTAGAAACATAAACTTTTGCAGTGTTGACAGTACAATTCTGAATTCCCACCTCACATGCCAACATTATCCCCATATCATTATAATCTCCTCATGTTGTCTAACTTGCTTAGCATTCCCTTTCATATATTTGAACATGAGGTAGATATCCAATTATATAGCTGTACAATTAAAGTTAGATGGCAGGAATGATGATAAAGGGCATGCAGAATCACATAAAGAATAGAAGAAAAAAATACAGACAGGAGTGAGTAAAAGCCAGTCATAAAACAAAGTGAGACCACACAATTAATTGAAGGGGAAATCTATCTTCTCCTTCACCATTATAAACCCTTGGTCTGAATTTTTCGGAATGGCTCAGTGGACTAAATCTAAACTGATTTTGTTTCTCTGAGCACAGGGAAGAAAACCTGACTAGAGCAGTGACCTTTACCTACAGCATAGACCCAACAACTTCCTGGGGGATTTAGTAAAGGGAAACTGTATTGATTATGACACTTACAGATGGAACTCTCAGTAAGACTTTAACACTGCCAGTTTACCTTTAAGTGGCTACAAAGTATGAGCTGTCTAAAACTGCTTCCAGGAGGACAGCAGCGTTATTACTGAGCACACTGGCCTGCATCAGGACCAAGGGCTCAACTTGTCATTGCAAAATAAGCTGAAGATGGATAGAACTTCAAAAATAAGCGGTACTTCTGAGCTCCCTCTTTAGAAAGCCCTATAAATATTACACTTTTCATACTCCAAAAAGTGTGGTAACTTTATTGGAAAAGCTGAGCGGCAGCACAATTACTCTTGCACTATATAAATGTGGGACTCCACAAGTTGTGTATGAAACCAAAGGGGAGACAACTGACCCAAATTAAGAACATAGCAGCAACTCAAGAGTTTTCCAAAAAGCATTTCAGGGATGTTCACAGAGAACTTTTCCCAGAAATGCTGGCTTATATATCACTGCTGTGAAGGAGCAATAGTAACTTCCAATAGCATGTTGCTGGCACAACTTTAATATATTCTGATTTTGTAATGATATCCACAGTACATTACATCTTCATTTTGAAAACCCATTATGCCCACTGGAACAGAGAGTCAGGTCAAGTGAAGAATAAGATATTAATGATTTTCCATTACACCTGTAAGTACACTTTGAAACAAAGCACTTGAAAACTTTCACCACTTTCTTACAATAAAAATGAGAACATTTCTACTTTAAAGTTGCCAGAAAGAATGGGGGAGAGCAAGTGCTCTCATCAGTATCAAAACCTGGAGCATCCACATTTGCAATATATCTTTGTATTCATGGCAAGAAATGTGGTACCAAGGCACTGACATATCAAAGCCATAGTTAAGTTTCTCAGGTAGAGGAGAATGGATTTCCCTGTTCCCCACTCTGTCCCTCAAGAGAGGAGGTTGTGGGTGGGAGAGAAGTTGGGAGGAGACACAGCTGGGACAGCTGATCAAAGCTGACTGAGAGGTTATTTCATGCTAACACCACACTCAGCAATAAAACGCAGGGCTTTGGGGGAAATAGGCATTGCTTTGAGGCTCGCTGAGCATTTGTCTGCTTGTGGGAAGTGATGAGTGCCTTTGCATTTGTTTTCCCCCTCTTTTAACTTTAACTGTTTTTATCCCATTTTTATCATAGTGTCTTTGCATTTGCTATTGCTTTTGGTCAGCTAGGTGACCGAACTATTACCTAAAAAGCCAGAGGAGTCTTCCTGGAGACAACAGTAGCTCTCATATTTTTGTCATTATGTAAAGGATGAAATTTATCAGGAACATGACATACCCTGAACTGTCAATTGCTGAAGTGAATAAGACATCCAGGTGGCTAGCTGGGTAGGTTATATATACCTTACTTTCAGAAATGAATTTTAATATATAGTTTCCCTACTAGCTTGATAGAGCTCTCTTGTAAATTCAAGCTAGTTCCACTGTACTCAAGATGCATTCCATTTACACAGGCTCTGGAAACATCTTTGCAACTGGAATATCAGTGCAGATTCTCAGGATGGATTACTGCATGCCCATCATGTTTTCAGTGGTCTCACTTCCCCACAGACCAGAAGTGAGTGCAGCACAGTGCTTTGTTTTGACACTTGTAAAATGCCAGTGTATGTCAGGCAATGCCCAGCTTTGTACTTGCTTCACATCCTGTTTGCAGAAGACAATCAGCTGTATTAAAAGCCTGTCTCAAATCAGCCAGGGAAGGCAATGTTAAACAAAATGCTATAAAATCATGTGCAATGTGCTAGGATTCTGTTTTGCTGTCTTATTTTCTAATCAAAGCAAATCAAATCCAAATTTTTTGATGTCAATTTACTGGACATAAAATGACAATTTTGTTAGTATTTTATGGTTAAATTCTTAGCATTAGATTTGATTTCTTTATGAATTTAACATCACATTGATTTAGAGTTCTGTCATTTTTTTGACTGTTGAGCCTGGGGCTTCTGATCCTGTTCTACTGCAAACTGCAAAGGCAAACCTCATTACACCACTGTTTTTCAGTAAAAATATTTTTAACAGAGTCATTAAAAAACTACTTTTATGGAAAAAGTCATCAAACAGTTTATATGTTGTAAAGAAACAGAAGTATTACATGGTGTCTGCATGTTCCATATGTAACTATCTGGCTCTTCAAAAGAAAACACACAGGCACCAAAGTTTTAATGTTCAAATTACTATGTATTGTGACTACTAGAAATAATATGCTTTCTAATAACCTTTTCACATCACATATTGACCCAGCCACAGTGAGCTCTGATACTTTCACTGTATCTTAAAATCAGAAAAAACCCCCCTTATTTAAATTGCATTTTGTCACCAGGTCCTGATTCTGGAAAGTACATTAAATTCTATTCTGCTCTATGCCTCTCATTAGACAACTTATCCTTTATCTATTAGTCATAGGCTTTTTGTAGATTATTTTACCAATACAAGAGTTTTCCAGATACTCTGTAATAGCCTTGTTTCTGGCATTAAGAACATAATCCTTTAAAAAATTCCTCTGCTATGGAATTGAATGGATGGATTTTGTATGGAAGGAAGAACAAATGCCTTAATAACAATAGTAATAATAATAGTAAGTAATAATTTGTTGTCCAATGTTTGAGGAATTCTGGAAACATAAGTACTATTTTATGTTTGAAAAGTGCAAATTTACTTCAACTTGCCAGCAGAGTGTGCAGGATGTCCAAGTTCTTCCGTCATGCCTGGATGTGACATGTAACAGTAGGAAAATGACAACCTCCAAACCAGAAGTGAACTTGTGTTTGGGCTTCAAGTTCTAATTTGCCAATTTTCAGTGTGACTTTGGATAGAAAGCCATGTGCTGACAGAACCTGTGAGAAACAGGTGTCTGATGAGCAGCTATGCCTATTGCTATTACTCCCTGCTCCTTCCAGTCATGACTAGCCCTGATCCATACATCCAAAACTCCCTGCTGTAACCAGCTAGAAAAATTCTTTTCCTGTAGTGCTTTCTTTTTGCATGCTTTCTGTGTCAAATTTTCAATCCTTTCCTGAAACAAATCTTATCCTTTTGAATGTCCTTCAGTGAGATTTTCTTTTCCATGTGTGTGTGAAGGTTATCAGACAATGAAATGCCTTGCCTTCTTCTGTGTGATATCCAGGAATGGTCAATCAATGTTTTGCTAAGAACTGTTCCAACTAGTTCATGTTCCACCATTAAGTCTGAAACTTTGGCTCTTCAAATTTAATGTTCCACAATTTAACACAAAATAAAAGCTGTATTTTATTAACATAGTCTTTATGAGGTCTGCCTCTGAAATGGCTGCTTTCTGTGGGAAAAGCTGAGTTGCTCAATATGTTGTCCTCATCCTTTCAGCTGCATGACTGAAATTGATTTTTCTGCTCATGTAGAGCCCTAGAAGCAAGACTTATTATTCTGGTAACATTCAGTTTCTTCTTGTGCCTGTCACTCTGTACACACACTGGCAAAGGCCTGTTTCCTCACTCTCAGTAGCTTGAAAACTTAAATATAAATACTTTAACTAAAAAAATAGAGATCATGACAGTCAAAATAGTGCAAGGAAAATGGGAAGATAATTATAGTGAATGTCTGCTTGTATAAAACATATGCCAACAATGTAAATGGCTCCTGAATTCATAAAAAACCCCCGGTTACTATTATTTTAACATTAACATTTGAGTCATCTAATTTTTAGCAAAATTATTGTTCACTTGTCCTTTGAAAGAACTTTTAACACCCTTTATAACCATTCATTATTTAACATTTGGAACTAAACTAACCTTTTCAAATGTGCTTGTTACTGTGCTAAAATATGGAACTCAAACAGGTAAAGTTTCAAGAACTTGGCAATGAGGACAATGGTGAGAGTTAGAATGGAAAAATTAGCTCTCCTTCAAACCGATGGTATAACAAGAAATGCCAGTGAAGACAATTGAATTATGGGACACAGAGTTTGGAAGGACATTCTTTCCCTTATCTGACTGAGACAGTTTATATGGTTGTGTAAGTACACACTGGTGAGGAGATCTTGGAAGACTGTTCACCTTTTCATATTTTACATCAGTTAATATTATGTTGGGACATCTCTTAGTCTCAGTTTAATTAAATAGTTTTCCTATAATAATTGTGCCTCGTGAGCATACCCTTCATTTCATGCTTAACAGCTTTGGAGAATTTGAAGGATTCAGCATTGTTCACTGATCATGGGATGGAAGCATTTTCTGGGACAGCAGAAATTTTACCGAAGTATTTAATATAATCCTTAGGTATCTATTTTCTGAAGAGACCTCATTTTATTTTGCTTAAAACTGATCAAAATCATACATTCTTCACCAAACTTTCTATTTCTACTGTCCATTACATGCTTCCTTACAGCAACTGTGACTGGTATTCAAGATATGGCTACACTAGTCATAATACTAATTTTAAACCCATCAACTTTATTTAGAAACACTTCTTTCACATGCAACATGTTGCAGTTATCAACACTGAATTCCACCTGACTTTTTATTTCTCAACCACTCAGTACAACTCTGCAACTTCTTGCAGTCAGTTTTTGACTATCCTGAATAAGTTTATAGCAATCAACAGGAAACTGCCACTTTTCTACTCATCTTCTTGTTCAGGGCATTCAGCAAAACTGAACCCTCAATACAGGAAAATGCATTTGGTAATTGAACGCCAAACTATTTTTGGTCGAGAGCATTTATTGTTGAATCTACAACTTATTGGAAGTCAGCCGTTTTTGGAATACAGAGATACAGTAAGCATCAGAGGATATACTCAGATCCTTTCCCTTCCTGGATCTTTTGGACTATGGAAGAAGAACTGGAACAAGGTATGTCTGCTGATCGGGAAATGCGCTGAGATTTCTCTTACAGACTTAGATTCTAATTTAATTTCTAATTTGGAATGGCTCCCAGTACTCTCCAAGGCCTGCCTAAATGACTATAAGGTAAGTCTTTAAAATAATAAACCAAATTAGGGATTTAATAGTCTAAGATGTTAACTTTGAAATGACAGCCGTGATTTCTCCTTAGAGGCATTGCATGGGATATTGTCTGCATCACAGTGAGAAGGAAATTGCTAAGGTAACTCTCTGCATTCCGGGAAGCATTAATGAATACTCAGCCAATTTTGCCTTCAAACTGTAGACAAAAGCAATCTTTGATGCAACTCCTTGACCAGACACTAATGATATGTGTTTGTGACTGAAATAAACTGAATGTGTGTCATATCTGAGGAAGGCCACAGAGATTTTAGTTCTTAGTGGGATTTTTTCTTTCTGCAGCATTCTGACTCCAGGCAAGTGTGGGGCAAAACTCTTCTATCCCTAAGGGATAATTTGTATGCTAAGCACCCCCAAGTCTGGTTGTGCATTCAAGCCAATTTGCATAATCATGTATGCTGTAGGTAAATATGTCCTCCTGCTCTGAATCTGTTCCATAGAAAGTGAGGACCAGTGACAACTTAAAAGATCAGAACTCCCAAGTTCCCAGCTCTCAATCATATTATATCACCGAAATGTACACGAAGCCAAGGAACTCAAGGTTTTGTATCTGACATAGTGTTGAATTTGCAAGAGAGAAGGGTGTTTAAATTAGTGTTCTTGTTGGATATGTGTGCAGAGGAAAACAGCAGCACTGGCTCCTTTACCATGTTGCAGTTTGCCCTATGGAGTGATCTCAGAGCAACCAGCTGAGTTGCTCTTGAATGAAGCGAGACTAGAAGGTGTGTTTTAGGAGTGAATATAAAATGTTAAGTTGTTAAGAGCTAGTCTGATGTAAAATGCCTAAAATACACATGGAGCAGATCTTGGCTCTGCACCAGCTATTTCACCTCACAGATCTGCTTCTCTTATGCTGTACTACTTGTTTATGTAGACATAGTCCTACTGCTCAAAGGTTTAAAGGAGCTGTTATGAAACTGGTCTATTGTAGTAGTCCATTTCTGGGTTTTGGAGTAATTGTGAGGAGAACAGAGAGAAGTTAGGTCTGACTTCAACACAAATGAACAATCTGCTTTCTCAACAAAAGAAACTACTTCTAGTACTTACTACATAGATTTGCACCAAACCTCCTCTTTAGTGTAGGGAAGCATGCTGTAGCTACTATTCAAAATGTCAATGAGTTAAGTTTGAAATATAATGGAAGGTTAGTGAAAATCACACCTCTGTTCAGTAACACTCTGCATTGTATCTCTTTCCTCTCTTTTCATTCCCTTTCCTGTTATTTACTTTCTGAAATACATTCAAAACGTATTTCCCAGTTTAGCCTGGAAGGAATGTGCGATATGAGTTTGGTAGTTGGCTCAGCCATGTGTTTCCTCTGTGGTTTGGTCATTCATCTGTGAAATGAGAATATTACTCTCTAAAGGTGTCATGAAGATAAATTTAGTTAAGTTATGGTGAAGCTCTCAGATATAGAACCTCTGCCTAAATTGTTCCACTTATCTTCTGCCTCTCTGGATTTTCTTTTTCTATCAATTTCCCCTCTGTGAATATTAAATAGATGCCTTTTCTATTTCTCATAGCGCAGCTTACCCACAATTCAAATAATGTAAAACATTGTTTGTTTATCTTGTTTATTCATTTGTCAGATGGCCTCGTCTATCTTGTACTCTTTCCTTCTATGTGGCCATTGTTCGAGTAAGTTTCTGTTGTCTCTGCTGTCTGCTTGAGTTTCTTTTCTGAAATGACATATCTGACACCTCTGACACATTGTCGTTGACTATCAATGAATTTGAGGACTAGAGATCATTATATAATGTGTTAAGAATTGGATTTTCAAGCTGAAGTCCTGTCTGCATTGAAGATTTTTTTTTTCTGAGTGCTTCATGGCCTTTAAAACACTCAGGTACAGACTTTTTCTGGTCTCACTTTCTACTGGGGTCATTGATCTGTTTAGAATCTACTTTGCAGACAGCTGAATCCGCAAAACTGGAAGTGCAGCAAACTGAATATATCTGGAGCTAGTTTTGCCACCAGAGAAATCACAAAGTGCAATTGTGCCTCTTGTCAATTTGTCAATCTGCATTCCGAATATTTCAGAGCTGACACCAATATGTTTGCTAGCTTGTCTCCCTTCAACAGTACGAAAGGAACTGCAGATTCCCTTTGTGGAAAAGAAAAGCAAGAGAACATCATCAGCTCTTTCTGTATGAAGATTCTGTGCAACCAATAGGAAAGTAACAAGAGAAGAACAAAGTGGAGAGTAAAGCAATCCCAAATAGATAACTTATCACACATACTGGAGTACCTACCCTGGTGTACCAGGACACTGTGTCAAAAGAGGTCTGTGGAGACTGAGGTTAGAATAAAAAAAGCTTTTCCCTCTCATATGAGGAGCAGAAATAAAACCAGTACTTCCTGTATTTAATGTTTAAGACCCCTCTCAATGTTTACTAGGTAACGTAATTTTGCTTTTCACACCTATTTTTAAACACCCATTAAGTCACACTTAGTCCCTTGGCATTAACAGGGTATGTTGTAAAACTAATAGGATGCAAAATTAATCATTGTGTTTGTTAAGCCTCATATCGTCATGTCAAGTTAAATATATTTTTTATTCTCTAGAAATATGAAATTTTTAGAAGAAAAATGTTTTTCTTTAAAAAAATTTTTAAATGGAAAAGTAAAAGACACTTAGTTGAAAATATTTCATGTATTTGGAGCCATATATATTTACAGAGATCTAAATCTATACTTATTTCACAGCTTTCTGGAACACTTTATAGTTGTGAATCTGCCTTCTATGGTAGATATTTTATGACTTCAGTTGTCCCGTAGAATAAGCTACAGTAGTATTTATGCAATAGCTTCCCTTGATGTGCAGTGAGAAGTACAACAGTGAATCACTCAACAGTGTATGCTTCAGCAATCTGAAGGCTCAAAGCCATAAATCAGACAGGATCTCACTGTTGACACAGGTTTTTAAAAAGAAAGATTATACTCTACTTGTTGTTTTTTTTGTGACTTCTGTCACTCAAACATTATGTGTCTGAGCTGTACTCTTGGGATTGCCCTGTTGCCTACTGGGGTTGCCAAGTTTGTTCCAACATCCTGAAAACTGAAAGCTTCATTTTCCAGATGTGCTTTTTGTCAGCCTGGGACATCTTGTAGGGCATTGGTGACTGCTGGAAGGGACTCAGTTCTCTAAGGGGTGTCCACATTCCAGGCTGGTAAGAACAGCAGAGAATAACATGAGGGAGTCTTTCAATGAAGGTACCCCTTCTCGTGGCTTTTGTCTTTTTTTATGTGTCACTGGTAATATTTGCCTTGTGTGTTTGTTTGTGCCTTGTTTATTTCCTGGTTGCCTCAATAAATGCTGTTCTCCTAAATTTATATTTGCTTTGTCAACCTTCTGTTAGCCAGCCTGAACTTCTTAGGTGAGCTCTCAGACCAACCCTCTGTCCAACTTCTTGTATTTTTGAAAGATCCTCTATAAGACTTTAAAGAAAAGAAGCAGCCCTGTAGGATCCTGCCTCTTACTCCAGGGTGGGATGAACCTGCCCAGAACCTCCTAACTTAGAGGCAGGCTGCATAGTAAAAGAAGAACTCAAGACAGATCTAATTCCTAAAATAAAAGGAGTTGCAAAGGAAAAGCTTCTCCCAACTGCTTGTGTGCCTTGTTTCCCGAAGAAGTGTGGGCTCAGATGTTAAGGTGGGAGAGCTCTGATGACTTCTTTGAGTGGCCCTGTCTCCAAATTTAGTCACCATCCATCTCGGATGTGAGTGTGACAGGCAGCTTGTGGGGGAAGAAAGGGGTGGATTTTGAAATAGGCTGTTGTAAAGCTGCATCCAGATCTAACCAGACTCGGATCACATTCCAGAAGAGATCTCAAGAGCTGGAAACACTCAACACATGTTAAGCCTTTGGCAGAGGTTTTCAGAAAACTTATTGACTCTCCTGCTGCTGGGAAGCCAAACTGTATATTCTTATAAATATCACAAAAGATGAGCACCTGGAGACAGGACAGGGTGTATGTGTGTGCTATCCTTCATCTTCTAAAGGGAAACAAAGACTTATGGAAGAAAAAGCATTACTTTATCAAAATTTTCTCACTAAAAAGCCATCATTTTAATTTGTGTGACCATACAGACACCTCTTGCACTTGTATACCTCTCTCTTCCACATTTTAAGAGGTTCAGAAAATACTTGGTGGCTACTGGAACTGTGGAAAAAATCACAGTCTGAAGTAAAAATCTCTAAATGGTTTGGAATTGAAATCATGAGATGATAATTCTCCATTTATGATGTCCAGCTACACAGAGCACATAACTTTTGTTGCATAAATTGACTAGGAAATAACAACAATGGAATGATACCAAAAAGGATTATGTTGAAAATATATTTATGTTCTGTAATCTGACATGCAAACATAACAAAATACTAACTGCAAAGTACTATTTAAAAACTTAATTAAGTTTTCTGTTTTGTTTTGTTTTGTTGGTGGTGGTGTTTTATTTTACTTCAGTTAATCATGCTGTAACAACAGCAAGCTTTACTGCCAGAAGACTTGCAGATAAGGGCTCTGAAATAGAATATCCTTTGTCGAGTAGAATTGAAGTTTGTTACAACTCTCATGTAATACTACTGATTGAGAAAATGGCCATGGTAACAGAACTCAGTAGTAATAATTGATTTTGTATATTCTGAACTGGCTTGTGCTTTTCTAGTATTAAATCAGAAATTTCAAATATATTTTTTAACTATATGAAAAGCATAAAAATATTGCTGGGCTAGCCAGGAAGAAGTCATATTCTCAGAGGTTGCTTGCTTTCTATATAGGACAAATTTTTATATAACCTATCCTCTAGAGTGTGAAATATGACCAGTTTTCCTACAGAGATGGAAAGGTAGAAATAAAAGACCGGAATAAAGCAAATAATATTGTGCATTGATTACTTTGCGCTTACTTCTGTTTTCAGCTGTGCTCAGACTGTAAAAGTAATAAACAGATACTTGAAAAATCCCACTGTTACACATGAAAACAAAACAAGGGCCTCTTTCCCTTACAGTGTTTTCAAATAAAGTTTAAAAGCACTAGGGCTTTTCTGTATCGACATTGTGAGTTTTGTTTTCAAAGCTGAGTCCCAAAAGAATTGTGAACCTCTCACAGTAGCTTACCTTCCATAAAGCTTTAAATGTTTTTTGCTCAGGCGTATACTTTCTGCTGGCAACTTCTTGTGGTTTAGCAGAGGCACAGTCAAGCGCCTGTGAAGCTTTTTTATTTTTCTTAGCTGAGCTTTTAAAGACATAAAGAATTAACTCTGTTCCACTGCTCATACATCTGCTTTCTGGAAGAACCAGGCCTCTGAAATGTCTACTGTTATCTCCTTCATCCCACTGTTTCCTAAGAAAAAGATTACATCAACCATGAATAAATTTCTCTCTTAGTAAAGGATATTTCAGAGCCACAAAGATTCTGTACCAAAACAATGTTACATGAAACAGTAAAATGGGTGTAATCCCTACAGCAAAGATCAACATCCACATAAAAAGATTAGGACAGTTTAAAGGGTTTTGTTTGTCAATAATATATTTAGTCCTTAATATTTTCTTCTTAGGACATCATCTTGGATGTTTTTTTCAAAGTGCATCTCCTATTTCTTCTCATCACTTTGCATTCCTAGTTTCTGCTGTGATGGACTAGTATATCAGAAGGACCAAAGAGACTTTGCTTATCCCTCTGCTGGGAAAATTTAGTGATGCACACATGCTAATTGTTTTATGCAATCTTTGTCAAAGTCCTTTGTTTCAAGCTTGTTTTCAAGCCCATTTTTTTTTTTTTTAATAAGACCAAGCCTCATCCATTAAAAATTTTCCTTAAAATCTGCTGAAGTTTTGGACAACAAAGATAATGGTTCCTTCTGCTACAATTTCACGTGATTAACTGAGCTCCCTTGTTATTCCCTGCACAGTATGTGTAGGCATTATTCCTGATTGCCACCTAAAAACTACGTAGTATTGCTGACATACTCTGTTTTGTATGCACACATTGTTTCCTGTTGGATCAAATGACACGCAGAAGTCAATGGCTGCACTCATGATATTTGCTGCAAGCAAAAAAAACCTTTATTTAGAATTGTAGTTGGGAGGGTTTATCTTCTCCTAACTCACCAGTCTCTCGGTTTCACCTGCACATAAATTAGGAACAAAATGTGTGTTAAACCAGAAATCAAGAAATTTTGTCTGTGCTCAAGGAAATGTTTCCTTTTGTATAAAAAAATGTTTCCTTTTGTGTAACAAAAACATAAATCTTTCTAGAGACAGCTAATTTTCAACAATGTTAAAGTCAAGGATATACAGAAGGGTAGCCTTTCAGGTAAGACATGCTGCATCAATAAAATATCTAATGCAGAATAAACAATACAGAAAGAATTAAGCACATTTAATCATTCCTGATTGTGGATGACACAACAAATTCCATGTAAATAAGTAGAGAAGAGATTATTTGATTATTTGTAGTCATATAGGCTACTATGGAAAGATAACAAAACATATTTTCATAGCTAATTATTCTGTCTGTTTCTTTTTCAATATACGTGAGCTCCTATTGACATATGAATTTCTAGTATCATTATTTTTGTGGAGAGGGCTCAAGAAGTAGAATATAAAATTTATAGTAAAATTAGTTTGTGTGGTTTACAGATCAAAGAGCTTTGATAAATAGCTGAAGGTTCTTGCTGTTATTTATTGATGTTTAAATTCTGCAGCCTAGCATTCATAGTCCTACACCCTCAAAAACTTCCACAAAGGCCTATCACCCATAGAGCTGCATCAAAATTTTTGCCTTGAAACCACTGTTGCTTTTACCCAATGGCTGTCAGGTTAGGTATCTTCCCTCCTCTCTAGTCCCCATCAATTTCCCATTTTGCAATTCTTGTGGGTGTTTTAATTACAAGATGATATTAATTTTTGTTAATACCTTCTGGTTTGGATCTCCAAACAAGACTTTATTTTATGTCTTATTGGGAAAATAAAATAAATAAAATATTGTCTTCAGTTTTAAGGTGTTACCTCGTGAAAATTTTGCTTGGGAATATAAAATATGCTCAAAAGAAATTTTGGCACTTCCTAGGTTGACCAACAGAAACACTACAGTTTATAAAAAAGGTTTCAAAAAAGAAAATGTTGACTTGTAAATGTTTCTGCAAATACTTCATCATCAATTTTCTTGGTCAAACAGTTCCTGGATTCAATCTACACTTGTAAACAAAGCCACTCCAGCAAATTTGCCCTTTTAAGTTCATGGAGAATCAAGAAACAAAAATCTTTTGCTCCTCATTTACCTTTGTACCTCCTTTATATCAGTAATTGCTGTCCTTTAACAGGAGCTTCCCTTAATTTCCACGAGTAAATAGTGGTGTTAAAGGCTGTCTGGTCAAAGTGGTCTCTAGTTTTGATGGGAAAAGTGGTTTTTAGAAGGAGGATTAAAAAAAAGAAAATAAAAATTAAACACCTGCAAGCCACTAGTTCTTCTACTGTATGGGATCCATGTTTGTCTTTGGTGAATGTCAGTGTCATTCCCACGAAACTTTTATTTGACATCTGTCAATGCCTCTGAAAAACCTGCCAAATTATCTGAATAGTCTGTTTTTCTCTTTTTCCCAAGGCTGGCTAAAAGTTGAAATGATACACTGTTCTAGGCTGAAAACTTGTGATGTTTTGTGTGTTCATTATCAGGTGGGTCATTTTCTTCTAAATTTATTCAAATGTTTATTAAGTTATTTTTTCTAAAACAATTGTCCTCCAAAATTACCTTTAAGGCTCAGTTATGATAGGAGCAGCAAATGTTCAAGCTGCTGAGACTGAAGAAGGCAAACCAAGCTAAAACCCCCTCTCCAAGCTTCATTCTGGGTTAAAGTCCCCCAAGGACCTTGCACACCTTGTTATCACTCCCCATCCCAGGTTTTTCAATATTGCACAGTGAAGGATTTTACGTCACTTTTGCAGAGTGTCAGAGATGAGACCAAAGACATTAAGGAATCTTTCATAGCAGGCTGCTGGGCTGATGAGATTAGCTTGAGCTTTGTCATTCCAGACTTGCTTTGCACAGTTCATGGCCATCCTTTATGCTCTATCGATAAAACATATGTTTGTTTGTTCTACATCATCATCATGCACTTAAATATTGAGACGTTATTGACTGCTTTCGGGTCTGCCCTCAGTGGCCCATCAAACTGAAAGCCTGAGAGCATAATGATTCAGAACATTACTATATGCCTCTTAATGCAGTTTAAAAAGCCCGTGGTAAAACACAGCAATAGGGATTATATGTTTAAGCGCTTCTGGGCCCCTCCAGGGCGTGTGGCTGGGCCGTGCAGGCCCACTGGCACTGGCAGCCATGGCGGCGGTGCTCTGTCCTTGCAAGGGTGCCTCTCGCTAGCCCAGAGCCGTCACCCACAGCTGACACTCGACGTTTTTCAGCTCTTTTCCTCCTTCCTCGTTTCCTAATCGCGCCATTGGATGTGCACGTGCAAGCTGTGGTGTACAAAGTACCCACTGGCCTTCTCAGAGAACTGTGAGGAGAGCGGTAAATGGAGGAGTGAGCTACATGAGAAAGGGTGAGCTTCGTCTCTCCTGGCTGCAGGGAAGTCTCTACTCTGCTGCCGGAGCAGCTCCTCCCCTTCCTCCTCATCCTCCTGCGGTGTCTGTGGGGCTGTTTCTAGCGTCTTCCATGCCCCCATTCATCTCTTCCAGGCAGTGTTTTGCCCTGTGTTTAGCTGTGTTCCCAGTGGTCTCCATCTGGGCTGTGGGGCTCAGCCGTGTCCTGCAGTGTGTCCCTGGAGCCAGCTGGAAGGGCTGTGGGCAGCGGGGGCAGCTCGGGCTCCCCTCACGGCCCCGCAGCCCGGGCGTCCTGTGCTCAGCACAAAAAAGGGACAATAAACTGGTGAGCGAAGAGGCCATCACTGTAAACTGTAAGTAAAATATAAGAAAAACCCAGTTTGTTTCAGCTAAGAGACACTCGAGTCTTTCGGTGCTGTTGTTTTGTTCAGCATTGTGATTAAACCCCCCGTGAAACTAAAGGATGTAGTTTTGGCCCTAAAAGCTCTACAGTAAATATACTTTGCAATGATAAGGACCCCTTCGAACACTCCCAAGATCTCCCCTTCCCCTCTTTAGAGGAAGGATTACTGTGTTTTTACAGCCTGCACACCCAAATCCAGAATCTTGCACAGAACTAATAGTTTCCATTTATGTGAAGTGAGGGCTGAACCATACATGGGATAATACCATGTTCTCTACAGGAATATAGGGCAGGGCGTTTTGTGGTGTGGTTTTTTGTTTGTTTGTTTTTGTTTGGTTTTTTTTTTAATTTTTGTTTGTTTGTTTTTTGTTTTTTTTTTTCTTGTTTGTTTTTCCCCCTAACATTGATACCTGACTATATACCAGATCCTCTTTAGCTTGCTCCTCCAGCAGTTCCAGAGCAAGGACAGCAAATGGATAGCATAATCCAGGCAATATACAATGCTAAGCTTAGAAATAGCTAGGAAAAGACAAAATCCTATTCCTATAACTATGCCCAGAGTACTTACAAAGTGCTCATTGGTGCAGAACTGACTGCAAGAAATGTGAAATGCACTTAACAGTGGCTGGCACTGTTGTATCATTCCTGTATTTTTAAATCACCATTCCTGATGCTGTAATATTTAGGGACGGGTGAGTTGGTTGAGACCACATAAGCATCTAACCTAAACATTTGAGGTTTGAAATAGTTTGGTTAGCTTCCCAGCTCCACTCCCAATTTTCATATGCTCCAGCACTTCCCTGTTGGGACAAATCCAGAAAGGGAAATACCAAAATACTGTGAGAGAGGCTGTTCTCTGAAATTTGGTGGCTCCAAGCCAGTGACCTGTTAACCCAGCAGCCAGATGAGCCATGGTCATAGGTAATGCTTCAGTACAATCCACAATGCACACCTTGTTCCATGGCTCTGCCTGAGTTTTCTAGTGGGCAGCTGTTGGAACTTAGAGATGAGACTTTACTTAGAAAATATTCCTGAAATTGCAAATAGCAAAATGTGTATAGTTTAAAGTAGGCATGATATTGATTATTATAGAAAAATCCAAAATTGAAAACAAGAGAGAATGAAAGTTATTACTCAGAATGCAAATATATCCATGTCAGAGAAAAACACTTGATACACCAAGACAAGTAATGTCATTCTTCAAAACAAAACTCTTTTTATTAAAGACATCTGATGGAAATTTTCTTGACTATTTAGGGGACCTGGACAACTGATAGAACAAACTAAGATGACTGTTAGGGACTGTTTTCCAATAATTCCCAATTAGAAAAGCCCATAAATCAGCATTGAAACAAAGAGAATTCTCAGAACAATTTCTTATTTTATAGGTTAAAAAGCTGAACATGCCTGAAGTATCTTGCTTAGATACTTCTGGATTTAGAATTACTAAGTAAGAATAAACACTACTCATAATTGAGTACTTTATCACCAAATATCTGTATCTTTGTATCTCTGTCTCTGTATTACATAAAAATATGGAGAGCATCAATTGCTCATTAAAATTTTACATAATTCTAAAGAAAAAGTGATGAATTTATCACAGATTTGGTGCTTTTGGGACATCAGGTAGGGGTTAATTGATACTTTTGGTTTCCTTTTTTCTTTTCTGTTTGGTAGAAGTAGTTTTTCACTGTGCTAGTAAAGGGTTGTATCATTGAACTCCTGCTTTAGGACAGACATGATCTTAAACCAAATGAATCCCTTAATTCAAGACTTTGAAAGTTTTTGGGCTTTTGCTCAGCAGAAAGTCTCTAGATCTCCTGGTGAAGTTATTTGTAATACTGATTTTGTGTGTGATACTGCTGTTAATCAACTAGGTTGAATATAACCAAAATTCTGTGTAACTCTTGTAATATCTACATCCCAGAGCAACCACTTGCAGCTTCCTAAGAGAGAGATGAAGGTGAGAACCTGTGGGATCTAATACCACTCTCATTAGCTAAGAGCAAGACATGTTCCCAGTGCTTTGAACAGAGGTGACTCACACCTGTCATTTGTGGTGTTTCCTTGTCTATAGGCTTGTTCATTTACTTGGAAATTTGCTTTTATTTGTTCTAAAATAGATGTCTTGCTTTCTTAGAGAGGATGCATGTTTATAAAAACACACCTTGTGTGTGGATGAAACGTTTGGGCTGGCCCTCAGTTCTGTAATTAAAACACTTGTAGCTATTGCTACTCTGTAGCAATGCAGGATGGTGACTTTTTACACCTCAGTTCTCCAGAGAACAAAGTAGGAACTGGGAGTGTGTCTGCAAGTGGAGTGATAAATGGGGGGGCGTGGGGGGGGGAGATGAGAAGATGAGCAGTGCACTGCAAACGAGCACCCTTGTCTTCCCTATACTTCAGGACAGAAAAAAGTGTTTTTTAAATTTCTAAGGCTTAAAAATTGAAAAGCATTCTGTTGTTTCCATTGAAAATTCAGAGCAGAACTGAGAAATCCTGATGCTATTTTTAGTATAGTCCAAGGCTGATATTTGCTAACCACATTTGTCTAAAATTAGATATCTAAATGCATGAATAAATAACTGATTTAAACTGAAGTGGGAAGTACTCATCACTTGCAAGAGTCAGTCCTTTTGGAAAAAAAAATAGATGGAAGATGTTGACACTCAGCACGTAGAAAAAATGTAATTCAGACCAGGTCTAACTCGGGTCCAGATTTAATCCTTGGTTTTTTTTATCCTGTCTTCAGGAATCTGCTGTCCTAGAGGTGGAGATGGCTATGATTACTTTCTACTTTTTTTTTTTCATGGGTCTACTTTCATAACTGAGAACTCGTTATGTCTGGACACTTTGTTTATGCTTTCTAGTCGTTCTGAAACAAAATATACAGCTGGAGGTGAAAGCCAAAATGCAAACTGTCTTAATACTTATTTATATTTTCTTTTCCTTTTATCTGTTCTTTCTACCTCCATCTTCTTTACTAAGGTTTACAAATCCTTATATGAGTTCATCTGTCAAGGGTTATCCTTGTTCCTGTTTCGACAGGAGCACATTAGATCTGAACACATTTGATCCAAAGTCACTGCTCAGTTCATGAAAAAGCTTGCTGTTTGCTGTGAAAAATAAATAAATATTGAGGCTGTGGTTATAGGATTTTCATTACTTTCTGGGGGTACATATTTGGAACAGATGTGAATGGGCAGTCAGCCAGGTCTTGTCATCTGAGACATGGCACATGGGCACTTTTTGGTATAAACTCTTTTAAATGTCAAATCATTCTGGCAGCAAACCAGGTTGACTCATGCTACAAAATGACTTTTTAAAAAGATTCTCCTCCATTACAAAACTATACTGTTGTTGTGGGTTAATCCTGACAGGCAGCTAAGCGCCACACAGCTCACTCCCCCCACCCCTGCAGTAGAGTGAGGGAAGAGGAAAGGAAGAACAAAAGCAAGAAAACTCATGGGTCAGGATAAAAGTTATATAAGTATAGGAGAAGTGGGAGAAATGGGAAAGAAAAGAAAACAAGTGATACAAATGTAATTATGCATCAACTCCTGTGTTTAGAATGCTTCCCAGTCAGTTCCCCAATGGAGTACAGCTCACCTACCAAAATCCCACTCCTCTCTGGTTTATTGCTGAGCATGATGTCATCAGTTATGGTCAGCTGTCCTGGCTGTGTCCCCTCCCAGCCTCTTGGGTAACCCCAGCCTACTTGCAGGTGTGGCAGTGTGAGAAACAGAGAAAGCCTCAACACTCTTCAGAAAAAGCTGAAACACTGGTTTTGATCACAAATTCAAAACACAGCACCATATAAATGACTATGAAGAAAATTGACTACATCCCAGCAAGACCCAAGACAGTTGTTTTGCACATCTCTACAAACTATAAATGTTTACTTTGCTATTTACTTGAGAAATGGCATATAGGGCCATTTCAGGCCTCAGAACTTTCAGTGTTATTTCTAAGCTTGGCTCATTCTAAAGAGTGGTATTTTCATTTTTCTACCCCAGGGTAAAATTCTGTAAAGATTACAAATTTCTTGCTGATTTCCTGATACTTTTTTTTTTCAGAAAAGTTGTCTACTGCTACTGAAATGAAAAGATTCAACATATACTATCTAACATACATTGCCTCGTTAATGAGGATTCAGAGATGTCTCTCAGGCAGTGGAGTGCAACCAATAATGGGTTCCCATAGTGAATATATCATTAATCAAGACAAGATGTCTGTATACTAGTGGTTTAGGTGCCACAGGATTGATAAAACACCAAAAGGTTCCCCAGTGTTTTCTATTAATTTTCATTAAAATTGATTTACTAATTCATTACAGTTGGTATGAGAGAAGTTTGAAAACATGTCTTGCTGGAAATTTTAATTCTTCATTTCCAAAATGGCCTACCCTCTAACTTTTTGTTGAACGACCAGTTTAGCCTTCAACTTCTTTTGTTACGAAGCAGTACGTGTTATCCTGAAACACAACATGGAAATATATTCTAAGACTGCTTTGGATTGATGGGTTCCTGTTTTTTGTAGTTCTATGTGAATGCAGTGTTCATTCACATATGATATTTCTTTCTTAAGTTCTGGTAGTAAAATTCACTTCACAAAAAACCCAACCCCACCAAAAAAAAGCCAAAGAAAAAATAACCCAAAGAAATAAGGGCATCTCTAAATCCCTGCTTTTGTGCTTTAAACTTCTTCTTGTTTTAGATATTGCAAACATATTTTGGTTACTATGCCTCTGAACATGTGGCAGCATTACTGCTTAATCTTGATATTGTTGTCTTTACCAGTTAGCTTATAGTACTCCACATTTTAACATATGCTCCATTCATTTTGTGAGCACTTTCATTGTCATACTAAGTTCCCTAAACTGTTCTCTTTTGTTTGCTGAATAGGTAGGGAAGGAATTGTTTTTATGATTGTGTGTATGATGTCAGCCCCTCTATGATTGTACTCACAGGGTAAGGAAAATGAGTCCCATGATCTTTAAGTTTGTTTAATTTTGAGTACTTTTAAGTAAGACTTTCAAGAATTTGATTTCCAATTAATCATTAAGCTAATGTCAATCCTTCTGGCAGCTCATTTTCTGGACTTTTTTCTGACCTATTTTTTCTCATCTAAAGGGAAGAGACTGACTTTTCACTAAATTTGTCCTCATTCAACCATACTTTTTCCCAAAAAATTATGCATTCTCATTGTTCCTTTGGGTCTGCTTAATAATTGCCCAACTATTTCCTTGGTATTACACTGCTTTTTCTTAAATAAGTGATGAAAAGGGCGGTATTTTCAGTATGTTCTTTATTTTTCTACTCTCACTTGTTGCCCATCAAAGTCATTGTGCATAATTCATGATGTAATTGTCTGCTAGGCTTTAACTTTTTATGCTTCCTTAGCCCTAAGCAGTTTTTCCTTCTACTGCCACCCTTCCTTGAGGTACATGTTCTTGGACATTTAAAGAAAGATGTCTCCCTCTCTTTTTCCTCACATTTGTATGGGACTTAGTCCATCTGCCATCAATTGCAGTGGGGGTTTCTTGACTCAAAGTGCTGTAGAAGTGCTGAGGTTAATGACAATCAGGCAGTGAGAAGATGCCTTTAGCCAAGCATGACATTATAGACATTCAAGTTCCCCACATGTAGGGTTGTGAATAATAACTAACACATAACAAACTCGTTTAAATCAATTTAGCAACTGGAAAAACTTTGCAGTTGGCAGATGAGCAGTGTTTGTTTCAGTGCTAAGGTGCCAGGGTGCTTGCGCAGCCTGGTCCTTCCTCTCTCATGTCACATGTAGCCTCCCATCTGAACTCAAGAACCTTGTCTCCCTTCAGTGTGATCCTGTTGGCATCAAGTGCCCTCAGGGATTCATAAGAGTGGATCTCTTCATCTAGAAGAAGTTTACCTAGAACCCTCTGACTTTGCCCTTTACTGGTTGTACTTTTTTCTTTGCCTTTTCCATGGCAGTCTGCAGCCTGGATGCCAGCCAAACTTGAGCTTCAAATAAAAAGTTGCCTTAAAAGTGTTGCCTGCCACAGAGTTTTGCTGGAAACAACAAAAATAAATGGCAGGGCCTGCTTTATTTTTTACAGCTTTATTTTACAGCACCTATTTTAATGCAATTTTTAATGGAAGAACACTTAACTTAGAGTAGGCATTTTGCCTTAAAATTAGGGCAGAAAGAGGCATAATCTTGCTAGCTGCTTGAGTAGACATACTTTCTTTAAAAGTACTATTCATTAATTTGTAAAAATTAAATGCCATTGGGATGTAGGGTAATGCAGGCTTGTGGACGAAACAAAACCTGGATGACTAACTGAGGAGATTTTCATGTCATACAGTGAAGTGATAGTTTGCTCTGTGTGTTGATACCAGTCTGATGGTGCTGCCAGGTAGTACAAGTATATTAGAATAACTATTTTTGTCATACAATTTAAATAGGAGATAAAATGAGTGATAAACTTTGGCAGTAGAAAGAAAGCATTTACAGCAGAGCAAGGCCTGAAGGACTAGAGGCAATGGACACACAGAGAAGCACAGGAAGTTCCCTCTGAACCTCAGCAAATTTTTTAATGTGAGGGTGACAGGACAACAGCGCACGTTGCCAGGGAGGTTGTGGAATCTTTCAGACTCTAATCTTGAGATATTAAAGATCCATCTGGACATGCCCTAGCCCACCAGCTGTAGGTGGCCCTGCTTGAGCAAGAGGGCTGGATAAGATGACCTCCAGAGGTCACATCCAACCCCATCATTCTGTGGTCTTGTGTTAAAGGAATAAATAGTGTGAAGCAGCAGCACAACCTACTGCATGTATGTATATGGTTCATATAGAGTTGGTGAGGTATACTCATACATTAATTCTTTTTGAAAAGCCTAATTTGATCAATAAAGAATTATTTAATCACATCGAGCAAATGCTGATTTACTGCTCTGAAAGAGGTGATACTAACGTGGTTTCATGTATCTATTTCTGAGAATATTTTCTTGTTTGGAAGCCTTTTTGAACTTTTCATATATCTCAGCAGAGAGTAACTATATGATGGTTGAAAATAAGAAATGCTCAAGAGACTAACATTAAACACAGAAGGCCACTGAGATATTCAGTTTGTTGTTTTTCAAATTAGATGTAGTGCTGGAATTTGGATCCTTCTTGTCATATAGTAACATATGCTTACCTTTACCCCCTGCTTCTCCAGTGTTTGTTGTGGATTATTCTGACCTTTCAGGGTATCACAGATCAAGGATATTTTGTGTCTGAATTTGGTTTTTTTTTTTTTTTTTGCTGGTGTATTTTTTGTCTCCATTTAAGCAGACATTACGGGCACTGGGCAGGATATTGTAGAGAAATACTGAAAGAGTAAGCACAGCCTTATGAAGTCATTGATGTTGTCTGGCTTCTGTGCTTCCACTAATTGTTTTGTGCACAGATGGCTGAGTGCAAAAGATCACTTATCTTTTGTGGAAGGGGACAGTATGGATGACAAGCAGCAGGCTTTCTGTGTAATTGTTGGATTCATTGTGTGCATTAGGAGTGAGCATTAATTCATAGTTCTATGCATGAGAATGATCCCTTTCAGTTCTGCCAGAATAGGGCATTAAAATGTACTTGGTATGGATTTGGGGGCACAGATGAGACAGTTTGTGAAAAAGTCAGTGTGCTGCAAGAATTCAATAAAAAGAACTAGATTCAATGGGGACTAGGAAATGCTGTTTATAAATAGGAAGAAGAGAAAGTTCACACAAGCTTCCTATCCTTGCAAGAGTGAAACCACTACAGAGTCAGGCCAAAGGCTGTCTAAGGAGAGAAGCCCAATCTGGATGCTTTAAGTTAGCCTTTGGAAGAGTTTCTCTTTTCCAGTGGCTTTCAGGTGAAATCTAGAGAAAGCAGTACCCTGTGCCACTACATTGGCTGTTATAGTGTAGCACCTGACACCAATGTCCTTTATATTCAGTGTTTGTATTTTCTGTAGGATGTGTCATTAGTTTACTTTATTTGTCCCATTCAGTCAGTAAAGACCTGGATTTTGGATCAAAATATAATATTGTGTCATGTCTCAGTCATCAGGAAAATAATTTTACTATTTATCACATTTTCTAAGTCCCTTGTCTTATTCTGTGTGCTAGTTGTTGCAGAGAAAATTACCTTCTCCCCAGTCAAAACCAGCACATAATACAGAGGATGCTTATTTGACTTAATTTCAGTTTTGAACATTCATCTCCTTTTAATTCATCTTTCAGAAATGCTAAATCAGGGTTTGATTACACTGCACTTGGACAGCCAGTAGTCCTGCCAGGGTATTTTGAGCCTTTGTGAGGGAGAAATGGGATAGGTGGATTAGTATCAATTTAGACTATTTCAAATAATCTCATTGCTGACCTGTCAGTAATCTTTTTGCATTGTACTATAATGCTTTCTAACATAACCTAATTGCCAAATTCCCTCTCACTTTGCTTCACTGACTCCTCCAGGGTGTGCAGGTTGCTTGTGCCTGACTTCATCATCTCCGAGTCTTTGAACTCTTGTCAGCAATCCAGTCATCTGCTAATAAAGGATCTAGAGTTTCAGCTGCAGCAAGCATAAGGTATTTTCATTTTTTAGGTACTTGCAAATTGCAGCTCAGTGCGTGCAGTGGATTCCCTTCAGTCTGTCTCTGGATTAAAAAATGCTCGAACTTGTGAGACCACCTAGAATAGAAAATGGCTGTTTTAGCTGGTCATCACCTATGCAATGTAAACACACACAGTGTGGCAGATTCCTCATAAAATGTAACAGCTATCAGCCTCTGCCCAGACACCAGCCAGACCAGACCAAAGTTTCAAGCAATTCTTCTTTTATCGTTCTTTAGGGTGAAGTATTTCAGCAGATTTGTGCCCCAAGCCAAAAATGATTTTGTAGGGTAGTCCCACCTGCTATTCACTGGGAAAAACTTATTTTTAAACTGTTTCCATGAAGTATGCCTGGTATGGGATCAGACTTTACAAGCTGAATGAGGGTTCTGCTGGATACATATGCAGTACAGAGCCTCAGTGTGTGCACCGGAAAAAGGTTCAATGCTGGACTCTCTCCCTCCACACCTCATTTTTAAACTGTTAACTATAAGCTCTCATGGTAGCAATGCTACATCTGTACCTCAGGGGCCACTTTCAGGTGCCAGTAACCTCCTAAAATGTACCCTTTGTGTATATTCCTTATATAGAAGTTCTCAGGCCAGAAGGGAAATATCATGGAAGGTTCTTGATACTGTTCTTCTAGACTGCCTGCACTATGAAAGTGTTAAAATATTATGAAGTCATTTTATGGAAAGCAAAATCCTTCTTTTAAGGGATCAGATCCCTTAACAATTAGGTTTAAAGTATTTCCAACTTGTCTTTCTGCTATTAGTCAATAAAGATAGATGGTTTTTATTTGACAAATTGATTTATTTTAAAAATCAATTGCAATACAGCTTGTGATAAGAGAACAGGCTTTCTAAATTATGAACTGAATCAGAAAGCCACTGTGAGATGCACTTATGTTTTTATTCTTTCAAAAAAATACTTATTTACAGGGTGTCAGTGTGATTTGCACAAAGGTTTCACCAATGGTTTCAGAAAAATAAATGTTGCTAGTATCTAGTTATTTGAAATCTTCTCAATAAGTTGATGGACTATAAACCCAAAATGTCTAAATTGATCCTAAATTTTTGCCTTTGATAACAGTATTTTCACTATTTTTTCCCGCTGCAATCCATTGCCACTTGGTAAAAATATAACCTTTTCCTAATGTAAGCAACCTGTTTTGCATGTTAGTAGAGAATCTTCCCTGTATTTCTGATAAGTTTACACTTTTTTTTCTGCCTTTGATTTTCAGGTTGTGCTCTATGACACTATTAACTAAGTATATTGCCTTTGTATGCTTCATATTGGGAACACAATCTGCTAAGCAAGCATGTGAAATAATCTATAGAACCGTAATCTTAATTGTCTAGGGTTCTTGTTTGCTCTTTACAGAAAAAGCAGTTTGTTTTGGAAGTACTAATTCTATACTCTGTGTCAAATAGTACAGTAATGCTGATAGTATCTAAAAAGCAGGCTATGCAGTGAATGGTGTGGTTTATGTTTTCAAGCTTATTGCTTTGTGCTCTTAATACATTTTGCATTTTTATAAATGAGAGCTGCTGCTTAATGCTGTGAGGCTCTGAAATCCATCCTAATGTAATTTGACTTAGTGAAGAAAATTTTTTTTTGTTTAAAAATCAGCAGAAATTTTCAGTCCAGTGCCTTCCTGTGTGTCTATCACTGTCAGTTTTTTTGGCATACCTTCAATGCTGTGGCTGCAAGCAGACATTGCCTGTTTGCAAAAATATGAATTTCTTCTGGAGTTGCTCTTTTTTTAGTATAGTCTGAAGTTATGCAAGGTCTAAGACTTCACAGTTGTGTCATACTGCTGAAAGAATGGTATTATTCAAGTGTTGAACCTGTACCTTATATTCTTACAGTCTGAAAGCCTCTTCTCAATTCCAGGCAAAACATGGATGTGGTATCACAGCCGTTCAGACTTGGGTGGCCCTTAGGATTTCAGGTTGTATTGTTCGGGCAAGTGCTGAAAGTACTGAGGCATATTCCAGAGGGCTCTGTGGCATAAAATCCTAAGTGTTAGAAAAATGTAATGGAAAATTGTAAGGTAATAAGGTGCTCATATGTATATCTGGAGTTCTGTATGTATACATCTGGAACTCTGCTCTCTGGAATAAACACAGCTGCATTTATTTGAATGTGTGAAACAGATTTATATACACAGGAGAATAAATCTTGTATTGCACACTCAAATACACTAGAGTACAAAATTTTAGTTGGCTGTGTATCACTGTTGTGAACTTTCTCTTTTTCTGTCCTTTTTTTTTTGAAATTATGTAAGAATTTAAAATTTGTCCTCTGATTTCAAGTTCAGAATTTAATAAATCAAGATCCAGATAATGTAGTTAAATACCTATCCAAACAATTGTTCTAGGCCACAGTGAACAGCACTGTCTTCACAGAATCCCAGAGACTATGGTCACTTGTTCATAGGTTTCACCACTGCTGCCCATGTGCGGGAAAATATTGCAGTGGTTAAAGTTCAGCTTGAGATCTAAACTTAAATAAACAAGATTTTGACAATTCAGTGTGATATAAATTTTAATCTGTTATGATCAGAACTGAGTTGCAGATGTTACGTCTGCCTCTGTGCCCTTCTTACTCATCTTACAACAATATTTCCAAGTATAAACATTTGTCTGTTTACTTTTGCTTTGAAAGAATAGTGTGTGTGGGGGGGTTAGTTGTGCATTGGGAGTGAGTATTATCTGCACTTCCTTCTGCTCAGAGCTCTTTGTTCTAAGGTGAGCCAGGAAGGCCAAGGATGAGTGTCCCTCTTTCCTCCCAGACAGAAACATGGAGACAGGATGAGTATCCCCACAGGGACAGAGTGCAGATGGGGGTCTACTGCCACTGCACAGGAAGCAGCTGGTGACAAGCTAGTTCTCTCAAGACCTACTTGACAAAAAGAAGTAGTTCTTGTTAAACCTCTTCAGCAGTTCATTTAATTAGGCACATTAAGAGGGATTACAAAGAAAAGACACCAGAAAACCTAATCTACACATTTATTTTCTAGGTGACAGCCTGAATCATGCTTTTTTAAGTGTGGTTGTGGATCCATGATGAAAGACAAATAAATCAACCTTATCCTTTAAATAGATTAACACTTCGTATGCATAACCCAGTGCTGTGTCCTGCCTGTAAACAGACACAGGTATATTACAAGACCAATGTGTTGTGTAGTGGATATAAAGGATATACATTTTTCCCAAGACCTTTTCCTTTCCTTTCTTGGACAATTAATATACAATGTAACATCCCCTATGCAGGAAAGTGACTTTCTGCTCCACTGATGCTGTTTTCTCACAGCATTGGGACAGCAGAATGATGATGAGTGACAGGGACAGGCATAAATGGTTTGTTCTGAGGTAACTTATTTAATCTGAGGGAAGGGAAAGAACTGGGGGAAAAATACGTTGCCATCAAGTTTTCACTTTATTAAAAAATATGTGTATGGGATTGGTAGCTTGACTCTTTTGCTCAGGTACTGTTACTTTCTCACATTAAAAGAAATGTGTGTGTCTGTATGACATGAATATGAGAAGAGATAAAAAGCTCTGAAGAACTGAAAATTCTGAAAGAAGGAGAGACACCATTCACAGAAAGGACTAAGGTGGAGCTTTTGGCTTGAAAGAACATGTTTTCTCTTGGACAGGGTGTCTTTCCATAAAGCTTGTATTAGCTCTCTGGGACTTGTTGGAAGCACTCAGGTGCCATATGTGCCATTAGGTCTGAGTTAATAGGGAGGAGATTCTGCAGCAGAGCACACACAACCAGTGACTGATGTGTTTAGTGGACCATGACTAATTGCGAAAAAAAAAAAAAAAGGAATATGTTCCAAATCCATATTTGTTGCAGTTACTGGATGACTAAACTGGTATTCCACTGTCCTTAGAGAAGGACATTCCTCCATTCATTAGGGAGTGTCTGTAACTTATCCAGCCTCATTTATTTTTTGGTCCAAACTTCTTTATGAAACTGGAATATGAACACTCCCTTGCTGTATTTGTCAGAAGAAAGCACTTTACCTTTTCAGACTTCTCTTCTAGAGAAATAGTTTGCAAGCTGTTGAGATAATGATCCCTATTTTTTTTAGGCTAAGCCCAATTACAGATCAGCTTACAAATGACTATAGCAAAATTGTGGAAGATTTTTCTAGTATTTATTTACTCATTATTGTCATGCTAAGGTACTTTCTTGAGAAAGTCCCGAGTTATTCTACTGCCTGTGAACTACAGTCTGTGCTAGTGGAGTTCTGATGCTACTCAGTAATTAAAATCACATCTGCCAGTCTTTTTTTCCCATATTTATGGTACATATTATCATGGTATTTGAGGATATCTAAGTATAGATTTTGAGCAGAATGTCTAATATAAACCAAGTGAAAATATGTTTATATTGAAGTCTGTAGAAACCATTGTTGACTAGATCTGGAATTAATTATTAGAGTACAATAATCTTTAAAAAAAAAAAAAAATCAGTGTTTTCTTCTTTCCCTATCAGGGACACCTAAAGTATTAAAAATTGTTTTGCATATGTTAGAAACAAAGTTTACTTTTTTTGCTACTTGCAATTGTCTTGGGCTTCCTACTTAAAGAAGAGTTGGCAAAAAGTTTTCCAGAAAACTACCATCTCAGATTACCTTATTCTGCCCCGTTTCTGTTCATTTCAGCTGTGTCCTCAAAATACAGTCTGGTGGTTTTAACAGCAGGAAAGCAAGCTGTTAACTATCCTTGCACTGGTCTCATTTATGTTGCAACATAATGCAACAGAGCCAAAATACTTGCATTTAGAGCTGCAATTTTCCTTGTATATACAGCCGAAAAAAAAAAAGTCTCTCTCCACCCATTAGCAATTGGCCAACACATTTTTGCTTTGGTTGTGTTCTTCTGTGGCGTATAATTTTGCGAAAGAATGGATTAGCTTTTCTTCTGCTCAGTGGGTAAGATCTATGACTGATTTAAAACAGAGACATATACATTTCATTCCTGAATATCTGGCCCATTGTGTGATGCTCAGGGAAAAATATTCTTGGAGGATTTAGGGCAATCTTAGCTGGAAATAGAGGAAATGTTTCAGAAAGATCACGCTTGTCAGCTTGTAAAGTAGCATAGAATGGTTTGGGTTGAAAGAAACCTTAAAGATGAGTTCCAAACCCCCCCTGCCATGGGCTGGGACACCTTCTACTAGATGAGGTTGCTTAGAGCCCCATCCAACCTGGTCTTAAAAAGCTTTCAGGGATGGGACATTGACAACTTCCCTGAGCAGCCTATTCTAGTGCTTCACCACTCTCATAGGGAAGAATTTCTTCTTTGTATCTGATCTAAATCTGCCCATTTTCATTTTAAAGCCATTACCCTTAGCTCTATCATTACCTGCCTATGCAAAAGTTCTTTCGCTGCCTTTTTTGTAGGCTTCCTTTAGGTACTGGAAGGCTGCTTTATAGCAGTCCCCCTGGAGCCTTCTCTTCTCCAGGATGAACACCCAGTTCTCTCAGTGTGTTTGCATAGGACAGGTGCTCCAGCCTTCTGATCAGCTTGGTGGCCTCCTCTGTACCTGCTCTAACAGGTCCATGGATTTGTTCTGCTGGGACTCCAGAGCTGGATGCAGCACTGCAGGTGGGGTCCCACCAGTGCAGAGCAGAGGGGCAGAATCCCCTCCCTCAGCCTGCTGGCCACACTGCTTTGGATGCAGCCCAGGACATGTTTGGCTTTCTGTGCTCTGAGAGCACACACTGCCAAATCATACTCAGCTTTTCATCCACCAGTAGCCCCAAGCCTTTTTCCTCTTGGCTGTTCTTAATCCCTTCGTGTCTCAGCCTGAATCTGTGTTTGGAATTGCCCTGACCCAGGTGCAGAACCTTGCACTCTCCACCCTGTTGACCTTTTTGAGCTTCCATAGCTATCCTCAGGCTTGTCTTGGGATCATCTGGATGACATCCCTTGCCGCTGCACCACTTCCCTGCGCCACTCCTCTTGGGGCTGTCTTGCAGACTGGCCAAGGATGCAGTCAGTCTCACTGTCCATGTTCCTGACAATGATGTTAAATACTGACAACAATGTTACTGGTCCCAGTATGGACTCTTGAAGGATACCACTTGTCATTGGTCTCCACTGGAACAGCGAATCATTGACTGCTCCTCTTTGAATGCAACCAGTGCTTGTTGTAAAGCTACTTCAAATCAAGACATCTTGTGTCCTTTCCTTGTATTGTTTGAGTTTGCAGCATCCATCAGTGCTTATCACTCTGTCAGTCTCAAAGTGGTAGAGAAAATGAGTTTCAACAGTATGGACAGACAGATGTAGTATAATTGTTGAGATGCTGTTCTCCTTTTCTGTGCTCAGTAAGAGCAAGAGTAGATCTTACGTGCTTGGCTCTTCTGCAGGTTTGGAAAGGTTGAAGGGTCAAACCCATCTTTTTCCAGTGCTTTTTCAGTGTTTTCACCCGAGGAGGGAGAGGAATGTGCAGTCCTGTGAGTCCCCAGGGTGTACAATGCATTGGCACTGGATGAAGGCTGAATAGGTTGGCTGTGTGTATGGAAGCAAGCACTTAGCAACTACTCAGGGGATAGTGGAAAGCATCCCAGTCCATCAGACAGCTTCACACAAGTGTGTGTACCGTCCCCATAAGCTCTTTTTACAGTGGTGTAACTCCATATGGCAAATGAACGCCACAGATTTTAGAGTACCTGGGAGCCATCAAAGCATTTTAACTGGGGCCCCTTTTTGTAATAGACTAAATGGTTTCCTGGTAAATTTCAATTGCTTTGTCTGTAGGTAGCACCATCTACCACTGTATCTCTAAAATGTTAGATTTAGCTTTATACAGTTATTTTGTATCATAAAGATATCTCTGGCATTTGATGTTGCTTCACATTTACATTTTACTACACACAGTAGTAAAACATTGAAAAAATAACCTGTTGAATTTTTGTATTTATTTTGACGTATTTTTTTGGTGTGAGAAGCTTTATAGGAAGGTCAAGGCAATGTTCTTTGCACATAAAGAGTGAGTGGCTGGTCCTCATGCACCCTGAGCAGCTTTTTAGTTCTCCACAGTATTTAAGGATAGCATGTCCTCTAGAAGCCTTAAAAGCGGAAATTAAAAATCTTGCATTTGACTTCTCTTACTGAACTTATATTGACAAACAGGGCAAATAAAAGGATTTCATTTGACTGATGAATTAGATGAAGTTTACAATGTTTTGATTTGAATAACTTGCAACATACCTTGATTTTGTGCTTGTATTAAAAATATAATTTGTTAGAATGGATTTTTTTAATATCTAAACTGACCTGGTAAATGTTTATTCTTGTGTTAATGATTATTTTAAACATGAAAAGCTGCAAGCATTTAAGTATAGCTGTCATTCAAATCACTGCAACTTTGAAGAGAAGGCAGATGTTACAAATTATTTCTCTCCTGGTTAGTTAGGTTTATATCTAGCTTGTATTTGAACAAATTGCTTACTCTGTGGTAGCTTGTCCTCATTATTTTATTTTTTTTAATACTAAACACAGTTTTTGTTTATAGAATAAGCAATATTCCTTAAATGCATTTCTTAGATACATCAAGGAAATAGTTTTTAAAAAAATATTTCATTTGCTTTGCATTGTTCCTGTAAACCATTTTATTACTTTGAAGCAACAGAAGCAAGTGAATTTTGTATTTATGCATGTATTAGGAAACCAGGTGTTCTGATCTGAATGCTGAATATTTCAGAATATCTAACAATTGTCTAAATGGCATATTCAAAAAAATGCTTCAAATTTCATTGTTTGAATAAAAATAGTATCACAAGCTTTACTCTCTCAAAGTACAATTTTAAACTTACAGCATAGTTGGGGACAAAAACTCCTTTTATCTACAAGCTGTTTTCTGTAAATAACAATTATTTTACATATAAAACACTTGGGTGACTTCTCAGAAGAAAATAAATTAGCTTTTTACCACAGTGTTCTTGATGACTTTTTAAGTGGTTGAACTTGATGTGAATGAAAGACTCTGATGGACTTGAGTAATGAAGAGGAGAGGGGTGATCAGGAGAACAACCTAACAGAGTCAACCAGGAAGGAGGATGTTAGGCAAGAAAAGTTGCTTTACCCTATTGTTAATGCTACGTATGTATTTGCATAAAATGTAAAATGGGTGAGGGTACCTTCACTGTCACCTTGATTGTCTGAGGTAAACCAGTGAAGATCTGTCTGAGCTAAAGGTGCAAGACTCACCTGTGGGAATTAAAACTGTCTTGCATGCAGAGCTGAGGGGAGGCTGATGGCAGTGGAAGTGAAGTGCCTTTAAATGCAGAAGTTTACCTGTTGATAAGATGTGAATCCTCTTTCTGTCCTCTTTCCATCAGATGGAGAGTGAAATTCATTTGCAAGGCCTGGCTGGAGGACAATTGTAATTAAAGGAGCTTTTTTTTCTGTTTTTTTAAATGCAAAGAAAGTAAGGCTGGACAGTGTGCACTGCAGCAAAGATCCATACAGCTTTACAGCTCCAAAAATTTAAAGTACTTTAATATGTAAAGACTATTTTAAAAAACTACTATTTAAACTTTGCAGTGCTAACTAGTGAACATTTCTCCTGGCAAAACAGCTTACCAAGACCTGTTATTCTCACTCCTCATTCTGCTCTATGGGGCACATAATGGCATGTCACATCTTGAAAGTGAGAAGCTTGGCTTGAATGAAGGAAATGAGGTGTAAATCTGATTCTTACTTTTTTACCAAAATAGGTTATGATTTTTTTCAATCTCTTTGAGTTCTAGGTATGCCAGGCGGTGGGAAATTCAGAGTGCTCCAGTCATGAACATGGCTCCAGATAAGTGGGAAACAGGGAAGGAAGAAGAAGGAGAGGGGTTGCTACGTCAGCTAAAAAGCTCTGCACTTTAGCTGATTTATGCAAAGAAATATCTAGAAATAGAATACAATTATGTTGCTTCCCAGTCTCAATACTGCCCTTTGCCCTTCCTTACTCCAATCACAGTAAATCTTTTACTTGGAAATAGGTAAATGTTAGTGTTCATACGGTGGATTAATTTTTCTTTTGCAAAATTATTCCTGTTCCATTTGGTATTTTAATGTAAGCTCTTTGGGTCACATATTATTCATATTGTAATTGTCCATAGTGTGGTGTGATTATGAATAGGTCTAGAATAAACAGTATTTTATTAGTGTATACATTTTTGTAGTACAATTTGTGAGACAAGCAGCAACAATTACTCTGCCTTGACTTAGCCTCTGTTTAAAGAAAGGAAAATATCAGTCGTTTTCTATCCCATTTCCTTTCCCTCTTTTTATCCCACTGAACCCATTTCACTTATTAATGTTCACAGTATGCAGGTATTTTGTGGATATGAAAGGAAACTTGTAGCTATTGTACCCTGGCTAGTGCCACAAAAAGACCCTGAGAACAAAAACTTACCAGGAATCTGTGAATCCACCACAGAAAAGGAATAATTAATGAAAGCTGATGAACTCAATTAGCCAGTATAGTTGAATTTGGGACAAAGCAACTAACTCAACATATTCCCCTTCTGGATGAGCTCCACTGAGCTAGAAGCAAGACCAGAAAAAGCATGTGTAGGTAAGCAACCTAGCTGCAATAGGGTTAAAGCCAGAATTTCTTTTTAGTCTCTCTTTAAAAAAAAAAAATCAGATCTGTGAAAGGAGAAGAAATTTGGGTTGGATATTTTTCTGACCCTGTGAAGAAGGCTGGAGAAATCCTTGGTCATGGAACATTGGGTGAGAAATATCTTGGAAGAGAAGTTCAGATGTCATACTGTGAAACAATGCTTAGCATGGTAGTGTTTTAGACTGTGTGGTTTGGGCTCAGGCTCTGATGAACAATTCTTGCTGTAAAATGCAAAGTGCTAAATGAGTTGTGCTCAGGGCACTGGGTTGAAGTTGGCACCACTACTTGTTCATGGCAACCCTCTGTTGGCCTGCTTTTAACCCAAGGAACTGTCCCACTGGGGCAGCTGTTCTGGACATGCTTTGTGTGGCATCTCCAGCCCCCATAGACTGACAGTGTCTCTAACAATAGTGATTGGTTGTGAGTGCAAGCCAGGCTGTAGGCAACAGCATAGAGTCAGAAAGAAATTTGGTTTGAAGGATGGTCTTGCAATATTGTGTGCCCTGGAGCTTATTACTTCTTCATCTCAAATGACTGGTCCTGGTCATAGCTGGAGGGCACTACTGGAGCAAGCCATGGATATGATCCAGTTTAGTAGTTCTGTAGTCCTACTGAGAATAAGCTGATGCACTATGAGCATTACCTACTGTAATGTAGTTTTTATATATATTTATATTTAACAGTATTCGTTGTGTTTAAAACACTGATTTTTTTAGCACTGTTTAAATGAAGCCAAACTGAAATGCAGAGGCGCTCAACAGCATTATGAACAGACCTTGTTTTACATTAGGGAGTTCTGTCATATTCTTAAATTCTTAAACTGTATTGATTAACTTTATGGCATGTACTTGTGCTCTGAGCTCCTGAAAACTACCTCTCCAGAAAGGAAGTTCTTTGTAGAGATAGGAATTATTTAATCTTTGAGCATAATCAAGACTGGTTCTACTGTAATACCTTTCTTACTTCTCAAAGCAGATTTTTCTTTTCAAGTGATGCAAGCTTTTATTGATGTCTGTGCAGCCATCTCTCTTCTACTAATGACCCATTCCTGATGCTGCCTTCACACTGGTTCTCACCTATCCTCACTAACCTTTATTCTGTCTCCAAGTTTTTTCCAGGCTTAGCTGAAATTTCCTTAATTTATGAATTTACATCAAAATCCAGTAATTGTCTTTGAAGTCTTGCACAAATTGCAAACTGGGGACAGTTTCTCAGTCAGCACCAAAAGAAAGACCTAGAGTGAGAATCAAAAGAAGAGATGTTGCATTGTGGATTCTGAGGGGGTTTTTTTTGATTGTCCAGGTGGTCAGTAGTAAGCCCATCACTTCCTGTGACAGCTCCCACATCAGTAACTTTTCAAGTGCCAGCTTGTGAATTGAAACTGGCAGGGGACAGCACTGATACTCAGTGTTTCACAGGCCTACAACCAGAACTGCCGTCCCTGTCTCTGGGCTGCAATGTCATCTGCATGATTTATGAACATCCCATACTTCTGTCTTCTGATAACTTCAGGGGTATTTGTGTCTGCTGTTCCCCTATTGGTTTCCCCTGTATTTCATTTCCTGATGCTTCATGGGACTCTGAGGAGATTCTTACTTTTATCTCAGTGTTAATATTTCTGTAGACGACGATCTAAAATGGCAGGGAGAAAGATGGCTCAGACTGGGAGTTCTCACTGGGTACCTGTAAGAGGAATCATGGAGGAGTAACACTACTTTAAATGAATGCAGAACATGAGGTTATATCATCTGAGAGAAACCTTGGAGTTTCCTTTTATTTCCCTAATTTATGAAAGCACAGCATGACAGAAAGGGCTGCTTTATCTGTAGGTGGAGAAAAGGGAGTCTGTGACCATTTTAGATAAGGTGAGATCACTTACTTTCAGTAACTCAGATAAGTAGAGGACTATCAAAGTACCATGCTGCCTGGCAAAAATTACACATTCTTATATTATTGAGGAGACAGTTGTGACTCCATGTTGTGAGCCTTGGCTGAAAATGCCTTTCAAGAGCAAATATGTCTGTGTTTAATGTGGTTTTCCATTGTTAGACTCGACATACAAACAATGAAATGAGAGGAGTGTTAAATATAACTCCGTGCTTGGAATGCCATGCTTATGCAAGAAACCATACCGAACTGTGAGGGAAACAAGGAGAAAAAAAATTTGCAAATATTAGTGGGAAACAAGTGTGCTTTGGGGTTGCCAGGCAAAGCATACAGGGGTAATAAAACAAAAGGGATTTTGGAAAAGGAAAAAAGGCAGGGTTGCAACTCAGAATCTATTCTCTTGTTTCCCTCACCTCTCATTTTAGGTGTAGAACAATGTAACATTCACATCTGGAATACTTCACAGATGTTCTGCCGGGGAAATGGGATGGGCATTTGTCAAGAGTAAAATCCACATCCTGTTTATGCTCTGACTGCTGTTTGTTTTAAAGGCTTTCTGTGGGCTTTAAGACAGCAACAAGACTCACCTCCAATCTGAGTTATTTTAAAAATTTTGTATAAGTACAGTGATGCCTGATTAGGAATGTAAGTTCCCTAAATGTGCTACAGCACAAAAAACTCATCACAAACACTTATCTAGCTGTTTGGGACTTTAGGAAGATCACTTTTTATCTCTTCCCTCTGCTGTGTACTTAGAAGTTGTCACTTGCCCTTTTTATTCAAGTGTGGTTTTGTCATCCTAAATTCACCTCTGCAATTAAGGTTCTTCTGAACAGGTACAGCCCTTTGCCATGGGAATAGTGCCTGTAGAATAGTTCTCAGTGAGTTTTTTCCCAGCTGTTCCCAAAGCTGTGTAGCTGTACAAGGCTTAATGTGAGAAGTGATGCATTGGGGAAGGTTACCTAACCCCAACTTCTGGATTTTGTCCATGAGACAGGTGGTAATAATTTATTGTACAGGTCTGTGTTTCAGGCTTCCATTTTAAAAGGATGTTGAACTAAGATGTTCCTGCAATACAGAGTCTTGATACATTTTTATATGGGCACAGAAGCCGCCTTCAGTGGGGCTTTCATAGGTAACATGCAAGCTATCATGCAGCAACTTAGTCTAAGCATGCAGGAGAAAGATGCAAGGCCATTTATCCTGATTTCCACTACATACAAAGCTGTTATTCTTACCTCATTAGTATTATCTTGACAATGAATAGCTGTACCATTTTGGCTTTTAAGGTGCTTTCCTCAAATTTCTCTTGTTTTATATGTGTGCATAGAGGAACATGTCTACTGTGAAGTTTCTGAGAAGAAATCCAGCTGCAAAACATTATACTGCCAACTGCTTTTGACTATTTATTTAGCAGTGTTTAATTGGTAGAAAACAGCTTCTCTGATTGCACTTAACAATAATGAAACACTTACTGGAGTCCCTCTAATAACATTTTAAACAGGGAAGAAACCACTGCCCACACGTATTCTAATCAGGAGCTTCCATCGAGCCTAATTAAATCACATAAATGAGAGTCCTATTGTTCTTATTCTACTCAACCTCCCTTTTCTTAAGTACCAGAAGAGCTCAGTTTTAAACAATCTTCTACAAGTTAATAAATCCAGGCTGTGATGACTGGAGTTGAGAGACATGTTAGAGACTTTTAGAGACACTGTCATGGAAGTACATTATTTTCCTTAGTGGTGAATTCATATGTCTGCAGTCAGTGAATGGTACCAAAACCCAAATATTCCATTCCATTTGTTTTACATTATGCCATGACTTCTGAGGAGGAGGGATGCTGTACTCCTTCCATCCCCTGAAACAGATGGGGTATGGAGAAATTTGTGAGGGAAACAGCCATTGCACATGGGTAGTGGCTCTCTGTTTTATTTAGTTCTGTTCTGTGCTTCTGTAATGTTGTGAGAGAAATAATGAGGAATTTGTTTCCATTGAGTGGTCTGTATTAGAAAAGAGGTGAGATGATTTGAGGTTTTAATGGTTTCTGAAAAGCAGCTGCTCTGTGGAGAAGAATAAAATGCTTAGAGACGCTTCCAGGATAGGAAGCTCTATTCCAGAACTTCACTTTTGTGCCCTTGCAGACCTGGAATACCTTGCATTACAGAAAAAGGGGCACAGCTAGATCCTTGTTTTGTGGAATCAAGTGTTCTGGTTAAGGCCTATATTTTCTAGTAAAATTTAGAGATGTTTCTCTCTGTGACCTTTTACCTGAGCTGAGTGGGAGACATGGCCACGCACTGATGATATTGAGGAGAGAAATGTTGTCACTGGCCTTCATATTTTTCCCTTTTCATGAGTTCTCCTGTTTTCTACTCATGACTTTATCTTTCTGAGCCAAGTAATAATCTGCACAGCTCTCTGTTACTAAAGAAATGTGGAAAGCAGACCTCATGCTGTAAGGTGTATAAAGAACAAAGAGTTGACAGCTATGCACACAACTTTAGTGCTTCATTACTATGATCAGAAAGGGTACCTAGAAATAATGAAATATTAATTTTCTTCGAACTTTTTCCTGGTAAAGAAGAATTATTTGGGATAGAAGAAAAGCATCTAGTTCAACATTAATACTTCAATTAGAGTAGGTGGCTGGGAGCTTTCTCCAGTTTGGTTTTGATTATATCAAAGAATGGAGACTCCACAGCATCTCTAGGTAACCTGTTTCAGTCATCAACCACCATTGCCATATTAGAAGTTCTGCTACATTTAAGCTTAATTTTGTGGATTTCCATTTGTGCCCATTGCCTCATGTGCTGTTACTGGGCCCCACAGAGCAGAGTCTGGCTCTGTCTTCTTTATTGTCTCACATCAGTTATTGATACACATTGATGAGATTACCCCTGAGTCTTATCCCTTACCCCTGCTCTCCAGGCTAAACAGTCGTAGGCCTTTAGTATGTCAGGTCCCCCATGTCCTTTCACCACCTTTGTGACACTTTCCTGGGCTGACTTCCATCTCTCTTGTACCAGGGAGCCCAGAACTGCACCCTGATGCAGGCTCACCAAGGGCTGAGTAGTCTCTAAATCCATAATGACTTGTCTTAATTTTCCTCCTGTTCATAGCGTATTTCAAAATTGTTTATAGGATTACTTGCTCCATCACCTTTCTGGGCACTGAGGTGTGGCTGGCCAGTCTGTAGCTCCTGCCATCCTGCTGCTTGCCTTTCTTGAAGAGAGCAGTGATGGTTGCTTTCTGCCAGCCCTAAGGAACATTCCCCAAGTTGACATGACTTTTCAAAGATAATTGAGAGTGACTTTGATAAATGGGAGGAAGTATGAATGCAAATCTAGCTGGTTATGAGCTGCCTATCTACCTGCTTGCCTTGAACTTAAATCAGCCATTTCAAACCTAATCACTTAGATTTGGAAGAGACACTACTTTTAGATTCAGTTTTCAAGGTATGTTATTCATTTGTGTCAGAACTTGAAATGGTAGAGTTTGATTCTGCTTCTAAGACTGAATACTACTGATCAGTGGCATTATGAAAATGAGAATATGTTGGATGGGACAGCTATTTATGTGATTATAATTATTCACTGTAGAAGTTTCAGATTCTTTGGCAACAAGCAAACCCAATCATCTATTTCTCTTTGTGCAGTTGTATAAACACTGAATATGTTCATCCTCTGTGAAAAGAGTGATGTAATGAAAATCCCCATCTGTGGTATTAATGCTTAGCAGCTGGGATCCTTTTGTGCATAACTAAAAGTTCATGTGCCCATCTGGGAATACCTGATACTTTTGATACCTGGTTCTTCCAACCAACTGCACCATGGGACTCTATTTAAGAAACACAGTTGCAGCCCAGTCAACAAGACATTATATTTGTAACTTTAAATGGCTGATTTTCCTCCCTAAAAATGCCACCCTGCCCTGCCTGGGCATTATAGAATTATAAAAGAGTATAGGAGAATTATCTATTTCTTCTCATACAGGCTTTTAAACCCATGATACGTAATTACAAACTTTTAAATTGCATTTGGGAGTGTTAAGCATCTAAAATTTCAGATAACACTTCTTGTGATTAAAATACCTTAAAACCAAACCTGAATATCTCAGATTTCATAGGAAACCAAAATATTTAAAATTAGTAGTATTTCAGCAGTTTTTTGTTCAAACTTTATTGTGTGTCATTTCGTAAGTTGTGGACTTAATCTAGAAATGTTTTATTCATTACAAAGTATGGCAAGTGGAACATGAGTCAGCAGTGCCCTGGCATCCAGGAGGGCCAGCCCTGTCCTGGGGGCATCAGGCACAGCATCACCCACTGGGCAAGGGAGAGGATTGTCCTGCTCTGCTCTGAGCTGGGTTGGCCTCACCTCGAGTGCTGGGGGCAGTTTTGGGCATTGCAATATAAGGAAGATAGGAAAATATCATGGAGTGTCCAGAGGAGGGCCACGAGGATGGGGAAGGGCCTTGAGGGGAAACCACATGAGGAGTGGCTGAGGTCATTTGGTCTGTGCAGCCTGGAGGAGGCTGAGGGGAGACCTCTTTGCAGTCTACAGCTTTTTCATGAGGGGAAGGGGAGGGCCAAACACTGATCTCTGTGGTGACCAGTGATAGGACCTGAGGGAATGGCCTAAAGTTGTGTCTGGGGAGGTTTAGGTTATACACGATGAAGAAGGTCTCCACCCAGAGGGTACTTGGGCACTGGAAGAGGCTCCCAGGGAAGTTGTCACAGCACCAAGCTTGACAGAATTCAAGGAATGTTTGGACAACCATGTCCCAGCCTCAGACCTCATGCCTTAGATTTCTGTGTTTTACAAAATTATTCTCTAGAATCAGAGGCATAGGATATCCAGAGTTGGAAGAGACCCACAACTCCCAGCTTTGCACAGGACAACCCCAGAGCCACGCCATGTACCTCTGAGAATTGCCCAGACGCTTCTTGAACTCTCTTGACTACCGTTAAAATCTGAACATGCTGCTCAATTTTCACTTACTTTGGCCAAAATACTTTTTTTCCTCATACTTTTGTATGAAGAATAGCTGTGGGGTGCATTTCTGTGTCTTGGATTTAACATAAACAATATTAGCATCCTTTTCTTGATTTCAGTTCTCTCAGATTCTTTAGTTAATTTTTGGACAATCTTCTGATTTTATTTAAATTTCCATTAAAGAAAAATGAGCTACAAAAGTATTTATTGGAATTTCTGATATTATCCAGCCTGAGACTCTTCAGAAAATTAATCAGATTATTTTCTGAGCCCAAGTAGTGATATGAATATCTTAAAAATTGTTGATACTGTGAAAACTCTAAATTGCTATAGGTGAGATTTCTCATACACAAGGGTTTTCATTATTAGGCTGTGAAACAGCTCTAATATCTATTTTAAAGAAGCAGTAGTTTCAAGTGTTTGAATGACCTTTTAACAGAAGCAAATATTCACAAAAAATTCTGTCAAGTGCAGCTCGTGTGCGTAGCAGTCAGGCTGGGCAAACTCTGCTGATAGTCAGCTTCTTATCTAATGAAATAAATGTCCTGAGATCTCATGTGCAAGTAATTCAAGTACATTCAACAAGTGAGCTGCTGAAATAAAGCAGTGAAGCATGGGCTATACAAAAGTGAATTTTAAGCCAAAGCTATAATGGATGATCTCATTTTGCCAAATCTTCTGGGCATGCTACAGCAAAGAAGAATGGATGAAGTTGAGGATAACAGTAAAGTAGGTATGTTACAGGGATGAAAACTATGAGGGGTATGCTGGAAGAAAACAAAAGGACCTCTTTGAGTACAGTGAATATGAAGGATGGCAGTGTGAGGTTTGATGATCTGGGATGGAGTGTGTTGGGTAGGTAGAATGCCCCTTGCAGCCTGCAGAGAGGCAAGCCAGGAGGAGTGTTGCCACTGCTTATCTCCCTTCTTTGTCAGACTTGGTAAAAAAACTGGTGAGTTGAAGCAAAGGGATGCATTTTCTTGTTTGGTATTCATATGCTTCTTGCTGAATTCAAGTGAGTCAATTGGCCCTACTTGATCAGGAGGGGATGGACAAGAAAACCCCAGAGGTACCTTCCAATCTAAACCATTTTGTGATTCTGAGAACAATGGATTTTTTCAAGGTCTGAAAAAATATGTTGCAATAAGAACTCTGCATCTGAATCTGCTGAAGAATTCCAGCCTTTCCTGTAAATATGAAATGTCATTTTCAGATTCTGTTTGGGAAGGACTGTCAGTGGTGTTTCAAAAATCATATTCTGATGTCTCTGGGATGAGACCACAGTCAATCACCATCAGCTAGTGGTAAGATGCTACTTTTTTTTCCTCAGTCAAAATAGATGTGATCTAGGCAGGAACTGATGGTATGTAAGATAGCAACACTATGCAGAAAATACTGAGTGGTTAATGTGCTGTTGATAAACTATGTAGCATAATGCCCAGGGCATCAGATTACATTATTAATGCTACACTGAAAGGAATATCAAAGGGCTTTTGTGGTTTATGAGGTAAACTGTTTTCTCATGATAGTAAATACAAGATGGTGATGCAGGCAAATAGTAATCATGAAATGGCAACAAAGAAGCTTTGAAAATGACAACCCATTTTTAAATGAAATCAGAAGGGAAATTAGGGTCAAATTTACTCATTTTGAGAACTCTATATTTTCTTTTTCATACAGAACTAAAGCTTTGATCAAAACTGTATCTGGCTATGAGATAAGGAGACTATTGCCCCAAATGATTAGTCCCTTGTGGCTTTCTGTATTGGAGGAACCAACCCTTTTAGAGTGACGTCACCTGCAGAAATGAATAGGTAGATTGCAGCTGTTAGTCTCTGCTCATATAGTAAAAAGGGCATACTTTTGCCCAGGAAATGAGAGCTAGCACTTATTCCTTATGCCTACTCATCAAAACCCTTTTAAGCAAAGAAAAGGAGGATAAAACACAGACACGAACATTTTATGTCTTGCTTCTGTGGTCTAGGTAAGAATTTGGTAGTAGTCCAAATATTTTATCTGAGAAGGATTTAATGATAGAAATCCATCTGCTTTGATTGTCTGTTTCTGAGCATTGTCTGAACCTCCTGTTGAAAGATTCAGAGGAAAACTATTTTTACTGGTTTTGTAAAACTCCTTTTCTAGAAATAAAAAGGAATTATTTTTGCAGTAAAGAGAGCTATTCTTTTATCCCTAAACTCTGGTGCTGGTGTTTCTGTGTATGAAGCCAAAGGATTTACTGGAACAAATTCAGGCTTGCTCCTTTGAGTGTCTTTGGTGTCATTTACAGAGATTTTTCCCTCTAAAGCATCAGAACTATCCTGATTTGTGAAGAAACCACTTTAAAGGTGACTATGTCTTTATTACTCTGCTAATTTATTTTTTTTCTTTGGCCAAAAAAGTAAAATAAACTCATTGACTTCATATAGACTTGAAACTCAAAACTCCCCAAACTTGACTGGAAAGACAAAGTATCATCAGTTTCCTTACCTTGGGGGCCATTTCTGAAAGATACTTTTATTTGTAAGGGAAAGAACTTTATGCTGTGGAGCTCTGGAAATGTTCACATGTTGCTACTTAATGTCTAATCTTCCCAATCAGTGTTCTAAAATTCCTAAAAAGTTTGAAATGCATTTTAAGAAGGAATCATGGGAAGTGTTTTGAATATGCTAATTTTTCAGGAGCTAGATTAATAGTTGAATATGCAAGGATCCTTTCTTACTAAGGTGCTGTTCTTATACATGTTCTTTAGGTGGGCCATGCATGCTACCATCTTTCTCTGCTTAGAATCAACAATCTCTTATTTTCTTGTCTTATTTTTTTCCCAGTGTTGACTCAAAATACTCATCTTTCTTACTACAGTAAGAATAGCCACTTCCTAGGTCTTGTTTTACTTGAAAGTATTCCCGAACAAGCTGTTAGAATGATATTCCTGTGGATACAAAGAAGTGATCAGCTCACTGCACTAGAGAGTTTCATTCTCCCTGCCCCTCCATGCAGCACAACTTCTCCTTTGTATCAGTCTGCCAACTTTCCTTGTGCACCTACTCTCCTTGGGTCACCTTGCCTGTAAACTTGTTCAAAAGCTCAGCTACTCATAAACCATTTTGTGTCTCTCTTGTATCACGTGTTAGTACAGGAAGGGGACCAGGCTTCTGCTGTAGGTACTGAGAGAAAGTGGCTGAACCTGTTCAAGAGGTGTTGCTACCTGGTTCTGTCGCAGAGATTTGAGCTGATGGGGGCAGGACCTTGGATCCACTTAACTTGCTTTTCTGGGCCAGTGTATGCCTTCTGAGAAGGCACAGGTCTGCCAGACATCAGACTCTTGTCTGGCACATTACTTGTTAAAGGAAAGATACAAAATCCAGGCAGAGATTGCTGTGGAGCAGTCCTGCTGGAAAATAAAAGAGAAATTGCAATAAAATCCAGTAGGTGCTTTTAGTAAGATAGTTTCAAACAATGGCCAAGAACTTCTATTTTTGGTATATTAGTCTATGTACCTCTTTAGGTGCTCAGTTTCTTAACACTGCCAGATGCTTAATGTTTGCTTGTTAAAACTAGAAAATCAAACATGTAGCCGTACCAAGTACACTGCTCATTCCTGCTCTTGTTGGAAGGCTTATTTCTTTCTGTTTGGCTAGCTGCTTACCTCAAGGTAAAGGAAGCCATCAGTATTAAATGCAATGAATGGCATCACTGCTTGGTTTCTATAATTGCTTTTACAGCAGACAAAAAGGCAAGGGAGGAAAAGTACTTTGGCGCATGGTTTGATCAGTGCTTTGAGCTCTTAGTTATGCTCTTAATTCTGGCAGTTTGCCTTGAGATGGTGAATAAAACTCTCTGCATATTAAAAGGTAATATTTACCAATAATTTTGTTTACTAAAGAAGAATTCTATGGAAAGAAAAGGTAAGGCAAGATGTTCACTGCCTCTTGTCTGCATCCCTTTTTTGTGTTCTCACTTTCCTATTGGGTGTGGTCACACAGTAAGGGTAAAGCGCAGATGTTTCTTCCAATGAACAGCTGTGTGACATTTCTTCTTGTGTAAGTACTCCAAGCACCATGATCCTTGGGCATGCTGGTGTAACAGAAAAACAGTAGATTTTTATGCATTTGGAAACTTTGTTCCACTGAAAGAATTGTGATTTCTTAGACTGAAAGAATGCTGAGATATCTTCCCTGGTTCTGATAGCTGTGTCCAGAGCAGAGTGTCCCCAGGTGGTATCTCTTACACCAGGTATGCCTTTTAACTGTGGACTCTTCTGTGTTGAGGGGAATTTTCCAGATTTTCATGATGTTTCACAGTATCTCCTATCTCCTGACAAAGGGCAGGAGAGGGAGTTGAGAGAAAGAGGAAGAGGTCAAATAACAAATTCCTTGTGAGATTAAACTTGTTCTCTCTTCAATTTATCAGCTCTCATTGGCTGCTTAATTTTGTGATTAATCAAAAGAACAAACTTTTATTAGACCATTTCATCATCATGCTCAGAAAGCGGAATAAGAGATACAATAAAGGCTCCAGGAAAAGGCAGGGAGCTATCAGGAGAATATTTACATTTAGGGGTGATGATTTTAACTGACATAGAATGCAGCAATTTGTGAATCTTCAGAGGCTATTTATGTGCCAACTGTCCTGTTTTTCCCCCTCTCTTGGTTGGTTGGCTGATAGTGCTATAAAATGCCTGCTTTGGAAGAAGAAGAGCCTCCCAGGGTTTTCTCAATGCATTCTTTGTGAGCACAGTGACTTGGGTATTTGACTGTCAGATATACTAAGTACATATGTGTACTCACCTTGTTTGACCTCTTCAGTTTCCTGTGTTTTAAATCCATCCTGTTGTGTTAGATCTCAGTCCAAACCAACAATGACTAATAAATGTTTATACAGATACTGTTAATTTACTTACTGGCAGAATGTTTTCTGTTTTCTTATAGCCAGCATTTAAAGTGTGAGAACACCATCTCATCAGTTTTGGAGATTTTTAGATGCATGATTTTCATGTGACTCGTATGTCTATAAAGCTTCTTTCTTTCTTACATCCAACTAATTGGATCAGAAGTACCATGGCAAGAATTGTTTTCTTCAGAGAAGACAAAATTCTCAGTAACTCCTTTGCTAGAGAACTTTTTCACTCTCAAAAAGAATTCGTGTAAAGTGGGTGCTATGCTTCAAGAAGAAGTGGGAAGCAGATACTTTTTATTTCTAGTAGGACACCCACAATCCCTTTCCAACTCACAGGGTAATTTTCAGCTAGTTTAGTTAGGTTTTGGATAAACTTCTCTCTCTTAACTGTCATCTAGAAAAATGCAGAGCATGCTAAATCTCGTTCAATGGCAAAAGTACCTCCACCATCCTTAATGAACACTGTGGGTCTCGGAGCAAAATACTCTTCCATTGCTATCAAGCATTCCTGTCTTTATTCTTTACACTTATTCTTCAGGAACTATTCAAGACATTTCTACAGCTGTCAAATAGGCCTTGAAATAACCAGAAATGTCCTGTAGGATGTGTGACTTGGTGCAAGAGAAAGATCAGGGACTGGATACATCAGTATCTCATTTAAATGTAATTCAGATTTCAGAGATGAGTTCCCTATACTGTTCACAGAGAGAGTTAAGTCTGAAAAAGAAGAGAAGGAATTCTGAACTCCTTTTCTGTATACCTGAAGCAGATAGTCTGAATAGCACTTCCAATGCAGTTTAGTATCCAAATGTTGCTTGCTTCCAGAAGAGCTTGAAGATTGTTCTATTATACAAAACCAGCTAGCTGTCAATTAGTGGAAGCTGTGGTAGTGAACTTCCAAATTGTAATGGCCACTTTTTTCGTCCTGGTAAATCCTTGACATTTGTCTTCAGCTTCTGTTGCCCAGACTGAGTTTGCAGTGGTTTTTAGAAAAATGACTCTGTCATCACTCCATTCCATGCAGGTCATGCCAGGTCTGCAATACAGTTGTGTCCAAGCTGAAACCAGAAGTAGCATTTGACTGAACAATGTTGCTCTGAAAAAAATTTCGTGGATTTTGCTTAGTCTTTTCTTTTGCTAACCTCAACTCATTTGCCATCACCTGGACTCATGGCTCCTAAGACCTGTAAAACTGATTATGATAATGAATTTTAACATCCAATAGCATCATCCACATGTTGCTTTACTGCTATCTAAAACCTGGAATGCATTTCTGAAGCAGATGGTTAATAGGATACTGGAAGACTTCAGTGAGAGTTTTGTTTCCTTTATCCCTTTTTTAAGTCCTAGAATCCAATTAGAGATTGTGTGGCTGCAAAATAATTACAGAGTGAATGCTGTTAACTGGAATACTTCACATCATGCAATTCTCCCCCCTACCCCAAATGCTGTGCAGCTGTTGTAAAAGAGCACTGAGCTGTGTGGGAACAAGGAGATTAGCTTATGCCAAAACAGTCAGACACAGCTGTAGTAGACAAAGATGGGCTTAGAAGTAAGGTACTTATAGACTTACCTTTTACTGCTAGATTATGTTTTGCTGTGCTTTCATTAATGAGATATTTCAATACATAAATAGCTGTTGAGGACTCTGGTCTAAGTCAGTTGCAAATTAATTCATTAACTCCTACACATTTTGGAAAAAAAACCGAAAATCAACCATGAATTAATAAAAACCCCAAGCTCAAAGTTTAATGCAATACTGCACATATATAGCAGCAGTTCCTGGGAAGCACAATGGAGCCAAAATATAGCCAGTGCTGTAAATGTTGAAATAGTCTCTTTGTCTTAAGGCACATAAACTGCAGACAGAACTTGGTATGTTTGTCCTGGCTTTTGGTCCAGGCAGTTGTTTGCAAACCATGCCTCTGCAGTCAGAGCAGATGTGGCAGTAAAGCTGTAACCCAGAAAATCTTGCTCTATTCTTCTTTCCCACTCTTTGTAACAGAGAGGCTGAGGATTTGGCCCAGGAAGAAGGACTGCAAAGCTTGGATCATATGCTGACAGAGGAAACACTGAAGGTGTTGGATGGACAGTGTTGGACTTCTGTTATTCTCACTGCCAATTCTACTGTATTCCTTTTAAACCAATTGGATTGCATGCACCATGGCAAGATTTGCTTTTTTCAGGAAAGAGAAAATTCTCAAGACTCCACAATGGCAGAGAAGTCTAGAGACCACCCCTGGGAGGGGCAGAAACTATTAGGCAGCCACATCTTGAATATAATAAAATTTCTTAATGATGAAAGGAAACTGAGTGGAGGTTGTTGCAACCAGGATAATCACTGGTTCTAAGCCTGGAGATAAGATGGGACTGAAAAGATACAACGAAAGGAGAAAAGTAGTGTTTCAGTATTTCTTAGGTTTTGGTGTGTCTCATCCACGCCCTCCCCTCTCCTAATCAATTAGTTGGTTTTTTACATTGAAAAGTCTATTATATTTTGGGGGAAAGTCACTGAGAGAGATCAAGACAAACCTACCCCACTGCTCTGGCTGACTTGTAAAATCATCACAGATGTTTGGCAGGAACAGAGGCATTATACTTTCTGAGGATACTGTTTTTCATGCCAGGAATCAACTTCAAGCAGTTTTGCTTACATGGGGTGTTTTTATTTTATAACCTTTTTCATCTTGTGTTGTTTTGAGTTGTTTGTTTTTGACACGCATAACAGCCAATGGTAGCTGCAATTTTTTTGACCCTGCCCTGTGATGATACCTAAACTCCAATATGAGGACATCTGTGAAGTTCAGGGTTCTGCTGGAATTTCATACAACATGCTGATGGATGTTGCTGAGCTTTTGATGTACCTGTGCCTGCCCCTGAATTAATGATGATAAGTTCTTTACACAGAGAATCGTGTTGTGATTCAGATTCAGTTTCAAGTAAATAAACAAAAAATGGTTAAAATATAACAGTACAGCAGAAACTGATATGCTTGATTTTTCTTGGTCTTGTATTTTGGGCTCTTTGCAGTAGCCTTTGTTAGGTTATTTGAGGTCGAGCATCTTTTCAAATAATTATCTCATCTGAGTGCTGATTACAAAGAATTTTAGTGGTCATCCCCGTTAAGCAAGAAGTACGTGAACAAAACAGATACATTCATCTGAAAACACTTGAGTTTCACAGCGTGGTTTTTTAAATGTGGTTTTTCTGGTACTTTCTGCTGTGGAGTATCCTCCATGGGAAATATTTCCATGCTCTCAGGAAGATATATTCCAGCTTCCTCTTTAAACCAGAAGACTATATGTGTGAAACCAGATCCTTATTATTTTTACTAATTTTTTGTTTTTATTCAATTATGGTAATAATGCCTTCTGGGAGATGTGTGCTATGTGAACAAGACATTTCCTGATATGGACTGAACATTGCACTTGTACATGTCAAACATGAAGTAAAGTTATTCTGTGGTGTCTTGTTTCTCCTGAAAAATACGTAACACTCAGAAAAGATTTCTAGTAGGTGAATCTGAATTGGCAGGTAATTCAAATCCATACAATTTGCTCAGAGCTATTACTTTCTTCCTTTCCTCCCCTCTCCTTGTGAAAAGCAGTCCTCAAAAATCTGTCTGAGAAAAGACTAATTTGTGGTGCTGTGCAGAAGGCTGCTTAAACTTACAGCACTCATAACATTAGTATCATGATCTGAAGGAGTCCACTTGGTATCTCCCTGTTTTTTTTTCTCCTTATGATTAATATAATTATTCAATAATCTTGATGATTATTGAATAATTATATTAATTATATCCAGTGGAGTGGAGTAATCCCCTGAGATACAGACCACTCAATTCCCCTTTGTGTGTGTCCTTAGGAAGCATCTATTTAAAGGGCTTGCATAGAAACTGATTTTCTGTAGAAAAATGCCATTAGATTTTTTTCCTCAAAATGCCTGTAAACATCAAGAATGGAGCGTGGCAGTTTGGAAGAATGTGTTTTCTTTCCTCTCAATGTAGACATTCTATAAGCAAAGTTCTTTCTGTTGGTGTGCCATCTGTGGACAACATTCTTGCTACGTTCTGCTTACAGAATAGAGATACAGGTACTTGTAAATATGTCATTTTAATGTATAGATGATCTAATCCATCAGATTATTTTTAAGGAGAACAAGTTATCAAGTGGACTGGAAATTAGATGATATCACTTTATTCTCTTCTTGGTTACCTATATATATGACAAATGTATCATCTTTAAAATTATAAATATGTACACATTGAAAAAAGATGACTTTGAGCATTGTAGCTTCATTTCAAGATGTTTGCAGCTGTTTACATACTCAATTTGTCGTCTTTCCCAATTATGTATTTATTTGCAGTGATTTGCCTTATTTTCACAACTCTTCATGAAGAAGACTGGAGTGTTGGTGCTGAATGGGAATGGCCTCTTTGGTTTCATTCCATAAATTCAATATCCCTACTGCAGTTTTAAGTTAAAAAATGTCTTCCATTTTCTTTCCAGCGTTCGTTGTGTGACTGGGAAATCAGTGTTTCATAGGATAAGGCTTTCTTAGAACTCTTTTTCTTCAGAGGAAATAATGAGTGCTGTTGCCAGCTGTAGCATTTATTAGCATGGTAGTGTGGTTACAGCTTGGTGCTTCCTACTGGGAAATCTTCCTTTTGGTTTCTGAAGGATTCTCTTTGGCATGTGTAAAATTTCCCTTGCAGGCATGGTGTGAGATCTCCCCAGGTTTTGTGAAAGGTGAATAGAGGCCCGTCAGGATTCAAACCTGTTCTGAATGCTGCTTATGAATGTGATATTTTAATGCCTTTTGGTTTTTGCTTCGCGAGCCTGCTTAGATGAGTTTCCTAATCCCACTTCTGCATTGGAGTATCCTATTTTTCAGCAATGATAAGACTAAATATTGTACTTTTATGTTCCTCAATCCTCATTTTATGTCCTAATGCATTTACAGAAAGAAAGACCAAACCATGAACAAGAATATTGTATTTTCTCTTCTAGACAAAAGCCATTTGAAGAGAACTCAGGAAAAATCTCCTGCATTTTGCCACTTACTCCGCTGTCATTCTCCATCCCTTCTTTCTTCCCACGCCTTCCCAACACCTTTTTTTTTTGTGTGTGTGTGTTGTACTCTGAAGGCTCTGGTGGGGTGCATAATGATTTTGTCTCTGGCAAATTATTTTGCCCAACCTCAATGAAATGTTACAGCACCATGCTTTAAATCTCTCAGTGCCCAGAGTGAATATATTTGCAGATTTCTCCATGGTTATTGAAAAGGAAAATCTTTATGGGAATGATTGGTAAGGACATGGTCCCATGGGATAACCCATGAGGTTTTGATATCCATCTACATGTTATATCATTTTTTTAGGAATGGCCACCAAATCAGAAAATGGAACTTGTAGAGAAGTTTTCAGGAACGTTTTCAAGCTATGAGAGAGACATTGGAATGCAAGTAGGCTGTTGGCAGGTCAAACTTCAAGTTCTTTGCTTTCCTTTGAAAAGGCTGCAGTTTTAGCTGGGGGGATTGTCTGTACGTGCACATTTGTAAACTTCATTCAAAGAGACTTGTAATGATAAAATTAAAAAGTTGATCAGAAGCAGAATTACATAGGTCCAAAACTCATTACCAGAAGTTTTACTAAAACCAGCTGTGTGTAATATTGATATGAGACAGAACAGAATGGCTTTTTCATAGCAGGCAAAGTTTCACTGCTTAATAACGACTACTTTGGATTCAGTCCAGTGAATAGTTTAACTTTATAAATAATGCAATCTTGCAACAATTTCCTTTCTCAAGATTTGGTCTCCTTAATGATTTCAAACCTGCCCTGTCCCATGGTATTATTACACTGCTTTAAATGGCTGTGAATTGCTGACTTCTGGTAGCTATGGGGACTTTTTTCTATTCTCTCTTTCAAACTGACCCTTCCGTTAAAAGTAAATTATCAAAAAAAAAAGAAAAAAATGGTCATACTGTCTCTGCATGACTCATTCTACTGGAGACAACCACAAAATGAAGTTTCTTTTCATCTCTAGTATCACTTTATTTATTTCTCTTGGGGGTTATTTATTTAACTTTGGCAACTTATTTAATTTCAATATATTTCAATGCCAGGGGAATATGCATTTCTATTCAAGTAGTCAAAAAAGTGGAGAAGATGTGGAGATGACTGGCTGCACATCTCCACTAGCTGAAGAAACATGTGCACCTTCATGTCAGGTATTGCCCATAAGAATGTTTCCCTACCTGTGCAGTTTTGGACATTCTGCTGTAAAAATCAGGAGACTTTTTCTCTGGTCTCATGTGATCTTGTCTGTACAAAGCATTCACCATATCCTCAGAGCATATGCAAACGAGGAACCATAACCCTGCTGTTCCTTAGGTTTTTAGGAAAAGTGGTGACCCTGCATTTTGAGTTTGAATCTCTGTGGTTTGTACAATATTAATTCAAATGTTTCTGTGTGTGAAGGATGAAAGGTGAATTAATGCAGAGGGGAGCTGAAGTTTCACCAGGGAATGAGTCATCTCAGAGTTCACATTTGTGTGTGTGCATGCTTTGTGCATGTTTGACTTTTGGTTTGGTTACTGTCATTTACTTACAGATAGCTAAAAGGAATCAGATGCCAGCTTCCTCTGACTCCTACACCATAAAAATGTATCTTGACTCACGTTTTCTATGTGTTTTGAATTAATTCTGTATAATTTCTATTCACTTGTGTAAATAAGGCTGCTGACAAATATTAAATTTATAAAAGTATTGAAAGGATTGAAGAGAAACTTAATAGCTGTGGCAGACTGCACCATCTGTCACTCACTGAACCTGGAGACAAGGTTTTGAAGATTTGAGGCAATAGAACTGAATTTCAAAAATGCTGGAAAGTTACTTGCTGCAGCAACCTCCATCTGGAATCAGTGGTGAGGTTAGAGACGTAAACTCTTCAGAAAGACAGGCAATGGGCAGTGGATTTATTCTGTATCACTGCCAGTTGTGTGGAAACACAGCGGAAATAGTGGCTGCATCAGGTCTGCCAGCTTTCCTGATTTTATTGCAGGGCTTGCTGATATTTCCCTTACTCCATCTCAACAACTCTTGTCCTATGATTGCACAAGAATTTTGGCCTTTATTTAGTAAAAAAGAATTTCTAAACCCCAGGTTCAGGAGGTAAAGCATGGGAAAGCATTGGAAAGCGAGACTACAAATCATATGTAGGAGATACTCAGAGTTAGATAAGACCTTTTTTTTTATTTTTATTTTTTTTTCTGATCCCTAATTTTGGAAGCTTCCTCAAGATTTACTCACTTAGGGTGTAAAGCCAATTTAAAAATTACATTTTACCTCGAGTTTCAGCCTATAATAATAAAAAATTGTAATACAGAGTCTATCATCTACCTTACAAGTTTAATTTAAAAGTCCCTCATCTGCTTCACTCTCTAGATAGCACATCAGAAAATTAGTTTTGAGATTTTTTTTTCTCCCCCGACTATCCTAATTAAAATTACTTACCACATACACTGTCTACCTTCTATCATGCTCTGTCTTGTTGGTGTGATAGAATCAATTTTAATTACAAATGAACTCTTTGTATTTTATCCTCTCTGTAGAATCCACAACAGAGATGACATGAAATAAGAATTTAACTGAAATAACAAAGTTAAACCAAATAGTTTTCCTGTTTGTTTGAGTCACAACAGTAGAAAGTGTGAGGGAAAAAAACCCCACAAATAACCATGGAAGAACTCTCGATGCTTTTTATAACTTCATTGTTCTCTATGATTTACATTCTTCAGATGCTGAATTCAGAAATATAAATTATGAAGCACAGATTTTTATCTTGAATACCAACACAAACAGTTTCACTGGGTTTTTAGAGTAAATATTTCCTTTTAAAGATGCATAGATATTCTCTTCATATCAAAGAAACAATCTCACATCTAATTGGGAAGATTTTATGCTTGTGATCTATTTATTGAAAAATCCAACAGTTTTTTATAGGCAGTGCCTTTTTTTTCCCACCATCTTTCCCATCTCAGTTGATCTCTGCCTCTGCCTCTCATCCCACCCTATCCCTAAATGAAACGTGATGGAATTCCAAAAAAAGACAAAACATTCTAATGCTGAAACAGAGCACATTAAATTTGCCAGTTCTAATAAGTGCTGTATAAAATTTGTTGAAAACTGTCCTTAAATAATCTTTTTTGAATTCATTCCATGAACAATTTGTTTGCAGCTTTTAATCTTAGTTTTTCCCCTGTTAACTTTTATCTCATATATTGTTTCTCAGATGTGCACACATGATTCCTGTAATGATTTACTCATTTGCAGAAAACTACAGAAGTATATAATCATGTCTATTTGGGCCAGACATTCCTAAAACAATTGTTGTAGCATATCCTGAACACCCAGTGTACGAAAACACAGTCTGCAAGTGATTACTAGAGATGATTGCAAGCAATATAAAGGTTGTTTTTCATATCTTCATATCTCATTTCTTCTCTCTGAGACACTCAGAATTACACCAGTAATTCTCTGAAGAGGAAGAGTGCAACTGGCTGATAGCACTTTTGGGAAGACTGTCCCAGTAGTTTGCTGTCAGGTGCATGACCACTGGCTCTTGATGTTGCAGAGCACAGAGAAATAGTCTATGGAACAAGTACTACTACACCATACTTCTAACCATACTTTCTACATTTTCTAATACTAACAGATAATAGATAATAATAGATACTGGAAGAAGATGGCATGTTGACCATTGTCCATAGAAAGATGTGTGTCTGATTCTTAGAGTAGGAGAACAGTTCAGGATAAAGGAGTGTTGCAGAAACTCTAGGTTAGTCATGATTTTAAGTTCATTCTTAGCCAAGTTTTGGTGGAGTTCATGATGAAAAATATGACCACCAGCAGCTTGCTTCTGTTGTTAATTCACACTATATATAGAACACTATCCACAGAATCCACCTTTCTCTGAACCTCACAAGCAGACATTTTTTTTTTGCATGAAAACAATCAAAACTAGAGTTGGAGGTCTCACAAATCAAGTTCAAATCCACTCATGTAGTTTCCAACATATTTTTTGTTGTAGTGGGGTCTAAAGAGGTTCCTCCTGTTATGTGTTTGTCGGCAAAATGCATGGAAATTCACTTCTTTTCCCTGTTAAACATTTGAAAACTTGCTTGAAAGACCACACAATATTATTTACTGATGTAGTCCAGATACAGTTCTACTCTAAAATATAAATATGACTGGCTTTCAAGCAGACAGATGTTACAAATAATGAGCACAGGGGATTAAAGAAATCACACCTTTAAGTTCTTTCATATAAACGTGAGGACAAGAAATAAATTCTTGTTATCAAGAGTTGTTTATACTCACAAGAGTCTAGGCATTTGCTATTTAGGAAAAATATGTCTGGCATCAGAATGTAGCTTACCTTAACAGGCTTGCCCCACAATTTTTGAAGTGGCACTTCCTCCAAGTAAATATCACAAGTAAAAATCATCCAACGTGATGATTATATCTCTCCCAGTATGAGGCTCACCGAATGAAAAGAATCTCAATTTTGACAATTTAGTTATGAGGTGCTTTTGCACTATAAAGATGTGTAGATGAAATCTGAAAGCAGTTACAACAGTATTTATCAAAATAATTCCTACAAGTTTATAGAGGTCTATTTTTAATTAACCAGACATTGACTCTTTCAGAGGTGATTAGTAAATGGGATAAAAGAGGGATATGTTCAAGTTTGACTCAAAATTAGAAGTAATATTGCATGTAAATCTTGAGACTCAAAAATATTTGGCTAATGGAAGACCAGGTGTATACAAATATTTGATGACATTAATTTGGAATTTACAGGTCACTTTTTCTGTATTAAGAGTTTGAATTGTACAAACAAAGCAACAGTGGTGAAATAAATTATCTACTGATTGCTTCAGAAAACTGGCAGCTCTTACCCTTGTTATTTTATTGTAACTTCAGGAGGATAAAAACAATTTCACTTTATTTGAAAGTGTTGTTTCACTTCTCTCCATCAGTTTCTATATCATTCAGACATGAAATAAGAATGTTAAGTTATTCCTTAAAGAGTGCAGAAGACTTTGGAATATATTCTGACATAGGAATTATTTTCACACTTGTCCAATGTTTTCTTTGTCCTTGCCTTTTGTTGCAGTAATTGTCTGGGTATGTTTATAAGGCAGAAGTAGTAAGGGCTGTTATTGAATTTTAGCCCTTTCACAGTGCTGATAAGGGGGGATAACAATGTCCACACCCAGGGGTGAGTGGGTTGTACCTTGCTTAGACAAAGCAAGGTACTTGGGAGCAGGGTCTGATGGAAGTGAAAGTTTGCTGCAGTTTACCCACCTGGATTAGTGGATTGCAAACCAGGAATGATTTTAGATCTGGCAGGAACTCACCCATTTTATAAGGAGAAAATATTTTATGAATACTGAGGGCTTTCATCAGCCTCCCACACCCCAGCAGCAGATACAATCTTTCACAGATGAAGGAATTGCCTGGGAAATTATCTTAAGGACCATTGAAACAAATTATTCTGGCTGTGTGTCCAGACACCCACAGACAAGTTCAGAAACAACTCAGGAAAATAGTGCCTTTGGAAGTGCTCTGCCAGACTGTGCTAATCTACTTACAGGGATCCCAGTACCTGGTTAACGTTCTGTTCATAGGCAAAACCAGAGGGGGGATTTAGGGACATTGCAACAGAGGGTATAGGCACAGACTTATTGCCTGCACCATTAAAAGAGCTGTGGTATCACATCAGGAGTTGCTGCAGAAAAAGCTGATTTTTGTTTCCTCCTCTCCTTGCAAATTATAGTAAAATATGTCCAGAAAAAGGGTTATTAAAGTATTGAACTCCTGCCCTACAAGCTCTTTCACAGAAACATTGTTTTGTAACTTTCTCACATTTTATTTTGCTCAGAGATTGATGGGAGACGCGACAACCTGTGTTAGAACCAAATTGCAACACAAAAAATAAAATGACTATTCAAGCTACTAGAGGAATCCAGCAGTAATTCAGAAGATGTATAGAAGGTTTTTATATAAATAATTTGAATTAGGTTGCCAGTGACCGGAGAAAGTATTTCAAGGGTTTCCATCTGTATTTGGGTGACTAAGGCCAGTAATAGTCACTTACCAGCACTGTGGATATAGCTTTGGGATTTAAAAGTGACTTTTCAGTGTTAACGAGGCAGTAGGGAAGACTGGGGCCTGAAGTGCTGATGCATAGCTGAGAGAAAAGATATTTCTCCCAATGTTATCCAGGGTTGATCTAGTCTTAAAAGTTGTTCTTATGTGAAGACTGGGAATCATGCACTTGGTGTTGTGAGACTCTAATGCATCATATACTTTATCTCTTATTGCAGTGCTTTCAGCACCACTTAAGATTGCACTTAGAAACCAGACTGAACAGACTCCATAAAAATTAACTATTCCCATCAATGGATGTCCTCTTCCCAATGTTTTTGAAGTAAGAGTTTTCTTCCTTTCAGTAGCCTTTTCCCAAGCAATAACTATCATTCTAATTGTAATTTATACCCTTATTATTAGGAAATCCAGGGAATGAAAGCTAAGAGACAACCACAAGTTTCTGCTGAATCTGAGTCCCACATGTAATGGTGGATAAATGCCTGAACATATCTGCAGAGCTTTGCTCACACACTTTCCCTCCCTGATGTAGGTATAAAAATTTGGCTTTAGAAGAGCTAAGTCTGTGAGTAGTAGGTGCACCAGAGGAGAATTCAAAATGCCTACTGCTTGTCACCACAATAATACTTATAATGACAAAAAATGCCCTACAGATGAATTTTTTCTGCCTCCAACAAAAAGAAAACTGCATGAGTTGCCAAAATGCAACTCCCTTTCATGAAGAATATGTTTCAAGGAGCTTTCCAGAAATATTAAGGAGTTTGAAGATAAGGCTGTCACTGGGGAAGAGATAAAAACATAATTATTAAGAAAGAAGCAATTACCAGTCACTGCTCCAAGAGAAATGGAATTATTCTGAAAGAAGTTAATAAGAAAGGGTGTGGAAGATCTTTCTAAAATATCAGAAAATGAGAAAATATATGTTAAGATGGTATGTGGACAAAGGGATCAATGAGGCAGATGTGGGAGATGGTTTACGCCAAAGAACAGCATTTTTAGTATTTCATGTGAGAAATCCACAGCTACTGTATGTAATCTGCAGGTTGACAGTGGGTGTTTGCATGTCTGTGCATATGAAAAAATGATGAAATTTTGTAAAATGTGACACTTCACGTTCACATACCAAAAAGTATTGTAGACAAGAACATTCTTGATTTCAAGGACAAGAGCTCAGTTAGATGTGAACTGGTGTAGCCTGACTGTCTTCCAAGCAGATGCACGCTTGTGCACTCCTGATAGTCTGTTGCACACATCATGGGGTCAAAAGTGACCATTTGCATTTTTTTCTTCTGGCTCATATCTTGTTTGCACTGTTTAGAGCACTGATTTTTTACTTTCTCTTTAGGCACTTCCACTTCATGATTGGCTTTCCTTTCCCATACCTAACTGGTATTTAAGCTATTAGCAAAATATTTGAAACATGATTATGAGCCATTAACTTCTAATAAGATATATATATGAGAATGCATTATCTTATTAGGTAAAAGAATCATCAGGTACTGCAGAAATTTCCCTTCAACCAGTAGATTAGACCTAGAGTGCTCTGAATTTCTGGCCCTGTCATGTTTGATCACAGGCAGCTCTTTGTTCAGAATCATCATGCTGCTGTTTCTGGAGGAGTTTGACATCAGGAAGACATTATATTGTAGAATTATTTGAAATTTACAATAAAGATCCGTAATAATGATTCTTTTAAAAACACTGGTGCAGTTATAAGCTAGCTGTGTAGTTGTTGATCTTGTCTGTCTTTCAGGCTGTTGTTGGCCACTGTGATTTTACAATATGTGGGTGTAAGATTTTGCGTTTGGGCCAAAAGTGAGAGTCCGCATAACAAGCTTGTATCCTTGAGCCTTACTGTAACTATGGAGACTGGGAAAGGAAAGAGCTATCTTCAAGGACTTCTGAGCAGGAGAAGGGTCATGGCTGGAGAAAAAGGCCAAACAACTCTGCACTCAATAAACTGAAGCAGGAAACCGCAGCATGACTCATTTCTTATGCCTAATGTATCATCAGAGCTCTCCCGTTACAGTTCACTGGTGGAAATGAAGTTCATCTTTCTCTGGCTTTCAGGAAACTGCTGAGAGAGAACTCCTTTAGGCAAGCCACAGCTCCAGTGCTGGGTGTTTTGCAAGCAGAAGGGCAGTGCTGATACCTGACTGCTGTTAGCTCCAAACCGATACTTTGCATTATCTTACTGCTGACTGAAGTTTCAGGCTCCCTTCCAACAACCTTTGCTTGGTGAGAACTTTGGTATCCTGATATCCATAGTCTGAGTGTGGAATCAGTATTGGATCAACTCTTTTCTTCCTCTTCTCCACAATAATAATGTGAACAGCAAGCAAAACAGCTCTGATAATGAAAATAAGCTAAAAAGTGAAGTTTTTAATTGGGTTCTTTGGACAACAATTGGCAGTTAGACCAGGCCTTGAAAGCGAACCAATTTAGATTCCATTCCTATTCTGATTTAATGACTGTTTTTGTGGGACTGTGATATTGGACTCTTACTGAAATTCTCAACAAAAACAACTGATTCTGTTTTCAAGTTTCCTGCAGAATTTTATATTGGGGATAAAAAGCACCAAGGATGTATTGAGAATACTCATGATTTGAGGAGATAAAACAGGGAGTAGACACACACACAGAGACATGGGCACTGCTGTCTTGCTTTTTTGTTCTGAAACAAAATGTCCACTGCAGAAGACTCCTGTCCTGAAATATTAAACCATAGAGCTACAGGCTGTATTTTAAAACTGTTTTTGTTTTCATAAAAAGCTACATTAATAATATCTTGGCATGATACTGAGCACCATCATCTGTGTAAAATTCTGTTGCCTGCTGTTCTCTTCTATCATTAATAATACATCCTAAGATGGGAGTGAGAACAGAGTCTTGCAATGCTAGCTGATAAGATAGGTGAAAATGCTTCTTTCATTCCAACTAAATGATAAAAATAAGGAGGAATCTTTCAGACTTTAGATGACAGATTCAAAGCTGAACTCAGAGCATCGAACCCTGCACAAAATCATGGAACTTGACTGCCTTGGAGGAAACAAATGTGGAGCTGATATTTTAAAAAAAAGGAAAAAAACTCCACCCTGGAGACAGTTATATTCCCCAAGCCCTAGGTTTGGCCTTGAAAATATCAGCATGATTTTCTTTGTGCTCTAATGATCAGTCACTGTACTGTAAATTAAGCCTGTGCAATTGAAAGACCAATTTTTTTTTCAGTCTACTTTTTTTTTGCATCAGTTTTTGAAGGCTTTATCCTTCCAATCTCCTGAAAATATTGCCTTTATCCTGATCTGAAAATTTAAAAAAAAAGTGTTCCTAGAAATCCTATTGTTCTCCCAGGCATGTTGCTTTTGAGAATAGTGCCTATAAAAACAATGGTGATTCGCCGTTTCTTAGAAGGTTGGTCAAGAACTCCAAGTTTGAGCCCATGAACAAGATCACAGATGTCATGCTTTCCAAATCAATCATCTTGGAAATCTGTTTTCCATTCAAATTTATGTTGTTCAGATGTAGCATTAGACTTTTGTGCTTTTGTCTTTCTACAGTGAAAATCCGTGTGGGTTTTGCTAATGAAGAAATTTGTTGGATGTTTACTCTTATTCTGCTTGTCTCTTGCAGAGGGCAGTTCAGGTAGACCTGGGAGGACTGAAATGCTATTTTTCATGTTGTGGTAACAGAGAGGATGCAGCTGACAATCTCAAACGAAGTTCTGTATCTGTCCCTTGCATGTCCCTTTATAGTTGGGGAGGTCAGCAAGCTACTTTGAAAGTAAATAGAGATATGTTGTTTCAACTCTTCAACCTGGAGAATAATTTGGCACAAGAAAAACATCTGGACTGGTCATGAAGAAAAGAATGCAAAAAATTTGGAAAGGCCTTCCAGTCACAGAAACACTGAAGTTCTTAAAAAACCTTCCTTTGCAACCAGTTAGATTTGCTGGGGGCTTCTTTTGCATTATCTTGTTTTCAGAATGTAGTTTGATAATTCTGAATGGGACTGTAAAGTGTGGTTGCCAGCTTCTGCAGACAAACAAAATTATTTACTTTGATACCATTTCCTAACATATTTGGTAATCAGATTTCAAAAGAGAGGAAAACAGATTCCTTCACTGATTCTGTTTTGTTTCTTTAGTCCAGAAAATTTCTTCTTGAAACATTAATAGACAGAAATTATATTTTCTTGGTAACCAAATACTTTTCATGAACATTTTGACACTAACAACTAATACTACAAACCTAATATAATTGATGAAATGCAGATTTGAAAAGGACTTTTGCGAAGTAGTTTGCTGCTATGCTTAGAAAATATTTTGGTTGTGTTACTGTCAAATAGACCTGCTTATATGGTGGAGGTTAAGCAGTCACTGAGACTTCTTGTCAAAGTATACAGTAAAATAAAGAACTCCTTCTTCGGGAAAGAAAAATGGTTAGTAAGAGTGGGACTGTGGGGTCACAAGCACTGTGAGCCAGCCTAAATGCAGGTTACCACCCAAAGGGGCCTTCCTGTTCTTGCTGGGACTATTTTTCTACCTACCTTCTCCCTAGTGTTTGAACTCCTATATTACTATTTTTTAAAGTTGAATTGGGAATTTAAAGAAAACCATCATATTATAAGGTAAGAAAAATCTTCGGAAAGACAGCAAGACTCTGAGACAGAGAGCACTTTCTTGTTTTGGGATGGATTATAAAGTGCCAATATTGGCTGTAAACAGAATGTGGTGGTAACTGTGTCTGTGGGTGCCACATGCAGCTCCAGCATTGCATAGGGAAAGAGTGCGGTGGGAAGTATTCATCCATGTCACACAACAAAGACATCACTGGCTGCAGTGACACTCCTAGTTCCCTTGGATTTCCCAGCTGTACTTTGTCCATCTGGGCAGAATAAACATTACTGACTTAAAATAAGGCATGCCATACCCTTTACATTCTATTTAGAGTGTTGTTGTGTTCAGGTACAAAATGGACAGAATTACCTCTTTCCTTCTTCATCTGGCATGCCATAATCCCACTGATTTGATTTTTCCAGGTAGGGAGGAAGAAGATGACACTAGGAAAGAGACCAGAACAGTATCTTGTGTCATTTTCCAAGGTGATGGCTAGACAAGCATACAATGAAGTGAAATAGAGTGCTCTGCAACGCTAATCAAAGCTTCCATCCTGAGCTCTTCAAGCTGCATTGTTTTTGAGACTTCTCTGGTTTCTGGTGGCTCCTCTGTGTTGCTGTGGGTGCCAATCCCAGAATTTGTCTGCATGCTGAGGCAGTTCTTTCCCTCAGTTCTCTCATTTTATCTGCTCTCAATTGTAAATGATCCTTTCTACTTTCCTGAAAAGCTAAACTGTAAGCCACTCACACCTGGTCATCATATTTATCTAGATAATTTTCTAGATAAATAAATAAAGCTCCCAGGGATCTAAAAAATATGTTTTTCAATGCCTGTGACCATTCTCTAGGTATTTATCGTTGTCTCTGCAATTTCTTACAGGTTTGAAGGATGAACACTTAAATTTGCTGGTTATTAAATTCCACTCTAGTTTTGTCTGATACTACAGTAACACTCTATTACTGATATTCTTAAAATAGTTGTCTCTTTTCCACTGTTACCTGCATTCTGCTGCTTTTTAAAAAATTCTTTTTATATCCTTCAGACTCTTTGTGCTACACCAGAAGGTGTTTTACAGAGGCATCATTTTCTGTGATAAGTTCAAAATGCTCCATTCTTACATGTAATGTGTTGAATGGTGGATGACTTTTCTGAGTCATGACCTATTTATTCCACTGTTCTTCTAGGAGATTTGATACTTGACAAATCCATGCCTTTGGGCAGTTTATTATACATTATTTATACATTAGATTATTACAGTCAGAAGTCAACAATTGAGCAAGGTCAGCAGGGGACCATCAAGGCAGTTATGGGCTAGAGCACGTGGTATTTAAGGAGAGATGGAGAGAATTTTTTTGTTGTGTGTGGAAAAGACTGAGAGGATCCTATGTCTCTCCTCAATATCTGTTAAGTGGATGCAGAGAAAATACATCTATGTGCTTCTAGTAGGCCACAATGACAGGATAAGGGGCATCAGGTAAACGTTGCAATTCAGTAAATTTGTAGTAGGTGTTACAGAAGAATGTTTTCATTCTGAGGGTAGTCAGACAGTGAAAAGGCTGTGAAGAGGCTGTGAAATCTCCATTCTTCAAGATTATAGAAGTTCAACTGAGCAAGGGCCTGAGCAACCTGACATATTGTCAAAGATGGATCTGATTCTGAAATAGTCTCTTTTGAGTGGATGATGGGACTGGACAAGTTCCAGAGGTCCCTTCCTGAATAATTCTCCATTTCTATGATTACAAATACCATATTTAACATTACAAATAGCAGACTACACACCAATAGATGATCTCTTCCATATCAATGATACTTGTTATTTTAAAGTTTTAGAGAACCCTGGTTCAGCAAGATTCAACATGCTAGTGATTTACATATCCTGTTGAATGTGGCCCTAAAACATTAAAGCTATTTAGCATTTTACTTTCTTCTTTCTTGTGCTTTCTTGCTGGGAAGCCTGAAAGCACTATTTTCATAGAAGATGCAAAAAAAATGATGGTTATTTAAGTATCATATCATAAATATCAAAAATATCATCAGTAGTTTCTGGCTGTTAGAAGATTTTATAGAAGGCTTACTTTCAGCCATTATGTAACCTCTCAGTCTACAGCTATTGTAGGTCTTCAACTTGCTAAGATCGTTCTGGAAGTATGGATGGATGTGAGCTGGATGCTTTTATGCCATTCTTTTCTAACATATTCCATGCTGATGACCTAGTAGGTCCCCTACCTGCTGTTTCCCCAGCTTTGGTAAAATTTAAAAAAAATTAAAATTTTGGTCTGCAGCAATTTCACATCTTTCATTTGGTTGTGCTCAAAGTCTTGCTTACAGGGAAAGACAAATCACATCTCGTACAAGTAAAACAAAAAATTTATTTTTAGTCTTGAATTTAATGTTAGTCTTGTTAAAATCTGAAGGGTCAAACCCTTATCTGTGCATATCTAATTGTTACATGAAAAGAAGGAATAATAATGCAGTTAAAATTGGTAAATGCACACTTCACGGTTTCCAGCTTCTTCCAGTTCTTTAGCCTGCCCCTGGTTTAAAAAAAAAAGTTCTTAAAAATCAGTGTTGTCCACTGATAGAACTCCTTAGGTGAATAATCCTGGCTTTAAAACATCCAGATTTGCTTTTGACACATATGATTTTAGTAGAGACAGGTGTCATTTCCCAAATACTATGTTTTCATTTTGTTTATAACAGACCCCTCCAAAAATACCCCCCAAAAATCAAGACCCTGGATTTCAACTGATCCTGTGAAGTTCCAGTGTGGCATGGGCAAACCTGGAAACCATTATCTGTGGAAATGCCTTGTAATTGGAGAGTTTATTTGTGAGATGAGAGAATCATTTTAAATCCAAGATAAAAGGTAAATGACTCTCTAAAAGTGTTTTTTAAGTGAACTTCATAGGTAGAGATTTGCCATGAAGCTAGCCTGGGAAAGCAATAAAAGTGACAAAGAATGACCCTGTGTGGTGGGAAGGTGGATTGTAGAACCCTGTCGGGTAAACCCTGCAGGAATCTCTGCAGGCACCCTCTTCCCTTGCAGACTTTTTTTGCAAGGGTGTTATGTGAATCTGTATTTTGTTTTTTGATTGTACAGGGGCTCTAAAGTATCTGGTCCAAATAAGCAAATATTTAGGAGACTGTGAGGCTGAAATTGAAATTTATTCTGGTTGAGTCTACAGAAATGAATGACCATGAGAGCCAATACAGCTAAATAAAAGAAGCTTTCTCATGGGGAAAGAGGATCCAGAAGGGATAAATATTACTAAAATCAAAACATGAAAACCTAGACTCATGCACATAAAAGCAGGGCTGAATATTTTTGTCAAACCACACAAAGATTTATTCACACTAAGCTTCTATATTCAGCAATTAGAGCATCTTCTTCCACTTCCTAAATGAGAGAATATTTCTTAATAGCATATTCTTATCTTGTATGAGTATGCAGAATTAACTGTTAAATAATGGAATTTAAGAATGCTTTTTTCTTCCATGATTTACATTACACTGCAAAGGATTGTTATTGACTTAAATGTGTTAGATTCAAGCTTTCAATTGATGATTTTATGGTTTTATCCTATGTTTCCTGAGACAGAATCAATCAATTTCTTTGATTTAGCCTTGTTAATTGTTTCTTAATTTTTTGCCTCTGGACTTTTATGAACCCATGTTCTTTCATACTTGTTATTTAATTCATGCCTGTTGAATATCTCCTTGGTATGTTTTCCAGAGATTGTGTTATGCTTTAGTTCTCAATGAATTAGCAAGGGAACTAAGTTCATTAAAGTCTATCCAGAGCCTTTCATCTGGGACCAGCTAGTTGATTTGTAATCATGTGTCTAGCATTTGCTCTTGTTTATATTTGTTCAGCCTTGCTGAAGTTGATATGCTTGTGCCAGTATAATTAAGGAGAACATTTGCCCAGAGAACATTTGCCCAATGAACATTTCTTAAAACAGTTTATTGACTTGTAAAAGCAGTTTATTGATGTTATGAAAAAGTGATCTTTGGAACTAAGTTCTGTGTCAAAAATGGCTGTAGATAAACTGGTAACCCAGAAGACTCCTGTATAGAAGTGGGTGTCCAGGGGATGCGAGTGGGTCTCTAGAGGATGGGAGTATGGCCATTTTCAGTCTTGCATATAAATGGACAAATGTGGGCTCCCAACACACTGCCTAATCTACAGTGGAATGCTGCAGGAGTCAGTAATCTGGTGTGGAATCATGAACCTTCTGACTTGATAAAATGGTATGCCTAAAACACACTATTTTTCCCATGCAGAGTTGGAATTTGTACAGCAGGGGCCAGGAAAATGATGCACTTCATTATAATAGGGACATAACACCCAATTGCATCGCGTGTCGTGTTCTGGTTGGTTAACTATTTTATGAGTCCTTCCAGTTTTTATCATCTGATCTTAAAATTACACATCTCCTGGAAAAGAGAAGGGTCTTTCTTACACTTAAAGCATGCATTCATGCCAGTGAATGGTATTCATTTCGCTTGACATGCAGAAAGCAAATTGGTTTATAATTTGGCTCTGACTTCAGCTTTTAGCATTCAACAAAGTTCCCTTTTACAGAGGCTGAGGTTACCTTCACGCACTCAGCCCTGCCATACTCTAGAGTTGGAATAGGCAACCTTTCTGCTTTATAATGCTGCATTCAGATCTATGACAAATGCAATTTTAATTGAATATGCTGTTACTGTTAATGGATTTACTACTGCTTAGAGCAGATCTGCATTTGGCTTCTCTGGAAGGAAGGACATTTCAAGCCCATTGGTGCAGTTATTACTACCTTTATGGTGCCAAGTGTCAGTGACTTTTTTCCCTGTTTCACTGCCAGACCTGAAACTGATGTTTAACTTGTGGAAAAGCAACCCTGCAGTTGTTGCTTCTTCAAATGATGCTCTTTCCCCTAGAAAAAACAAAATAAGTAAATAAGTAAATAAATAAATAAATAAATGAGAATTATCTTTATTTATCAATTATTTCACATTGATTCTTGTGACATACTTCCCTTGGTAACTATGAAAATCTTTGATTGGAACTTGCTTCCTAATTTGCCAAGGAAAACCCTGGAGGCACATTCTACTCTGTTCAAAGACTGTGCTGAGCGCTGTTCAAGTATGAGGAAGGGTTTCTTGAGGAAGGTACTTCTTGAGAATAATGTTTAATAAGTTTTAATTTGTTGTAATTGTTCTATCCAACATGGATCGACCAGAATACTAATGTATTATTCCAACATCCTTTCTAAAACACCAAAACTGTTGAAAATTTTCAGGGGGAAGCAACAGTTCACATAAAATTTCATTAAGAGGGAATTAGGTCAGGGAAATAAATTGGAAGCTTTGAAAAGTGATGTATTAAATGAGAGATTGCTACAGCAATCTAGAAACAAAGCTAGAAGGGAAAAGAAATGTTCACTGGTACATCACATGGTGTTGGAAAAAGCTATAGCATATCTTGCTATCCCCTCCTTTACAGGGGTTAAATAGAAGAGTACCTGGCAGTGCAATCAATCATTGGTGTCTCTGTTGTTGCCATGTAACTTTGTTTAATCAGTTCATGTTTGCTGATCACAAGGTGGGTTTCCTCTTGTTGAAGCAGGAAGTGCCATTTCCAAATACCTGTGCTCACTCCTGGAAGCCTTGGTTCCCATTAACTAAAATAAGAATTCTGGTTGCAAGAATTTGCTAGACAAATCCTAAAATCTTGCCAAAAACACGCTGGAGCAAGTTTTCAAAGCTTTCAGTGGTATCTCATGTCTGGTAGTTTTTGTAGTTCAGTTTAGAAACAGATGGATGTGGAGGATTTCCCATGATCCCCTCAGTATTGTGCTTTTTTATTAATTAAAAAGAAAAAGAGAAGTGCACTTGGATATCAAAAAGCTACTTAATAAATTGCCTGAGCTATAGGCACTGTAGCTGGGGATTTTGTTTCTACTGAACAACCCTATTGTTTGTGATTCCAAAAGCTTAGTGCAATTAAGTGTTTTGCAAAATGTCTCTTCCTTTTACGTGTCCTTTATTTTTTAAATGACTTTTCCCCTTTTCATTTAAACTGAAATGGCTCTGTTTATGAGTTGAGAGAAAGCTTTAATGGCAGCACAGCGACAGCCCCCGGCATGTTAGAGAGAGTGGGCACTCCCTTCCTTCCCTTAAAAAAGAACCATTTCATAAATGGAAACCCTCTTGCCTACTGCTTGAGCAGTGCCTCTGGAAGCATTTATTTCTAAGACATTTATATGGATCAAGTGTTGCTGAAATTGTAGAAAATTTTTTCCTTTAAATGTTCTGATAGTTTCTCTTTTGAAGTGTCATTTTCTCTTGTACAGCTGGGAATAACAGGGTATTTTAGTTCAAGAGAATAACATGTTTTTTGTTTCATGCCATCAACTAGGTTTGAAAGAAATTCAATAAATTCTTTCAATTTATGATGTCAGGCCTTTAGTTGAATGAATTTATAAGAAATTTACATACTGAAAATATAAAGGGAAAACAAAAAATGTACTGCAGTGTGAGATGTGACAATATAAGCTGTCCTAAACACCAGAAGTTAAGGAAAATATGTGTTTTTAAAAACCTTTCATTTTGGTATGAATCTTTTGACATGAAGATTTCATGGTCAAGTGACTGGACTGCAGCTAAAACTCTCAGTTGATTTCAGGGTTCTCAGAGGCCTGAACAGTGACCACAGTGTTTTGTGTTAAATATTCACAGAAATATGTGTTCCAATAAAATGAAACTTTAAGCCACCTAATGAAAAAATGAAAATCTGAATGAGGAAAGTAGGAAAATAAGGTGAAATTGTTTGAATGCATGATATCAACTACTCTCAGCCACAAGAATTTTAATCGCTGTAAAAACATAAAAGTGTTCTTAGCTGGAAAGTGTGTGACAGAGGGCTTTATGAGCTATGTTTAACTGAGGTAATCCTGTGATTGAAATTGCCATGTACAACAACAGGAACCAAGGTATTTTAAATTAATGTTTTTATTGGCTTTTGCCATTGGTTTTAAGCAGAAATAGGAGTTAATTTTTCAGATACCTGCTTGTCTCTCTATTGTTGAGGAATCAGTTAATAGATTACTTAGGTATGGTCCTTGCATCTCTAACATTAAAATGTGCCAGTGCTTGAAATTTGAAAAAAATTTTACATTTGACTGCCCTTTTCCTAACTTTTTTGTTAGTGATTGTCATGTATACTTGTGTTGGGAGGATACAAAATTTTTATGCCTATGAGAAGACACCAGCTGTAAATTACGTTAGGTTCTTGATCTTGAATCAGGAACTTTATTCTGGAGAAGTATAACAACTATCCTTTCTCCTTGAAAAAAAGAGATAATTTACTTTTTTTAACGAATAGTTTAATCTGCAGAATTTCATAATCCACATTTACTGTTTGGTCTTACCTTTAATTTATATAGTATGCATTCTTCTTGGCCCTTTTCTCCAGAAGGCTTTATGGGAGAAAAAGCTTTTTTTCCAAAAATTTCAAATTGTGGTTAATGTGCCATATGTGACTCCATCCACTGTTCATGTGTCTCTTTTTCCTGACCACAAGCAACCAAATTTTAGGGTTTATGACTTTCATAACTCAAATGACATTATAAATTATGTATTTACTTCTTGGATATTGAGGAAATTAAAGGTGAATTTATATCTTGCACAATACTTGTCTTTTACCAATATATGTGGGAATTTGGGCAGATAAGAACAATCTTTCTCATGTAAAGCTTACTAGAAGCAAAAAACTTCAACATCATTTTCAGCATGGAATTGGTAGCAACAACTCTTTTGTTCCTACAGCCCTGGTTAGTTACAAATAACAGAAGTTCCTATACTTCAGTCCAAAATATTATGTAAAATATCTTCCTATAGGCATTAAAGGACAAACATTCTAACTATGGGATTCTGGGTTTAGCTAGATTTACATAGATCTGGGATTTTTTTGATCTACAGGGAAACAAATTATTAGTGAAAGTCTCTGAACTTCATGGGATCCTTGAGCATATTTGGAAAGTGAAAAATCTTGCCACTCACTGGGGAAAAAATATTCCTTTGCACGATTCTATGGTTGAGTTGATTTAGTAATGGAAAATCATAACCTCCTCTGAACTCTGAACTGTTGCTATGGAACAGAGGGATATAATTTTTATAAAAAGAGTAATGTCTTTGCCTAATTAAAACCTTATTCTTTAACTGGATTAGATTATTTTTTCTTCAAGTACTTTACTTTAAATTCTATAGAATATGGAAAATCACTTTTCCTTTCTCATTGATCCTTTATTTTGTGTGCTGTGATTTGAATGCTGTCACTGATTAAAGCAATTGGAAACCAATTGGTAGTTTAAAATTGGAGCATTCCTAGTAAACCCCTTGTTTTATCATATCAATTCTTTTTCCCCTGGCCATTCCAAATGAAATTCCATTCTTACAGTCTTCTGAACAGGGTTTTTTAGCTATTTAAAAAATGTGCATTCACTAAGTAATCTCACATAAAATCTCTGTGGTATTTTCAACATTTCCAATTCTTCTGCCACAAACCTTTTTTAAAACTGAATTTCATGTGTGCACAAAATAAGCAAAGGTCTCAGCTTATGAAAGATGCAGTAATAGAAAAAGACTGTTGATGTGAGAAGAAATATTTTTAACAAAATATTTACAAAGTACAGAATTTAGTGCTTCTAATGATCATAGGTGGAAAAGAGACCAATGCATCTTACTTAGCTCAATAAACAGCCACCACCAGATTTGCCTTTATCTATATCTGTGACTTCTGCATAAAAAAGTTGAAGATTACAGAATGTACATTTTTAATATAATGACTGTGCTTTTGAAGGATGGTTAGAGTGGCCATTCTCTAGTAATTTTTGTACAGTGCTAGATTTTGGAAATGTGACTGAAATGTGACTTGTATCATGAGTGTATTTTTTGTTCTTTCATCTTTATGCCATCTTGTCCCATTGTCACCAGAAGAATGTACATGAGCATTTAGAATACTGTTACCAAAAGGCTGGTACATGATAAAACAGAGGCAAAAGGGCCTGATAAAATATACTCCCTGGAGGTCAGTGAGGAGATCCATGAGTCACCTGTTGCATTAGAGACAAGTAGACAAAGAAATCCAAGATTCAGCTGCCTGTGATAGCTTTAAGAATTAAAGAAACAATAGCTTCGTTTTCCCTTGCATTTCTAGCATGAAGCTATTGCTGTCTGTCCTGTGAGCTGTGGTGATGTTTGGTTGGCAAATAGAAAGGCTGAGGCACTCTTATTTGGTTCTCTTTTTCTGTGAGTTGTGACTTTGTTGGTTTTTATGGTTATTGCCAAACTGTTCATTTTAAGTTTCTTCAAACTTGTATATACTTGGCATCTCACATGCACTCTTCCTCCAAAACCTAGGGAGAGCTGCAGTTGTTTTTAATTAAAAATTATTGAATACATTGTTCTAAAAAATGGTTTTACATCTAAATCTAACAATAAGACAGTAAGAATTTGCTGACTCTGATTCCAAGCTGTCCCTCTAACCACACTCATCATGGGATAATATTACTGTTGACATTAAAGGTCTAACTGGTTCTGCATTATTTGTTAGTGTAGCACTTCTGGCTGTTTATTAATGTCACAGTTGGTGACATCAATCTTGTTGTTTCTTCCCTCTCTATAATTCTCAGCAGGTGGGGAAACGCAAGTGAATTTATTTTTGATAATAGAACACAAATTCTCTTTACAATCAGGGAGAAATGTCTTGTGGAGAAAATTACCATAAGACATCCTCATGAAAGTGGAAGCACTGGCTATTCAAATTAATTGTTTGTGGTTTTTTTCTGCTTCTTGTATGCACTTCTTACATGTTTGTTAGAAGAATACATACAGACCTGAATATTTACCTACTGAAGTCTGAAAGAGCAGCAGAATTCAAGGAATAACACAAATGCAGAACATTTCAATCAGGAGTTTTCTTTGTATTCTGAGATGAGATTTCAGAAGTTTTAACTAAAAATTATTTCAGTATTTGTAATCTTAGCTTGGATTAATATCTTCTGATTCTATTTTGAATGATTTCACAAAATTGTTAAATAATGTTGATCAGTTACCAGAAGTTGGTGACAAACTGTGGTGAATGTTAAAGATATTAAAGCATATATGCTTTCCCAATCTTCATTCTTTAATGTTGTTTAATGAATACTTAATTTAAAATGTTCCATAGTAAATCTCAATTCCCTCTTTAATAATTAGGAAAAATGTCTTCCTTCAGAATTGTGAAAGGTCTGACACAGCAGTCTGTACTGCCAGAGGAAATCTAAAAAACCCTCAACTTTATTTGAGAAAAATACTAGTTAAATATTGATTTTATAGTCCTTATTAAAAGCAGACATATTAGGAATATAGGATGGCAGAATAGATACTTTAGAATCTGTTTTCATACAGGGACTTGAAAGAGTAGGTGTCCACTTAATTGTTTGGAGTACCAGAAAGTTTTTAAAGTGCACTATGCAAAGCTTTATATTCTAGAAAATGGTTTAAATTTAAACCTAGTTTAAATACTGTCAGAATAGGATTTCAAGTCAAGGAATTATTCTCCACCACATTAAAATATATTGTATATTCAGCTAAAATAGCATGATCTGTTGCAATGTACTATCCATCATCCATGGTGAAATGTTTCTGCAAGAATTAAACAATTTAAGCAAATAATCCCTGCATTTCCCAATGGATACTATATTTCTAGATTTATATGTTTTGATTTCTGCCTTCTCAATATAAAGACTTTATATATTTTGTACTAGCCAAGAACACCATCACCAACAAACAAACAATCCCATCAGATAAAACGTTATGCCTTTTCCAGAGCATTTGGTACAACAGATGTGGAGTGAATAGATCCAGTTTATAAGTCACAAAATAAAAACTGTTTTCTGAAAACCGTTGCTTTGTGGCAAATGCTGACTTCTAATAATATTGATAAGAACAGGCAAATCCATCAGGTCAGTGCATGGCTCTGAGGTTGGTGTCACTTGGGCTGTTCAGCCTGACTGAGGGGAGTCATTGCAGTTGACAAGTTCCTTGTGAGAGGAAGAGAGGCAGACACTGATCTCTTCTCTGTGGTGACCAGTGAAAGGACCAGGAAGAATGGTACGAAGCTGAATCAGGGGAGGTTTAGACTGGATATTAGGAAAAGGTTCTTCACCCAGTGCTTGGCTGTGTGTTGGAACCTCCTCAGGGAAGTGGTCACAGCACTAGCCTGACAGAGTTCAAGAAGCATTGGACAATGCTCTCAGACACGTGATGTGACTCTTGGGGGTGTGGACCTATGCAGGACAGGGGCTGGACTCAGTGATCTTTGTGGATACCTTCCAACTCATCAGATTCTCTGATTTTGTCACCTGGAAGCTCTATATAATGGAAGAATTTCGCTGTTATGGATTAAATTCATAATCTCATTGGTATCGGTAGATAGATGACCTAAATGAATCTTATTCCATAGGAAGTAGTGGGGATAGTAACCACCTATTTGCTTTGATTTGAAGCAATATATGACAGAGTGGCACCTTGACTGGTGCCTGATGTCAGTGGACAATCCTGTTAGAAAAATAGGGAAATTGGCTGGTTGTATGGAGTGCACTAAGAGACTTTGCAGGAAGAAACAGTGAGCACCATGAATATCCTTTCAAATCCTGCTCTTTATAACCTATTGTAGTTAACCTTCGTATGGCATGTTTGGATTTTCTCTTTCTGTCTGTAGGGAATTGCAGGAATACGTTGTTAAGGGTAAATACAAGTTTTCAGTACAAATCCATTTCATGAGGGTTTTTACATATGAGCTTTTCACCAAATCTATAGGAGTACTAATCTAAATATAGTGTCCCACATACCTTAGCTATGGGAAAGCTATAATTCATCCATAGAATGCCAAGTGGACTGCTGAAATATAGAGAAACCAAGACTGACATTTTTGCTCCTATCTAAGCAGCTTTCTTGGAAGAGAAAGATGATAATCTAGAATGTGTAAAATGGAAAAAAAGACCAAAAAATATTTTGAATATATGAAAGAATGAATAAAAGGTGATTAATGAAACGAATTCAGGTAGTAAAATATAATTAAGAAGCTTGTTACAAGAATTACAAGGGTAACACCTATAAACTATTGATACAGTAATAAAGACAAGACTGTTTTTTCCCAGTGCAAGCTATTATTTCTTAAACCTCTTTTTCTTAAAATTTTTCAACTTGGCAAACATTTTAAAAGAAGTGTAAGTTTCCATTTTCTTACTCTTACCTTGATTTCCAGGTTTAAATTAGCATGGTAATTCCAAGCCATTTTGGAGGAGTGTGTGTGAGTGGAGGTTCTACAGTAATTGGTGAGCTCTGCTAACTACATGACTAAATGTTTCCTTTTAAATCTAAAATGATTTACAGCAGTGCTTCCCTTTGACCCTGGATTTGATGCACTTTACCAAGTGTGACATCATTGTTACAGTTAAAGCACAGGGGGGAAGGACAAGTAATTAACAGCTTATTGAAACTGGATTCTTGGGAGATATCAGTGTTGCCATGGCTGTTTTGGGGCACTCTCAACTTTTCTGAGTCTGCACAAACCCTATTGTTTGTTGCTGGAAGGAGAAGAAGAGCCTTGTGTCAGTATGCACGCACTTCAGGACATCTGCTTCATTCAGTTTTGACACATGATCTCTGGATTGGACACATGTTCTTTAGACTGTTTATTAATTAGGCAGTCATTTGCAGCATGCTGTGCACCCTGCTTTAGCCAGATGAACTGTTGGCCTTTTTTACGAAGCAGCTTGTTACCTAGTCCATGTTAGCTGGTGTTCTCTGTTGCACTTGCCCAGATCATGCTGAATGGGAGAGCTCAGATTATATGTTTAAATGCTGGGGTTCCTTCAGATCTCCGTGTGCTTTCTTGGTTGCTAGGATGATGTTGAGCTAACATCCGTATCAGTTGACAATGGATGGGTCAGCCAAATGTGAAACCTATAAAACTGGGTCAAGAACAGTTCTGCCCAGCCCAGCAAGAGTGAGGCCTGAGCCAAAGGAAATAACCTTTTCCCCTGGCTATTCATTTTCTTATAAATGTAGAGGTTATTGTACCAGATTCATGAAAGGCAAAATCAAAGCTTGTATGAGCAAATATAATGATTATTAAAACAGGAAAATACTATTGATATTGGAACAGACTGGTGCTTTTAGGGTAGAGTTGAACTGATCCTGAATTTATCTGGCAGTGTGTGAAAGCTGATCCACTTACTTGTATTCAAGCTCTAGATTCAATAATAAGAACATTTTTTGAGAAATACAATGGAAAATATTACAGCTATTTTGAAACTACATCAACTCACATATGTTCTGAAATATTAACTTGGCGTGTTCCCTCCTGATTGCTTTGTAAAACATTTTCCTCTTCTTGTGACTGTCTCTACATTGTTCATAAGGGCATTTGTGCTATTGACATGCATGGCTATTTTCTTATTTTCTATGCAAGCTCATCAGGGCAGTATTTGATGCTGGCCTGTTTGTGCAGCATGCACCACAATGAGTTGCTGCTCTTGGTTTGCTCACAGTGACAGTGAAATAAAAATGGCTAATAAAAATGGGAGCAAGGGTGTAAACATGACTGAAGATGGATTCATAGAGGGTGTTTTTCTTATTTGAAAGAAATGACCAGCAAGTGAAGAAGAGTGGTTTGGATTGAACTGTCTGTATTAGTACTGTTCACTAATGAATGGTATAGATTTCCATAACATAAAGAGTACTTTGTGTCTTTTTAAAAAACTCTTTTCCAATGGTATTCTAATCCTGAATAAAAAGAGTACTCTTCAGCCCTGCTAATCAAGGTGCTTTTTAAAAAGGTGCCTTTTTATTCTTAGATATCAAAGTTCTTAAGAAATGTGTGTGAATACTTGTTTTTGGTTGACTTCATAATCTTCCCATTTCATTAATGGGAAAGATGCCAGAGCAGAAGTGCTTATAATGTTTTCCTTGTAAATTTAAATTTTTTACCTTGCAAACATTAATAACTTCCAATAGTACTTGTGTGAATATTGCCATAAAACCCATTGGCAACAGTTCTAGTTTTACAGGACTAGAGTTTCTCCACTTCTTTCCTGAGTTCCATTTATGCTACACTTAAAAATTCTATTGCAACACTTTTGGAAGTGTACAATTAATGCTGACTGAAAAATACTATCTTTAGAAGGTTACTCTTCAGTAATTGTTGTACAGACATTGAGATGGCCTGATTGTCTCCACAGAACATTTGTTTATTATAGATAATATTAAATTTGTATTTTTGGATTGGATTTCACACTGATAAAATGACCTACTTTGAATATGTGCAGTGTATTGGTTGTTAAATGCAGAAGGGGTTTTTATGGCATGTCTGTTGCAATTTGTTGGCTTGCTGATCCTTCTGCTGTTTCACTGAAGAATGGTAACTGAACTTGTGAGCTAAAAGATTGTTTTGAGTTAAAGAAATATTCTGGTTTTGTAATTTGCTGTGAAGTTGCTGATGGGTGGAGGCCCAATTGTTTTATGTGTTTGGGAAGATAAAAGAGAAGATCCGAAATCTCCATTTGAAGATTTACATCTAAGAATTTCCTGCCTTCTCTCTCTCTGCAAAATGCAAGACAATAAACATCCATTTTGATATAAATACTGGATTGTTAGAGAATGCTGTACATTCTGAAAGGCAAAACGTGGCACTGAAAAAAAAGTCAGATGTTCTTTGGTGTCCTTCTGTGGCATGTGAATGTACACATCAGCAGCTAGTCCCAGCACTGCCTAGGGAACAGGACTCAAAGCACAGCAGAAAATAGATTCCCACTGTCTAATGCTACCTCAAACCCTTTGAATTGAATGTGAATCCAGTACACTTATAATTGCCAATAGGGTGCCCTTTACATGGCAGGGTAACTTATTTTCTTTCTGAAGTTGTGTATTTTCTGGATAGTTTGATTTTGGTGAAAAATTCTTCTGCAGTCTGCATCATCTACCACCCATATTCCACAATTCCTTGCTTCATTCCACTAAGTCCAAAAATTTTTTTTTAACTTCATTTTAACTGTAAATTGGAGACTCACCCATTCTACAACAAATTCTGAGAGTTTTCTCTAAAATCTAGCAGAAATAATACCTTACAGCTTCTATAGCAGTGTATAACTAGAACAAGCCATCACAGGTGGGTTCTTCAGGCAGTGATGTACAGAATCACTACAGAATCACAGGATTGGAAGAAACCATCAAGATCATTGAGTCCAA
>VWYE01022347.1:0-18145 GCA_013398995.1 Alaudala cheleensis | reverse complement strand
CAGCTTTAAAAGCCTGGCTGTGTCCTTGAGGAGCCAGACTGGTTCCTGCACAAGGCTTGGAGAGATAACAGAGCCCAGGGAGAGATAAACACAGGGAGAGGGATCGGATCTCCCCCAGGAAAACTCATGGCTCAAAAAACTCCTCCAGGCCTTGGACACTGGCAGGAGGAGAGAGGCGCTGGCCCTCGGGCTGCTGGGCATGAAACAGGCGTCAGAAGAGTAAAATAATGGAAATAAATTCAAATATTGTGCTTTCCCCCCCACTCCAAATCAAAACACTGAGGAATTTCCACTTGGTTTTCACAGGAGTGGGGGGAAATTCACATTATAAAGGGGATGGCACCGAGCAGGGCCTTTCCAAGTGCATCCAATATTCCTCTGCTTTCTCATGAGGCAGGATTCAAATCCTGATGGAGGAATGAGGGATTTGGCCCAGGTTCTCCCAGCAGGGCCTCACTCCCCTGTTCCCAGTACTCCCAGTTGGGATCTGGTTGAGCACTGGTGTGGCTGCCTGCAGCCCAAACCAAAACACTGAGGAATTTCCAGCTGGTTTCCACAAAAGTGGAGGAAAATACACATTAAAAAGGGGATGGCACCGAGCAGGGCCTTTCCAAGTGCATCCAATATTCCTCTGCTTTCTCACAAGGCAGGATTCAAACCCTGAGGGGGAGATGATGGATCTGGCCCACCCTCAGCCCCAGTGCTCCCAGTTGGGATCTGGTGCAGCACTGGTGTGGCCGCCTGCAGCCCCCACTCTAAATGAAAATCACAGAGGAATTTCCCTGTGATTTTCACAAAAGTGGAGGAAAATCCATGTTAAAAAAGGGATGGCACTAAGCAGGGGCTTTCCAAGTGCACCCAATCCTCCCCTGCTGCCTCACAGATAAGGAAAGGCTGGAGATAAGGCAGGATTCAAACTCTGAGGGGGAGATGAGGGATTTGTCCAGGTTCTCCCAGCAGGGCCTCACCCTCATCCCCAGTGCTCCCAGTTGGGATCTGGTGCAGCACTGGTGCGGCTGCCTGCAGCCCAAACCAAAACACTGAGGAATTTCCAGCTGGTTTCCACAAAAGTGGAGGAAAATACACATTAAAAATGAAATGGCACTGAGCAGGGCCTTTCTGAGTGCATCCAATATTCCTCTGCTTTCTCACAAGGCAGGATTCAAACCCTGAGGGGGAGATGATGGATCTGGCCCACCCTCAGCCCCAGTGCTCCCAGTTGGGATCTGGCTGAGCACTGGTGTGGCTGCCTGCTGCTGGCTGGGCCTGCCTCGCTATGATAGCGTAATTAGTGGCACAATTAATGCTTAATCAGGGGGGATTGGGAAGGATTAAGCGTCTAAACTGCACACGTGCTGCTAATGGGAATTTGTAAAAGCGCTCCTTCCCCCTGGGATGGCTCTGCTGCGTTTGCCTGGAGTGAAAATGCCCCAGTTGGGCCTTTTCTGGGCACTTTTCTGAGGAAATGGCTCTGCCCGTGGGGCTGCAGCTGGAATTTGGGGGAATCCAGAACATTCCAGGCAGGCTCTGTGGGACAGGGCACCACGGGAGAGATGGGACAGGGATGGGACAGTGATGGGACAATGATGGGACAGAAAAAGGGACAGGGATGGGTCAGTGATGGGACAGAGATGGGACAATGATGGAAAAGAGATGGGAGAGGGATGGGACAATAATGGGACAGGGATGGGACAGGGATGAGACAGAGATGAAACAGTGATGGGACAATAATGGAAAAGAGATGGGAGAGGGATGGAACAGCAATGGGACAGCAATGGGACAATGATGGGACAGGAATGGCACTGTGATGGCACAGGGATGGCACAGGGATGGGACAGGAATGGGAAAGGGATGGGACAATGATGGGACATTGATACGATAGGGATGGGACAGTTCCTGCTGCTCCTGCTCTCCCCAGGGCCTTTGGGAGTCCCAGCTCAGGCAGGAGGATGTGGAAGAGTGATTTTGGGGTGGTTTTGGGGTGATTTGTTAAATCCCAGGAGCGGTTTGGGCACACAGAGACTCCCCTTGCATTTTAATGTGGACAAGACACAAACCAATCTCTGGTATAACCAAAAATCAGCAGCAAAACCTCCAGTTCTGCCTCCTCAGAGTCCCCCAGGCACTCCAAGACCATTTCCTATTGTTTATGGATCTACTGGATCAGGACTGGATCCTCAGTTTCTGAGAGCTCCTGAAGATCCCTCTGCATCCACACTTGCTCCAGCACAGGCTTGGCCCATCAACTGCCAACCTGAAAGGTTTTCCACCCAATAATTCCACTCACAGACGGCATAAATCCAAGCTCCAGGTGATGTTCCATGCTGGAATGCAGGAAAAAAAGCCCTAAAATGCTGAATTTATATCCCTGGGCGTGTTCCTGAGTGCAGAATCGAGGCTTCTGTTCACAAACCTCGTCAGATTTAGCAACTAAAAAAAGCCACGGCTCCAAGAGTGGGAAGTGCTGGGAGCAACAGGAGAGAGGGAAAAGCTGGGGGGTGTTTTGAGGATAAATCCCCCTGGGATCAGGAATCCCAATCCCAGCAAATTAACGCTGCCCGAATAATTAAATAGAAAAGAAGGCAATGAAGTCAAAATGGAGAAAGAGCAGAAGTGAATGGAACGCTGGGAATGTTTCCCTGCTTCCCAAAAAAAAGGGCACATTTTGATTTCTTCAGAGGTTTTGGTGTTTATGGTCGGCTTCAGCAGCTTCTCCTTTTAAATGGAGCGATTCAAGGCAAAATCACCACAAAAAAACTGCTCAGAGCCAGCGCCCTGCCCCACTGCAGCTGGGAAAATTCGGGTTGTCTTAAAGGAAATGGCTGAGGATTTCAGGGATTGGGGAAGAAAGAGAGGGAGGGGGTTCATGGACAGGTTTCAATAATAAAAACACTGAAAGGCTGCCCAAAAGGTGAGTTAAAATCATAAACCCAGAGCACAGGGAGACAGGAGCTGTTTGATTCAGATCCTGGAGAGAGTTTTAGGCCTCAGGTTTGAGGTCCAGAGCTGTCAGCAATGGGATTTTCCTGACAACCCTGTGCCTCAGTTTCCCACCTGATAAATGAAGATAACGAGGGCGGTGCAAGGGGGGAATGTTTGAGCGCCATCGATAAAATTAATACAGAAAAAAAAACTTAAAAAATTAAAAACTAACAAAATAATCAACTGAAAATGCCACTAATTGGAGCGTCTTCATTAGCAGTGTCCTTCCAGGAGCTCTCCCTTCCCAGGCACTCAGGGAGGAGCAGATTCCAACCCCACCCCGTCCTGTTTTCCCTCTCTCTGCATCCCAGCAGCGGCTCAGGTGACCCAGGTGTCCCAGCAGAGGTGACAGGGACCTGGCTCTGACAGCTCTGGATCGGGAATTTGCTGCTCAATTTATGATTTTTTTGTTGTGGCAGCGCCTGCAGGCCCCAGGGATGGAAACGAGGAATTCTCTGCTTTAAACCCGCACAGGGAGAGGAGAGGGGGAACAAACCCAGCTGAGATCGCCGGAATGTCCCACCCCGAGCCGCTCCCGCATCCCAAAAACCAGCGGTCCTTGCAAACAGCAGCTCCAACACCCCCCTCGGAACGTTCCCCAAGTTATTTCTGCCCCCAGCAGCCCCGGGGGTGGCAGAAAACGGGAGGAAAAGCCCCAACCAAGGGCGGAATCGCTGGTGCTGGCAGCGGGATCCAGCTGGCTGGAGCCAGTGCCCCGCAGCCGGGAGCATCCTCCCGCTTCCCGAGCTGCATCCCCGCGGGTCCTGCCTCCCCCTGAGCCCCGCTCTGCCCTCAGAGCCCCAAGGAGAGCTCAGGTGAGGGAAGGAATCCCAGCAGGGATCAGGGAGCAACTCCAGTGGCTGTGAAAATCCAGCTGGAGCTGCGCTGGCTGTGGAGCTCATCCCTAAAACAGCAGAGGGAAAAAGGGAACGCGGGGCTCGGTGGGGTCGGGATGAGCTGAGCTGAGCCGAGGGAGGGAGGCGAAGGACGAGCGGAGAGATGAGGGGTGGCAGCAGCAGGGGTGAACCCCAGCCCTCTGCCGGGGCTGGAAATAAAATCCCCCAGCAGCTCCTCTCGCAGGCAGACGAGAGATGGGAGCCAGAGATTGGGAGCCACTGAGCAAACAAGCGGCAGATGAGCGGCACCGGCTGCGGGCGAGGCGCTGCCTCGGAAAGAGCCCCGGGCTGGGAGATTGGGAGAGGGAGGAGAGGGCAAAAGATGCTCGGGCTGATTACAGAGCGACTCTTGCAAAGTTAATTGTTCACCAGATTGCGATCTGGGCCGCATCCATCAACAGGCCGCTTCCTGCCGTCAGGTTTCCCTGGACAAACAGCGGGAGCCAGTGGATTTGGAGGAGAGCAAAGGCAGCAAGGGCAAAGCTCTGCCTTGGACAGGGTTCACTGCCAGCTCAGGGCCTTTCCCAAACAGAGCCTGCACAGAGGCAAACCCAGCCCAGCTGAGCTGAGCTTTTGGGGTGTCAGCACACGAATGACACAGAGCAGGACTCGCTGCAGGCTCCTCTGAGCTGAGCCCAGCCCCTCTGTCCTGGCTGCCCGAAGAAGCTGCCTCAACTTCCCTGAGGATGGAGGGAGAATCTGGGAGGCTCCTACTGAGCACAAGCCCTTTTGGAAACTCTTACTCTTCTTGGACTGCAAACACACAGATCCCAGCCTCTCTGGGGGTTCTCAGCCCTCCTGGCCCAAGCCTCAGCTCAGTGGAAGCCAGAGGAATGTCCCAGGGTTTACAGGGACTGACCAAACATTCATTTCTCTGCAGAAGGTCGGACCAGGGCGGTGATGGTGTCAGGAGAAACTGCAACGTGGATGTTTGAACACCCAGGGCTCTCCCTGACCAGGGAGAACGGAGGGATCCTCATGGATCTGGGAGGTCAAAGCTCAGCTGTGCTCCCTGCAGCTCCCTGAGCCATCCTGCCTCTCTATTTCACCCTGTGCAAAACCCAGCTGCTCTCATCTGTGGCAGCAAGGGGAGGCAAAACCTGTCCCCTGCAGCCCCCTCTGCACCCCAGCCTGTCCCCAAAGGGACAAGTGACACCAGCCAGGGATGCACACCACAGTCAGCCCCCTCTGCATCCCAGCCTGTCCCCAAAGGGACAAGTGACACAGGCCAGGGATGCACACCAGAGTCAGCCCCCTCTGCACCCAGCCTGTCCCCAAAGGGACAAGTGACACAGGTCAGGGATTCACACCACAGGCAGCAGCTCAAAATTTCCAGCAGCTCGTTCGGAAGCCAACAAAAAGCAGCCAACTGCACTTGAGCCACCTGTAAGGACGAGATGTGTGACAGCATCACTCCCCTCTGCCACCCTGTCACCAGCACAGCCTCTCTGAAGGCCCCATTCAGGGCTCCACAAAAAGCTGCTTCACTGAAAGGGGCCTGCAGAGGAGGGTTTCAGCCCTTCCCATCCCTGCCAGCCTCCCAAAGCCCTGCTGGGCTCAGGGAGCAAAGCCCTGGCAACAAAGCAAGGCCAAGAGTTAACAGATGGGGGGACTCAATGTGGGGACACGGCGGTGACGTGGCCAAGGCCAGGCAGAACCCGTGGCAAGGCCATGGACAGGGGGAGATCTCCAGAGCCCTGAGCAGTTGCAATTTTTTTTTTTTCTCTCTCTCTATCCCAGCAGGATGAGAGAGGAGGAACTCCCAGGATTGCTGGCGAGGTTGTTCCACTACTCATTTATGAACTGCTCCCATTTGGACGTGGTACTGATATTTTCCAGCCCGAGTGAGTAAGCCTGGGAACTTGGGAGCAAATCTGCAAGCCCTGCCTGGAGCATGGACACCAAAACTCGCTCAAGAAATCTTCTGGCGTGACAGAGAGCCTGAAAAGCAGCAGACTCTGAGCTGGGTGCCTCACACACCGAGGGGTTTCCATGGATGGGGCGAGCCAGGAGCCCTCCTCATCCTGCCTCTTCCTTCTGGGACTCTTGGACATCACCTCCCACCTTTTTCCAGGGAGGGAAGGATGCCCCACACCACCGAGATCTCTGTGTGTGCTGCTGACACAATGCCCATCACCCAAAGGCCAGATTCCTGAAGGGAATCTCTGCAGGATCACAGGAACTGCTTTCCACGAGCTCTCCCCTGACCCACAGGTGCTGTCAGGGCCTCGTGAGGCTGGAAAACAGGACTGTGCTTGCATTCACCACATCTCAGTGTGTTGGAACATCCCAAATCCACACCCCAAATCTGCCCCACGCCACCCAGGAGGGAATTAATTCATGCTGGCTCCTTGTCTGACGGCTCCTGCCCTTTCACAAATCTCACCCAGAGGCTCCAGTTTCCTGCCTGATGCTCCTTCAAAGCTCTTCCCCCCCTCAGGCGCCTTCTCCAAGCATCTCCCATCACATTGCACCGCTCGTTTCCCCTGATGCACGGCACAAAACCCAGCGCCAGCAGCCCCAGGCCTGACCCTGATTCTCTCCTGCTCCCAGGGCTGATGCCACCATTGTGCCAACACGCTCAGGCCGGGTTGTTTTGGGGAGAGATGAGGCTGTGAAAGCTTTTCAGGCTGGCCTGGCACGGAGGGCAGCTCTCAAGGGGCTGTCTGGGGACATGGAGGGGGGCACATTCCGGGGCACAGCCCCTTCGGGGGACTTGTCACAGCAACAGGCAGCGCCGGGGACACGCAGCTGATTGTGACAGCCGCCCAAAACTGCAGCGCCAGGGGAAATGCCGAGCTGCCAGCCCGGGGCAGCGCTGCTCCCAGGCCGGACAGACCCCGGCTGTCACCCCCGGGCATTTCCACACCGCAAGGGTCCCCCCAGGCCCCTCAGAGCGGGACCCACGCCAGCGGTGCCCATCAAAATCCAACACTGGCCTTAACCTGGGCTCCCTAAAACAGATTTAGAACTAAACACGCGCAGGAATCTCCCGCACCGGGGAAACACCAAGGTACAAACCCGTGCCCAGCTGAACCCTCCCTCCCCCGACCTCCGAGTTCAGCTCTGCCCTCCCCTCGCACTTTGTGCCCCGCCGGTCCCGGGGACAGCGGCCCCCGGAGGGGCTCAGGGGGGACGGGCAGGGCTCCCGGGCCTCGGCGGGGTCACCCCGGCACTCACCGGCCGCCGAGCAGGTCTCTGTCCCTCCTGCCGTGTCCCTTCCTCCTTCCTGCGGGGCAGAGCAGGGGCGGTGCTGTGGGAGCCGCTCCGGGAACGGGAGGAAGCGAGCGGAGGGGGCCGGGAGTGGAGAGCGGGGCCGGGAGCGGAGCGGGGCCGATGCTGGAGCCGGTACCGGAGCGCGGGAGAGCTGGAGAGGTGCCGGTGCCGGTATCGGAACAGGAAAATCGTTGGAGCGGTGCCGGTGCCGGAAGAGTCGGAGAGGTGCCGGTACCGGAGCCGGGGGAATTGGAGCGGTGTCGGAGCCGGGGGAGTCGGAGCGGAGCCGGTGCCGGTACCGGAGCCAGGGGAGTCGGAGCGGAGCCGGTGCCGGAGCCGGGGGAATCAGAGCGGTGCCGGTGCCGGTACCGGGGGAATTGGAGCGGTGCCGGTGCCGGTGCCGGGGGAACTGGAGCGGAGCCGGTGCCGGAGCCGGGGGAATCAGAGCGGAGCCGGTGCCGGTACCGGAGCCGCGGGCGCTGCGGGGCCCGGCGCGGTGCGGGAGCGCTGCCGGCGCTCGGCTCCGTGCCGCTCTGGCTCCTCCCCGCCGCAGCCCCGGGATGAGGAACCCGCTCGGCCCCGCTGCCCCGGGCGGCAGCCGCGCACCGAGAGCGCACGAACACACGCACAGAAATCCCGGCCTCGCACACGAGTCAGGGGAGCTCCCTCCTGCGGCTCCTCCTGCTCCTCCCGCTGCTCTGGGCGGATGCAGGAGAGCCCCGGACACCGGCAGCGCTGGGGGGTTCAGCCTTTCTGGGGGTTGTGGATTCAGCGGCGGCTCCACCGCCCATCTCCTCGGCTGGCTTATATTTAGTCAAACATTCTGGGTTGGCCAAAAATAGAGCAGCCGTGGAAATAAATCAGGCTGACTGGAGGTGCCAACGTTGTCTGCCTGAAAGTAATTAATTTCTTATATGCTCGGCTATATTAGTCCTCTCCTTCCCTCCACACGCCGCCCTGTCTGCCGGCAGAGTTTGTGTAATTAGTGCCGAAATCTGGGGGATGTGCAGGGGGTTTGGGGCGGTGGGGAAGGGCAGGGGGGAAGCTGGGCAGGGAAGGCACAAAATCCATCTCCAGAGATGGAGGACACAGCAGGGCTGGCCAGAAGGAGGGGAGGGGACACAAGTGTGGGGGAAATCCTACTGGAGGAAAGNTGCCGGCAGAGTTTGTGTAATTAGTGCCGAAATCTGGGGGATGTGCAGGGGGTTTGGGGCGGTGGGGAAGGGCAGGGGGGAAGCTGGGCAGGGAAGGCACAAAATCCATCTCCAGAGAGGGTGGGGAGTGCGAGCACGGAGGACACAGGGCTGGCCAGGAGGAGGGATGGGGACAAAAGTGGGGGGAAAATCCTACTGGAGGAAACATTTAAGTTCTTCTTTCCACACGTGGATATTTCACACACACAAAAAACTGTTCAAGGGACACAAATTTGGGCTTCCTCAGTCCTGCTGCTGCCAGAACTCCTTTCCCCCTTTTCCCTTTCGAGCGTGGGAGTCTGGCTGGACTTGCTGACTCTCATTTCTTATCTCAGAGCCACCAGGCTGGCTGGCAGGCACCTCGAGGAGTGGGGAAGGGCTTCCCAGATGGTGCAGCAGGAGCATCGAATCCGGGCCCCCGAGGAGGGAAGGGATGTTCTGGAAGGATCCATCACCTCAGGCTGTCCCTCTGTCACCCCTGAGGCTCTCAGCAGTGTTTGAGTGCCCTGGGAGTGAGGAAAAACCTTCAAGAGCAGCTCTGCAGTGAGAGCAGGAGCTGAACCAGAACGCTCTGAACAGGGGCTGCCCCTCTAGAAGCACATGGGGGGTTCAAACCAGGTTCATCCAGGTCTGTGTGTGACACCCAGAGCTGTGTGTGACACCCAGGGCAGTGTGTGCCCCCCAGGGCAGTGTGTGACATCCAGGGCTGTGACACCCAGGGCTGTGACACCCAGGGCTTTGTGTGACACCCAGGGCTCTGTGTGACACCCAGAGCTGTGTGTGACACCCAGGGCAGTGTGTGACACCCAGGGCTGTGACACCAGTGCTGTGACACCCAGGGCTGTGTGTGACATCCTGGGCTGTGACACCAGTGCTGTGACACCCAGGACTGTGGTGTGACACCCAGGTTGGCTCCTGGCTCCCGTGGGTGCCTGCCCTGCCCTCACCCCTGGTCAGGGAGTGCCTGCTCAGCTCCCTGGCAGTGCCCATCCTGCTCCCTCCCTGCTCCAGAAATGGCCACTTTGGGTGGGCTTTTCCCACATCCCAGGCTCTGACTTCCACATTCACCTCTCTTTAGAGGGAAAATGTCACCATCTCAAGCATTTCTGTGTCATTCCCAGCTCGGTGCACCCCAACAACTGCTGCCACACCCCCAATCCCACAGCTCCGAGAGCACCTGGTGTTTGAAACAGAAAAGGAAAGAGATTCCCCGGAAAAGCTCTGGCAAATCAAGGTGAAGGCCCCAGACTGGAGCTTCAGAGAAAGCAACGTGCAAAGGGCAGGAATGTTCCAGCAGTGAGGGGCCGGAGCCATGGGCTGGGCGCTTGTGCCACACCAGCTGCTCGCCGGTGCAGAACATTCCTGAGAAACGCAAATTGCAGCCGCCAGCGTGCCAGGGATTGCTGCGAGAGCCTGACAGCCACGGCTCCGGAGGAGGATGTGCAGAGGGAAAGCACCCAGCTGCTGCAGCCAGCCGGGATTGCGGGCCGGGTGCGCTCAAAGAGCCCAGAGGAGGGGAGGGATCGCGGGGTGATGGATGATCCCAGCACAGGGCACGTCTGAGGGGGGATAATGAGGTTGGTAATGGGGCTGGGGCTGCTCCGCCTGTAAAAGCCCAGAGCAAAGCGTCCCTTGACACTTCTCTGTGTGCTCTGAGCTCGCCCGGGTTGAGCTCGGCACCCGCTTGAGGCGTCTCTGTGATCCCCGCAGTGAATTCGCACAGCGGAGCCTAGGGGCATTTTCCAAACGTGCCAGCGGAACGGCTGAGCAGAGGGCAGACAAAACTGCTGGGGCTTTGTGAGTTTTTTCTGGAATTACTTTGGTTTCTGGGGCTGTTTTTTCTCTATTTTTGTGATCACAGACCCTCACGGAGATGCGGGGGGAATCCAGGGTGAAGACGGGCTGGTTGTATTCGGGAATGAGCCTAAAAATGGGTCTGGCTGGGAAACGCCAAGATTTTGTGTCATGGCAGTGACCACCTCAGCTCGTGCTGGGGGAGACTTTCCCCAGCAAATCCTTCTCCTCCTTCCTTCTCCTTCTCCTTCTCCTTCTCCTTCTCCTTCTCCTTCTCCTTCTCCTTCTTCTCCTCCTCCTTCACAGAGGTGACAGCAGTGTCCAGATGTGTCACATCAGGAGGGAGCAGCCCCTCCACAGCCACACCAAGCATCCTTTATTGTAAAACCACCGAATTTTTGGTGTAAGAACACCGAATTTTGGCTGCTGTGCCCAGAGTGGGACACTCCTCACGCAGAGCTCACCTGCACCGTGCCCAGCACATCCCAAACACCCCCAGCAGTGACACACTTGACACCAGTAAGAACCAGTCAGGAAAACATCCGACCTCCAAACCAAACCGAGCTGTCCCCAGCAGGCCCCACTGCGTCCCTGGGCTGGGATCTGCAGCCCAGGAGAGCCCTGCCGATGGCCAGTGCATGCAGAAAGGATTAAAGCTGACAGCTCGGAGCGAGCTGTGCACAAACAGCGGCAGGAATTCGCCTGCCTCCTGCAGGAAGCTCAGGCCGGCTCCGGGCAGAGGGGGAGGAGGGGGGCTCACCTTTACCTGTTTCCCTGCCGCGGGTTTCTCGCTGAGGATGCAGCTCCCGTTTTCTCCCGGAGCTCACATGGCCTCGCATGTGTGCAGCTCCCGGGGAGAGCTGCGGGGCTCTGCAGGGAGCATTTCACAGTCACTGCATCCCTTCCCCGCTGCCCTGCCACTCCATGGGAGCGTGGGCAGCGAGTCATGGAAAGAAAAATGTGTTCAATGCCTCCTCCTCCTGCTGCTGCTGGCCTGGCCTGGCTGCTCTCCCCCCCCCTGGAGCACAAGCAGGCATGTGGAAATCATTGCCTGGAGAGCAAAGCTGTGTTTCAGCAGCGATCTCAGTGCTGGGGCTGCTAAATCAAGGGAAACTGGGAAATGGGGCCATGCTCCAGTGCCCAGGCTGCCACAGCAGAGAGCTGCTCGCTGGAGAGGGCAAACGAGCCCAGGGTCACTGCCCAGCCCGGGGTTGTGGCTGTGCTGGGGGCTCAGGAGGGTTAAATCAGGCTCCTGAGTTCACAACAGCCCCCACAGTGACACCCCTGGTGGGTTCTCAGGAAATGTAGATCATGGCACGGTTTGGGTTGGAAAGAACCTGAAAGATCATCTCGGTGAAAATTCCCCCTCCCACCAGCCCGAGGTGCTCCAAGCCCTGCCCAGCCCAGCCTTGGGCACTTCCAGGGTTGGGGAAAGCCCTGCCAGGACCTTCCCCAGCCTCCCAGTGAGGGATTTTTTCCATCCATCCAACCCAAATCTCCCCTCTTTTAGTCTGAACCCATTTCTTCTTGTGCTGTCACTCCCAAAACGGGCAGGACAGAGGGGATATTGTTATTCCCATTTCACAAGAGGGTGAATTGAGGAGAAAGGGGGATGAGTTTGGCTCTCCCAGAGCTGAGGGAACTCCCTGGGATCTCCCTGCAAATCTCCAAGCCCAGATCACTGCAGGCTGTTCTTGTCCCACACTGGAATTGGCTCCCTGTGAACCCCAAATCACCCTGAAACCACTGGAAATTGCTGAATCCACATTCTCAGTGCTGTGGGACACAAACTCCCCGTCCCCAAGGTTTCACTGCTGACCATGGCAACCACGAGGCCAACTGCAAGCCACCGAATCCAGCAGCATCTCCTCTGAATTTTGCCCGTGGAGCATCACCATAACAACAGCTCCACCAATCCACACCGGAGATCCAGGCCCTTAGCAACCAGGAGCTGCCAAATTTGCAAAATAAAGTGGGGAAAAAAAATATTAAAAATCTGCACCGAGTCTTTCCTCCACGGTGCTGCTGTGGGTGTGAAGAGCTGCAGTGGGCAAAGGCAGGAAAATGCACAGAGCACCACAGATCCCAAAAGTTCTGCCCCAGAAGGTGCAAAATCCTCCCTTTGCCCTGCCTGTGGTGCCACTGGAGGGTTTGGCCTCTGTTTTTTGGTGTTTCTGTGGGTTTTTTTGATGTTTCCTCCCAAAGAGGTGAAGCTGAGTGCACACACAGAAGCTGAGCTGTCACCCCTGAGAGCTCTGACTGTCACCCAGCGCTGGTCCCTGCAGGAGCTGCTGTACCTGCCTGTCCCCAGGTGTTCTCAGCAGCTGTTTCCCAGCGCTTGCGCCACCCCAGCTGTTTAAAAAAGCACCAGAGTTTGCCCCCGCGGGCGAACCTTGTCCCCTGTCACCCTGCTCGGGCAGGAGATAAGCTGGGTTTGTTGTTTTGTTTTTTCAGGGAATGATCCATCCCTGCCGCTGAGTCACCACCGAGCTTCCCCTCCCCTGGAGGGTCACGGGGTGAGCCGGAGGCTGAGCCTGCTCCCCTCTGAGGGGGAGAGCCTCAGGGAAGGGGCACCGAGGGTAAAATCCTGCAGGGAAATGTCTCTGAGCAAACCCAGCAGGTTCCCCGTCCCTGCCAGGCTGCAACAGCAAAGGGCCCGGCGCTTCCCTGCTGGTGCAAACTGGGAGTCCCAGCTCGGACTGGGAGCAGCAACACCCAGGGGTTGGGAAGGGAGCACGAACAGGGCGTTTCCAACCCGAACCAGCCGTGGGCAGGAGGCAGGAGAAGGTCTGGCCGGAGGAGAATTGGGGCTTTTCCGAGTCTCTGGGGTGTGGGGATGGAGCGGGAGGAGCCGCGGCCGCGGCTGGAACAGCTTGGGTGGCACCAGGAGGGGACTCCCCGCTCACTGCTGGCTCGCACAGCCTCGGGATGCTCAGCCAGCGTTGGCTGCTTGACTCACAGCCCGCTCAGCTATTTCCAGCCCAAACGAGGAATCCAGCCCGGCTCTGGCTTCCCAAAACATCCATGCAGGCAGGAACCTCAGCGGGCATTAGAGGGATGATGGATGTGAGAAGGTTTCAAAAAAAAAACCAGAGCCAAGGACGGCCTTGGGCTGCGGGGCTGGACTCAGGAACGGTGGAGCACTGAGGGAAAAAAAAATCCCTGGCAGGGCGGGAATGGCAGGGATGGAGCCGGGAGAGAGGCAGGGAGCTGGGAGGATGCCGTGCCACCCTCGCTGCCGAGCCACCCTCGCTGCCGCGCCAGCCGAGCTGTGGTGTCTGCGAGCTCCTGCGGCTCCCACGGGGCTGTCGAGGCTGCTGGAGCTGCTGTTCCCCGCCCCACGCCTCCCGTGCATCCCCCGGCTCTGCCGGGATCCTCGGGGAATTGGAGCAGACGGCGGCGGAGCTGCCTGGGAAGAGGGGAAACCTCTCCCGCAGCTGAGTGTGCTGCGTCCTTCCCTCCGGGAGCCACAGCAGCCCCAAAACGCTCCCAGCTGGGCGCTGGGGGGCTGGGGGAGGTGACAGAAACGCGCAGGGTGACCCAAAGCAGCGGTGGCACCGCGGGGAGCTCGCTGCTCCTCTCCCCTGAGCTCCCGATGGTTTGTGCGCCTCGGCGCCGCTCCTGCCCCCATCCCAGCGGGATTTAGGGGAAATCAAACTCTCCTCCAGCCTTTTCCCTCTTCCCAGGGGAAGCCTCACAGGCTGCTCTGTGCTGCTTCTCCTCCCCCCCCCAAAAAAAACCACAAACAAAACCGGCTGCAGCAGGCAAGGGCGGACGAGGACCTTGCCCCCTCCTTCCCTGCGAGCAAACACGGCGTGACAGCGGCAAAGGGCACAGGAATTCCTGGAGGTGGGGGCTGGAGCAGCCTGGCAGGGCTGGGAAAAGTCTCGGCATCCCCAGGGGCAGCTCAAGGCTCAGGGGTCGGGCAGGGAGGGAAATGAGCTCTCAGAATTTTACTGATGCTGAGGGGGGAAGCCACCAGCGCCCAGCTCCCTGAGGAGCTTCTTCCTTGCTGAAGGCATCGATTGCCTCATTAACACCGCGATTTCCCAGCCAGAAAAAAGTGCTTTAATTGCAGGTTGAGTCTCTCTCCCACCAGCCTGACACCCGCTTTCCTCCCTGACAGGCTCAGGGAAACCTTCCCGGTGACTCCTCCTGGCTGGAAGAGGCTCAGGGATCCTCCCGAGGATCCTCCCAGCACCATCCAGGCTCTCAGCCGGATCCTGCCCTGCTGCTCCTGCTGCTTCCAGTCCGGAACAAAGTCCATAAAGCCAATCCTCTCTCTTTTCTCCACCCAAGGCCGCCCCTCCGCTCCCTGCCTGCCCCGTGCCCGGCTCCAGGCGCGCTCAGCTGCCGGAGATCGCGGCAGTTTTTGGAAAATGCTTCCACCTCGTGGCCCTGCGGAGAAACGCCTGCCTGGGAGAGGCTCCGGCAGAGCCCAGCCGGGCCCGAACGCGGCCGTGCCGCCCTCTGCTCTCTCCCTGCTGCCCTCGTTCAGCGGTGCCCCTGCCCCGCTCCGGGTGCTGCTGATCCCGGCACCAGCGCATCTGGATGGGCACGGGCTCCAGAGGAGCTGGGGGAGCCCGTGGTGAGTCCAAATCCAGGCTAAACCCAGTCCAAACACAGTCCAAACCCAGTCCTCCCAGCACACGAGTGCTCTGCCAGGGGTCAGCACCGCCTCTCCTGCAGCCGGGATGGGCAAAGNCCAAACCCAGTCCTCCCAGCACACGAGGGCTCTGCCAGGGCACAGCAGAGCCTCTCCTGCAGCCGGGGCGGGCACGGAGGGAAAAGCCTCGGGCACACTTTGGGAAGCAGCAGGGGCCGGAATTCAGGGATTCACCCATCCCACGGAAATGCTGCAGGGAGGGGGATCACTGCCCCGTCCCGATTGTGCCGCCAGCACAGTCGGAACTGCTGGGAAAGGATTTTCTGTTCCACTGGGGGAGATTCCTGATCTCAAATAACCCAGGAAAGCACCATCAGCTCTCACACAGGTCTGGTGGGACGCTGAGCTTTCATGGAATCCCATGCTGGTGGAAACACTTCACAAATCCCGGCAGGTAAAGCTCAGACAGGGTTTGAAAAGAGGGATAACCAGGCTCCTCTTGCCGGGATTCAGCTTTAAAGGCAGGCAGGACTCAGCTCCCGCTGCCCTGGCCGGGGCTCGGGAGCAGCTCTCCCCGTTAATGAGCAGGAAGTCGGGAGCGCTGGGTTGGGAAGGGTTTTGTTCAGCCCATACGGACACTTGGCACGCCAGGACCTGCCGGGGGTTCATCACGGGCCTGCCGGAGCGCCGGGAGGAACCTGCCAGCCGCCACACGAGCCGCCGTGCCCAGGAAATTAAAACTCAGGCACCATATGCCGCGCGTCCCCGGGAGGCGGCGGAGCGTCGGGAGCGGCGTCCGCATCTGCCCGGGGCAGGTGCGCTCCGAGCTGCGGGAGGGGTCGGGACAAAGGGAGCCCTTCCCGTGGAGTTCAGCCCCCAGGGATAAAGGGAGTCCTTCCCAAGAGTTATCCCTCCGGGATAAAGGGAGCCCTTTCCGTGGAGTTCAGCCCTGGAATAAAGGGAATTCTTCCAGTGGAGTTCAGCCCCCCGGGATAAAGGGAGTCCTTCTCATTAGTTCAGCCCCCAGGGATAAAGAAAGTCCTTTCCATGAGTTATCCAACCGGGATAAAAGGACTCCTTCCCAAGAGTTACCCCCCGGGATAAAGGGAGTCCTTCCCATGAATTATCCCATCGGGATAAGGGAGTTCTTCCTGCGCAGTTCGGCCCCCCTGGAATAACGCCAGTCCTTTCCCTGGAGTTCATCCCTCCAGGAGTTATCCTTCTCTTCCCTGGGGTTCATCTCCCTGGGGATAACGCCCCTCCTTCCCCAAGGTTATGACCCCTCAATAACGGGACTATTTCCCAGGATTTATCCCCCTCAATAACGCCCCTCCTTTCCGGGGTCATTCCCCAGGATAACTCCCCTCATTTCCAGGGTTATCCCCCTGGGATAATGCCCCCCATTTCCCAGGGCTGTCCCCCTCAGTAACGCGACTCCTTTCCCAGGATTTATCCCCTTCATTACTCCCCGGGTCACTCCCCCCAACCCCGCTCCTCCATCCCCTCCTCGCCGACCCCGAACGGTCGCTGCCGAGCCACCCTCGCTGAGCCGAGGGTTAGGGTGACAGGGGAGCCGAGGGTCAGGGTGACACGCGTCCAGCCCAGCCCAGCGGCACAGCAGCCGGCCAGGCAGAGCCAGTGGCCGCTTGTCACGCTCAGCGTCCCCCTCCGGGCCGCCTCGAGTGTTTGAAGTTGCAGCTTCGAACCGTGCGGAGCAGAGACGCTGCTCAGCGGGAACAGAAGGCACAGCCCGCTGCCAGCACGGACCCTGAGCCCGCCAGGGCCGGCTGCTCACACAGGTACGTGCCTTCCGAGGCAGGGAGCCCGCAGCAAGCACATTTGGGATGCGAACTCGGAGCAGACTTCAATTTTCCGGCAGGGGGAATATGGAAATCTGGCTCCCTCGGAATGTTTCATCCCTCACCTCCCTCCTCTTCCTCAGCGTCGGCACCTCCCCTCCCTCTGCGGGCTCTCCCCTGGGGAGCTGGGAAGAACTTCTGTGGTCCCGGGAAGAACTTCTGTGGTCCTGGGAAGAAGAGAGGAGGGGGCTGTGCATTCCCTGGGCTCGGCTTTGCTCGGGATGGGCCCGGGGCAGACGCTGGGCCGGGGCTGCTCTCGGCGTCCCCATTTCCACCCCAGGAGCCGATTCCTGTGGCTGTGCCTGGGGGAATGTTGTCCAACAAATCCTTCCTGGAGCTGGGGCCGTCAGGTGGCGCTTGGGAATAGGGAGCGGCGCCGCGGGAGCTGGGAGAGAGAGAGCTTGTGGCTGTGAGCTGCACATGGGGACAGGGGACAGCCGGAGATGGTGTGACACAGGGGATGGGGACAGCCAGAGATGGTGTGACACAGGGACAGGGGACATTCAGAGATCCTGTGACAGGGACAGGGAGCTGCTCCTCATTTCCCGGGGTCACAGAGGCTTTGTCACCCCCAGGACGAGGCCCAGGGTCCTCCCTCCTCCGGGATCCCCCTCCCTTCTCCAGGATCCCCCTCTCACCGCCCCCAGAGCCGCGGCNGACAGCCAGAGATGGTGTGACACAGGGACAGGGAGCTGCTCCTCACTTCTCGGGGTCACAGAGGCTTTGTCACCTCCAGGACGGGGCCCAGGGTCCTCCCTCCTCCGGGATCCCCCTCTCACCGCCCCCAGAGCCGCGGCAGCCCGGGGGGACAAAGAGCAGCTCTGGAGCTGATGGTGCCGAGGGACACGAGTCGCTCCCAGAGCTCCCAAATCCAAGGACACCTTTGCATCTTAGCTGGGAGCAGAGAGAGCTGCGCATGGAAGCAGCTGCTCAAACCAAAGCAAGAAACACCTCGGGCTTCACATCCACATTTCACCCACCGCGACTTCGCGCGGGGACACAAATCCCCGGGCTGGGTCAAGGACGGGACGAGGAGCGGGGATTTGGGCACAGCCCGGCTCTGCTGCCGTGGCTCCGCCGCCTCTCCCGAGTGCCCGGAGCTCCTCCCGGAGGGGGCAGAGCTGCGGCCGGGCTCTCCCCGGAGCAGCAGCAGCAGCAGCCCCGGCGCAGGGGAGCACGTCCCTTGTTAATCAGCATTTAATTAAAGGACATGCTGACATTTGGAAATCAGAAACAAGTCTCCTGTGTGGGCTGCCTCTCTCCGCCGCTCGCCTCTTCTCTGAATCACTCCCTGACATTTTGCCAGATTAGGATGTGACTCCCTCTCTCTCTCTCTCTCTCTCTTTCTTTCTGCTTCCTTATAAAAATAAATTGGAAAGGAGACGCGAAGCCACCGCTGCTCCTCGGAGAGACGCCGGAGGGGACGGGAGGAAGCTGCCGTCATTCCTGGGGCTACAAAGCGTCCTGCAAAGCCCCCGAGGTGGGGCAGCTTTTCTGTGGGGCACGGGGATGGTGCTCCCCGTGCTGGCCTGGGACAAGCGGTTCTGCCTCTCCGAAAGCGCCCCGAGAGCCGTGTGGCCACCTCGGGGGCTCGCCTTT
>VWYE01022345.1:20215-52912 GCA_013398995.1 Alaudala cheleensis | reverse complement strand
TTTTTTTCCCCAAGTTTTTCTGCTGGCATAATAGATACCAGATATTCCTGGAGAGGGAGAAAAAGATTGTCTTTTAGAAAGTAAATGTAATTAGAAAAGTCTGTGGAGGAAATTATCTGATGGGTTTTTCCTTTCTTTGATTACTCCTGATTCTCTGAAAATTATTTCTTTTTGAATCAGTTGTTTACTGGAATGTTATTATTGTCTTACAGAAGGCTCACCAGATCTTGTTATTTGTTTTGCTATGATTCTAAGAGATAACATCACACTTTGTGTTACTTTGACTTGGAAAGAGCTGCATTTGAGAGTTTCCTTCTGTTCCTTGCAGAACAAAATTTAGTACCCCTATCCTCACTGGAAAACCAAAATCTTCAGCACCTTAATGCAGGGCTCAGCAAGCTAAAATATCCACACATACTGAGAAACAAAATTCCAGGAGGTGATTCTGGGTTCCTGTAGGAATAAATCTGTGCATCCAAGAAAATGACATAAAGGGGGACTGAGGTTGGGATCTGCTGTGACCTGGAAGTAGAGGAGGGAGAAGCAAAGCACCCCCAGGTGAGGTGTGTGCTGCAGGGCAGGATGCCTGGTCAGACCTGTCACCTTTGGTTCAGAGGCTGGTGACACACAAGGGGAGTGTTTTCTTAGCCATGAAGGTAACTTTTCTAAAAACACTGAATATTCAGCATATTTAACCATGTATACACCCAGCTGCTGGCCTGTGCAATGAAAAATTAAGTGATAGAAGAGCCATCTATATATTTCAAACCAAAATGACAAAATAAGCTTGGCATATTTTCTTAGCAGGATCACATGGTATTAAAAAATGTTTTATAGAGGAAACATTTTAAGCTACAAAATATTCTGTTTGTTTTTTTCTGCCTACTGAGATAACAGCAGAATGTTTTGTCTACACATAACCACTCTTCATTAGCTGCTGGAGATGTAATATTGGTTCAAACTTCTTGGAACTTCAGCTCAAAAGAGAGATAATTTATAATGATCTGGATGGGAAGTTTCCAAGAAAGGAAAGGGGGTTTATTAGTTTTCTTCTTTTTAATTTTTTAAGGTTGTTTGTGCTTAGAATATAGTTTGAATTAGTGTAGTATACAATAGTGTGTTACTTTTCTTTGGATTTATTTCCATCTATATATTTAGACCTCTTATTTAAACTGTTGGTACTGTTAACCACGAGAAATGTAACTAATTGTCTTTATAGTAAGACCTCAATGCCATTTATAAATATGATTTTTTTCACTAGATCCTATATAAACAGGCTAAGGCAACCCATGGCTGAAGGCTTCACAGTTTCAGTATCCCACAGAATACAATATACTTTATTAAACAAGCAGATAAACATTACATAGGGACAGCAGATCTTTTTGATTTGGTTCATTTAATTTGATTTGGTTTATTTAATTTGTTTAAATATTAAGTAAGTGGTGCTCAGTGAAAAATGGAAGGAGATGATTTGATTAGGAAAACAAACAACAGGAGAGATGAGAAGGGAAGCACTGGGCTGAATTCAGCAGGGATAAGAGAAAGGGAAATAAGCAGGGAAATAAGGGCTAAAGTGAAGTGTCAAAGAGAAAACGGGAAGGAAATACATGGAATGAAAACTGTAATAAAATTCCAGGGCACATCATAATATGATATTAACATTAAGTATTGCACTGGTCAGTCTCCAGGTGACTGTGGGATTAAATGTGAGGGACAAGACCAGCATAAAGCAATCTTGACATCAGGAATCCAGAAGCAACTTAAATTCACTCCTCTTATCCTCATGGCAGCTGAGGTCCTTGGTATCTGCAGTTTTCCCTGGCAGGGGAAGCTGAGCTCATCTGTCAGAGAGCAGATCTGTTTTCTGTCACATCTCATACTTCAGTGATCGCTTTCCGTGCCTCTTTCATCAAAGCACTGGCCACAACAACATGGAAACTAGATGTGTCCTTTGACATTGAATGTGGTTCAGCTATAGCTAGTCAGGAGCCAGATGAATATTTGGAATAATTTGTTGTTTCCCTATCCTGTTTTAGAGAGGAGATCTCAGTCTGGAGTCTGGTCTTCCACATTATTTTTTAATGAAGTTGAGCCTGTGCCATCTGCCAGCCTTCTGCATTACTTGGGGAACTTCCATGTTGCTAATCCCATGAATTGATACATAATTTAGATTTTATGCTGGATAGTCACCCCGAGGCATTTCTTCACTGCTTCCAATGAGGACATAAGTAATCTCTTGCTGTAGTCACTTCATCATCATTATTCTTTTAGAGCAAAAGCCTGAAGGAAAAACAGCTAAATACATTTCCTGTCATAAAGCTGAACTCTGGAGCCAGCACCTTAAAATGCAAGAACAAGCCGTTAAAAACTGCCCACAAACATGAAACAACTGTTTTAATTTGTTGCCAAAAGCAGTTTATCAGATGAAGGTGGCTGACTGGCTCTCCTGGTGTTTGTGCTGCAAACCTTTTCTGCTCTGTGATTTGCTGGGCAGGGTGTCTTTGTGTCACTGGTTTAAGAGCCTGACCTTTGCTTGTGAGGAATAACTTTCTGTGGTTCTGATGAATAGAGCCCAAGGAAAGTAGAGGTTCATTTTTCATACATCAGCTTTAATGTAAAACCTCCAGTGTGGCAGATTCCTACAGCAGAGTGAGGGAATCTGCCCTTAACTCTAGGTGAGGATGTGGAGAATTGTCCTGCTTCCCAGAGAGAGGACCTGGACAGGCCCCATGTGAACCTCATGAAGTCCAACAAGGCCAAGTGCAAGGTCCTGCAGAGGGCTGGGGCAATGCCAAACACAGACAGAGAATGGGGGGAGAATGGAGAGTTGAGAGCAGCCCTTGGGGAGAAGGATTTGGGGATGTTAGCTGATGAGAAACTCAGCAAGAGACAGCACTGGCAGCCCAGAAAGCCAACCATGTCCTGGGCTGCATCCAAAGCAGAAGGTCCAGGGAGGGGATTCTGCCCCTCTGCTCTGCTCTGGGTGAGAACTCACTTGCAGGTCTGCATCCAGCTCTGGGGACCCAGCACAGGAAGGACATGGAGCTGTTGGAGTGAGTCCAGAGGATGAGAGGGATGGAGCTCCTCTGCTCTGAGGAAAGGCTGGTGTGATAGAGACTGTTCAGCCTGGGGAATGGAAGACTTTGGGGAAACACTCAAGGGGTTCCAGAACAGAGCTAGAGAGGGACTTTCTAGAAGGGCACATAACGAGAAGACAAGGGGGAATGGCTTCAAACTGACAGACAGTAGGTTTAGATTGGTATGAGGAAAAAAATCTTTACTATGAGGGTGGTAAAGCCCTGGCACAGAGCAGCTGTGGCTGTGCCCCATCCCTGGAAGTGTTCAAGGCCAGGTTGGATGGGGTTGGAGCAACCTGGTGTAGTGGAAGGTGTCCCTCTCCATGGCTGGGGGGATCAGAATGAGATGATCTTTAATGTTCTTTCAAACCCAAACCATTCTATTATTCTGCAAGTCTATGGTTTCTACCCCAGAGATCTGGCATCTTTAGTAATTCCTTAGTTACTCCTACAATGTTGTAAAAATGAGCTTATGTTTGCAGAGGGCTCTGAGACGACGAGATTAAAGGTTCTGAATAAGTACAAAGTATAATTATTAGCTAGTGTTTAACAGGGTTTTATGATTATCACACCACCTCTGTAAACAGTATTTACCTTAGAGTTAATACAGGGTGAGATCTGGGCATCCCACACGACCTTTCTGCACGTCCACTGAATCTCATCTTGGAGCATTTGAGATCTTTGTCTTCAGTTTGCTGCAGCTCAGTCCAGAGCTCTCAAACGAGGCTACTTTGTTGATAAAACATTGTTTACTTAAATCTTGGAAACAGTCAGGAAAGAACCACTTGATTTCAACAGCTGCTTTTACAAGGGTGTCTTGGCAAGGAGTAGTCATTTATTTAGCCATCAACACAGAACTAACAAGTGAAGGAACTCTTAAAAATTTCTTTAGGCTCTCTATAGAAACATGTATTTAAAAGGAAATTTCTGACAAATCCATGTACACTGTAATGCACATTAAAAAAATCTATTTCTGGCTCAAGCCAGCAATTCCAGGGTTTCTGAGGATTTTTGCAGTAACTGGTTATTTACTTCCTCCTTGCTGTTGGTATGTGACCAGCCCAGGACAGGTTATGTGGCACATCACTGACAGTGGTCAAGTTAGAATTTGCTTGAGGATCTTTGTTGGTGGTTCTTAGTGCTCCAGTTACTGTGGATGCAGTTCATGCACTTCATATTTGAAAGGAGTTATTTAAGGCAATAAAGCTCAGCAGGTAACACAGGTACACTTTCAGTGACATGAATATTGTGATTACATGTGCACACTGACCTCTCTGTATCCATCTCACACTGTAAGTTGTTACTCACTGTGTTTATTTCAGATTTCTGTAGTAGTTTTGATGGTAATAAGAACTCAGAACACCTTTCTGCTCCTTGTCAGAATGGTCACCCAGCAATTTCTGTTTAAATGTCTGTAAGTTCATTTGAGCTTCTCTATAAACTACATAAGCTGGTTTTTACCTCAATACTTAAGGAGAAAAAGTGTTCTGTTTTAACTCAGCTGCACAGGGGTTAGAGAGAACAAAAACTTATAAAAAGAAAAATTAAAATGGTGATTTAAAAGCTTATGGAGTCAAAGAGAATTTGCTAGCTTTAATTATTTCACAGTACTTACCATGAAGGTCAGCATGTGTCTTCCTCTTTTGTTTGAAACCTCTCCAATTTCCACTCAGATGCAGCTGCTCCAAATGCCTTTTGTTCATATATACAGGTTTGAGCAACTCCAGAATATTGCAGAATAGAAGGGGGGTGGAGGGGGGGGGGATGAGAGGAACATCCTGACAAACCTGAAGGCCTTGTCACAGCTTGTCACAAAGCAGAAGGTGTGTTCCTGTGAAGGTCATCCCAAGGGATGGGTCCCACTGGCTGACACTGCCCAGAGGAGCTGGAAATAGAGCCTTGTCTCTCTCCCTGGTGCCAGCCAGATGCTGGATTTGTGATCATGGCATTTACAGCTCTGCTCAAACAGCTCCTGTGCCAAACAGTAGGCAAAAAGAGCAAGGAAGCTTCTCCAGATCTCAGCACGGGGGATGGAGAGAATCAGATGATGAATTCATTACAGGCACAGAGTATTTGTGGCTGAAGGAAATATTTCTCCTGGGTCAGATCCCTTTCTATCTTCTCTGGTAAATGAACTGGCACCCATGGACATATTGCAAAGGCTTCATGCTTTGGCTTTACTTTATCCAGGCATATCAAGAGAGGAAAGATGTGTGTTTTTCACTCCACCCAAGACCTATTAATCAAAGCTTTGTCTGTCTAAGCTCTGAGGATCCAGGTTTAGAACACTAATAATTTTTTAAAAAGGTGTTTTCCCTTTACCATTTTGCCTTAAAATCTGCAATTTAATGTCCAAAAAAAGAAAACTTCAGCAGATAACACCCAGAGCAAGGAATGCATAGCATGGGCAGCTGACTCCAGCATATCTATTTTGTCTTTGCTGAACTGGAGGCACCAAATCAATAGTATATTCTGGTGGAGGGTTTTTTCTTGAGGGGTGTAAATTTGGGGCTTTTTTTTCAGGGGTTATTTATATTGTAAGAAGATTTTTGTCTTTCCCTGATTAGAAAAAAAAGAGGCAAACCAAAAATACCCCAACATTTTTTATGCAGGTGTTCATCTGCATACGACTGATTTTTAGTGGCCACTGGGAGTGTGGCATGGGAGATGATGATACTCTTGCAAGCTTGCAGTCCAAAGGAGAGAGAGAGAACAGCAGGAAACATAACAAATGGAAGGGAAACTCAGAGTTAGAGCAGAGCAAAAGAGTCAATAAACAGCACTTGCAAACCAGCAAACATCTGTCTGTTACCAAAGCTCTGTTGCAATAGCATTTGCAGAGGAGAAAGCAAGAAGGCCAATCTAGAGATCTATTAGCTGTGTTTATCCAGCTTTTAGAGCATTAAAACTATTCCATTTACAAGCTCAAAACCAGGACAGAATTTTTCCCTGGCCTGTGTGTTCAGGCAGTCTTGAGCACTTTGACATGTGTGTGGGTGATGGTGCCTTGCACTTGCTTTTGGCTTTGCCCTTGGCTCCACCCGTGCTGCTCCATCTGACTTAAATTGGCATCAAGTGCTGGCACTTAGCTTTAAAATAAACCAAAAAACATATCAACAAACAAAAATAGGCACAGTTTAGCTGGGTTTCACTAAGTTTTGGCTTTGTAGGACCATCAGAAGAACACATGATGTGTTCAAAACCACCCACGGGTGATGCAGAGCGTACGTGACAGATGTGCTGAATAAATTGGTGCTGTCTTGTACAAAGCTGAAGTCACCTTCTGCTTGAGATGTAGGTGGCTTGTTACCACCTCAGAGAGTGGCATAGCCTGCATGCCCTGGAAGCAGGAGAGTTACAATGGCGGACAAGCTGTTTTGTCTCCAGGAGTGGAAGGTAGAGGGGGAAGGAGCTAGAGACAGTTATATTTTTATGAAGGTTTTTGGTCACAGATCTAAAAGCATTCTGGGTTCTTTGGGGGCAGTAATTTAGGACTATGAGGGAAATATTCCTGCCTATCTAAATACTGATTTTATATCACAAAACACAAAGTTGCAGTCTTGTTTTGTTTCCGAAGTAACTTCCAACCTTCTTGAATTCCATCAAATCTTTTTGGCTTCTGCCTCTTGGCGTGGCTGTACCAGTTCCTCTGAGCTGTTGGCATTTGGGGGAACTATATCCCAAAATGTTTTGTTGGGTTTCTGTTTGGGGTTGGGAGGGGAGGCAGGAGTGAGAGGGCACAACTATTTGAGTTTCTTTCTATGCACGGAAACAGGCTCGGTTTCCCCTGGGCTGCAGAGCTGTGCAGGGTTGGGAAGAGCCTTTCAGGGCACTGAAGCTGCACTCACAGCCACAGCCCTTTAATGAAAGCCAGGAGGTGATAATGGAGTGAGTCACCCAGCCCACAGCGTGTGGAGTCTGGGGACAGCCTGTTCCTGAGGTTCCATAAAAGCCACTAATTCCTGCCCCAGGGACACGCTGTGGTGGATTAGACTGTCCTCAGCACCCTCTGAGCTTTCCCTATGGCACCAGAGTGTCAGTCCTAAGCCATGCCTTGTTGAGGGAGTAGCACTAACCAGGCCTTCCAGTCTTTTGGGGGTTTTGTTTATTGGGCTTTCTCTGGGGGAGCTGTTTGTTGGTGTTTTCAAATTTCTCTGTGCCTTTGGTGATTTTTAGAGTAGCTGCTTGTGCACCTGCCGAGGAGGAGCAGGATAGTGGTGAGTGATCTGTGTTTTAAAACTCTGCAGAGCATTTAGGGAGCCTTAGAGTAAAAGGCAATATTGCTAAAAAACTTTAATAATAGACATTTAACAAGCTCAGGCCAAATTTGAGGCTGCTGCTGTGTGCCTCTAGACTGGCAGGAGGTTTTCTTTAAATTTGCTTTGATTATTATGCATTGTTTATTTGGAAGGGGCAAATTTTCTTTGGGTTTTTTGGTGTGATCTTGTATTATTGGGCATTTTGTGTTGGGGGGCAGTGTTTTTGTTCAGTTTTTGTTTAGAGGAGTGGAAATACAAGCAAGCCAGCAGGTAAAGAGCAGTGCTTGAGTGTACCTTTGACTTCCATACCCCTCATCCACTTGAGGAACTTTTTGTTCTCTATTTAAGATCTTTTCCTTGAGCTTAGGGGTTGGCTCCAAGATAAAAAACAAAAACAAAAAAACCCCACTACTTTTTTATCAAAAGGCTTCTTGGAGAGTCATGCTAAGAGAGTTTCTGAGCAGTTTCTGGCTGACTCACTACCAGAAGTTCTCGTACAGAGAGGCAGTAAAGGGGGAAAGTGGTCAACATTTGTGCCCATCTTTCTAAGTAATTTTTTATGTGATAGAGGTTGCTAGGCTTGACCAAAGAGAAATTTCTCTGCAGATAACTACAGGACCAAGTTTTGTAATGAAATAGGCTTGTATAAAATCTCTGCAAAGGCTGCTGATGTCCAACAGTGCCTATAAGCTACACTTCATATGTCCTTACACATAGTTTAAAATAGCAGACACCTTTGCATGAATAATCTGTGCTTCAAGCTTTACAGTTGTGTATCTCTCTTGTAAATTCTTTGTAAAAGATGCTGGATTGACTAAGATGCCTTATGTAAATTAAGCAAAGTATTGTTCTGCAGTTGTGCAGCCCTTCCTGGCACAAAAGCTACTGAAAAACCAACACAACAACTAAACTATTGTCCAGATTATCAGTCTCCCCAAGAGAAGATTGTGTCAATGGTGCTGTCCTTACATTTGTTAATTGCTTTGAAATTTTAAAAAACAAAGGTAGATACTTTTAAGAGTGTCAGAGAAGTAATTTGTTGAAATAATCATTGTGCACATGCTTATCTGAAGGATATAATGTAATTTGCCCAAGTATATAACAAATAAAATGGGAACATCTATCACTGGAGTGCAGTATGCCCAAACTAACTGTGAGAGCCATTGATTTTAATTGTTTGATCTCTCAGCCTTAATTTTCTACCAGATGGGTTTTTTGTGCTGTTTTAATATTGTCTCACAGCCAGATGTGGGACACAGAAAGCCACAGTGATTTCTCCTTCAAAATGGGAGCTTTCAGACATGATTCCACCCTATAAACTTTAGAAGATTTAGATCCCAGCTCTTATTTCCCAAAGAGAACTTGGTCCTGTGTGTGATCCAGTGTGGCAGAGCCATACCCATCATTTCCACCTTGCTGTGCTGTGTGGCCAATGGCAGCCCCCAGTCTGAGGCACCACATTCCCTTCCATCTGCCCTGTGGAGATTTACTGATGGCAATGGATGTGGATAATCTCCATTATTAATCCAATTAACCAGGAAAATGGGAATAGAGGAGGAAAGGTGTCAGCAGGTCGTGGGGGAGGACAGAGGCACCTGGCCCATCCTGACTGCACAATTCAGGCTCTGAGGGCAGATGTAAAACAAAGGTTTTTTTACATCTGCTGGAGATGCAGCAGATGTGGAGGTTTTAAGAGGCATTCCATTAAACCTGCCACCCCTCAAGGTGCTCCTCTTCTACAGAAGATGCAAATGTGGGGAGAGGGAGTGGTCAGCAACTTGGTTTTGAAAGAGTGGGCTCAACATGTATTCCTCAAATTTAATGAGATAACGGGGTCCAGCACAGTGCCTCAAGCATCTGTGAGAAGAGGCTGAAATAATTTCTCATAACTCTCCCAAATCTCCTTTCAGTTCCTCTAGAAAGAACTGTCTGTCTGCTCTGTGTTCTAAAGAGCCTCCTGGTATCCCTTTTATCCCACATGCTTTTACACTTCTGTCAGACACCTTCCCTAAGCTTCCTCATGTTGATGGCCACCAATGGCCACTCTGCCCTTGGTCTTCCTGGTTTTTACCTCTGGTTTCACCTTCAAACATGAGAGTGCACAGCCACCAAGTGGTGTCTGGGATTTGAGAAGGGACTGGGAAGCAGCTCTGCATCTTCTTGGAAGAAATTGCCTTGGGAAGGCTCTGCCTGCCAAGGCTTGAGCTCTGCAGCACGAGCCGCTCCTCGTGCTTGGCCCAGGGCAGACACAACATTCTGCCTGCAGCTCTCTGAGTGGCCAAGGCCTAAATGCTTCTCTGTAAAAGGTGTGTTTACTTTATAGGAACGTTAATTTTAATCAATAAGTTAAAGGTTAGCTAGATATTTTAGGGGATACAAGAATGGTTTACTTTATGCTACCTTTAAATGTTAAGGTTAGTTGTTAGAGCAAAGACAGTGCAGAAATTAATGGAGTGTATATAGAAAATGGGGATGGTGTCAGAGCCAATTCTCTTAAGCATTGGGAGTACTGCTGACGTAAAACAAAATCATATTTTTTCATTGTTGTGCTCTTATGAGTGCCTGTGAACTTGTTGGAAAGTCAGAGATGAAGTTCAGGGTATTTTTAGAGGGTGTGTACAAAGAATAGGTGCAGATTGTAATTTTTGTGTTTCTAAATCACTCCAATAGTCTTGAACCTGGAGAGGTTTATTGAATCTAGTGTTATCTTTCATGTAAAATAGCATGCCTGGAGTCTACAGCTTTTAAGGATCTATTTTTTTCCCTCCACTGTATATTGTAGAATTCTGTCCTTCCCTAATATGGTGTTTGAGAGATGTTTTAAAAATAAATCATATTGACATTTGGATTTAATTATAAATTTCAAAGATAGGAACACATAGTTTATACAGTATTTCAGCACAATGTTCATCTGAGCAGTACACAATGAAAACTTTTTTATTAAATTTACTTTATTCAAGGAGCCCAAGCACTTAGGGTTTTGGAAATTTGTATATTGATATGGAGAGAGATCAAAACAGTTCTCTATTAACATCAACAGATGACTCTTCTGTACAGAATAAACCTCTGGGATCACCATAAGTTACTCAAGCCGTGGAGAGAAGGCAAATTAGCTTTTCTTCACCATTTATCAGAAGGTTTTGTGAAGGAACTACAGAAATTAGTTGTAACACTGCAGGGTTGTATTAGCAGTGTAGCTGTGCTTCCTTCCCTTTATCTGGGACAGAGGAGCCAAGGCTGAAGTGTCACATCCAGTTTGGGGCTCCCCAGTCCCAGACTGCCATGGACCTTCTGGAGGGAGTCCAGTGGAGGCTTTGGATGGTTTGGATCATCCATCTGAATGGATAATGAGCAGCAGAGAGCTGGATTTGGCTGATGGGATAATGAAGGGAAGAGGAAGCCAGGCTCTTTTCAGATGGAAGGGCAGAAGTCACGAGCCCAGTAATGTGACAACATTGGAAGCTCCAAAGTGACATAAGAAACTTTTTGGGGATGGTTGAACACCGATACAGGTACCTGTAGAGGTTATAAACTCCCCATTCCTGGCATTAGACAAAACTTGACAGAACAAGGGCTTGAGGAATCTGCTGCAGCTTTGAGCAGCAGGTTGGGTCAGGGGGCCTCCAGGCATCCCTTCCCAGCTGCATGATTCTCTGCTTTTCAGCAAGCAATGAAAGAAAAATGAAAAGCAACAACTAATTCTAAGATCATTAAGAGTTTACAAAGACTAATTAGTGGATGACATTCTAAGACTTTTAACAGCCACGTATTTCTGGTTTTGCACTGAAGAGTGTGCATCCCAAAAACTTAGTGAGTGCTGCAGTGAGCTGCTGCTTCTCCAGGGTATCCTACAAATGCTGTACAAGGCAGCACCTTCCTGATGCTCACAATTCTCAAATAATGAAGTATATTTTGCTTACCAGCCGTCAGTTTAAACATAATTGTAGATATTTCTCCCACCTTCTCAAGTTCCTTTATACTTTAAATTTTTTCACCTCTTCACAGACTGGCACCCTGTTTTTATAGTGTTCTACACTCTGAGCACACTTCTTTATGCAAAAGATTGCAATAGATTGAATAAAAGTCTTCTTTAGGTCTACCAAAGTGATCTATAAGACCCTCGTGTCACATCTCCCAAAATACACTGACGTATGGGAATCTTCCAAAACTGCAGTCCCCAGGGTGGCTTTAATGCCTTCCTGGATGTGATCCAATGCCTTGCAGGACTCTGAAGGATATTTTGTCTTCCTAATGTTACTGCTTCTAATATTTAGCAGCAGTTCAGAACTTAAATTACAGATGAATAAAAATATCCAGAAGAAAAAGGAGAAAAATGGGAATGCTGAAATAACATATTCCATCCCTGCTTTCTTGGAGGAAAGTGATGAGGCTGAGGGAGCAAGGGATTGCTTGAGGCATTGAATCAGGCAGCTGGATGGGGGTGGAGCAGCTGGAAGCACAGGTATAGAATTCTGTTCTCCTGGAGAGAGGATTTGTCTGCTGAAATTGGGAACAAAAGACATGGGAAGGCAAAAACACGCAGAAAATGAAGAGCACTGATCATGGAAGCTTGGTGAAGTTGGAGGAGGAAAAACTGCTGTTTGTTTGGCTAAATTGGAGCAGGAGTTTAGCTGGAGTAGACCTAGTGATGAGGAAGAGCAGCAAAAGTTATTAATGGAGCCCAGAAGAACCCTGACAAAAAGTGGGTGTTAAGACATGGGAAACTGTAAATAATTACAAACCATATCTCTGAGCCTGCCCTCTGCAGAGATGCAACAGGAACTTGTATTGAAATATTAAACTGTCCTTACTGTAATATTGATCAACAGAGGGGACCAAATTATTTTCCACTGCAAATGAAATATGTGCATAATCTTTAAATGCTCTAAAGACATTTGACCAACTATTCTGAATTATAAGTCAGTGGAAAATACCTTCTTTCCTTTCATAATTTTTATATAACCAAAGGTTCTTTAAATTATTATTTTCCTGCTGAAATGTTTGCAAAGTGTTGTTGACGAGGTTTGGGGTGATTGATGTGATATGGTAAGAAAACATTTAAAGCATAATTTTTTGTTAGTAAGCAACAAGAGAATCTAATGTAGGTCATAATGCAGAACATGTGGAGAAAATCCAACTTTTCTATTAGCTAGTGGAATTAATCAGGTCAATTGGGGTTTTTTTTAGGGTTGTTTATGTTTTATCTTTAATAATTTCTGTAATGATCACACTCCTTCAAAGCACAAGAAAGAAGTAGAAACACCTACCAATGCACCAATAAATTCCTTTCTATCTGTTGATCTTGCAATTCTCTGAATAATCTTAACCCAGATGAAGCTTTCTTTGATCCAAAATTTTCAGAGGAACAAGCAATAGCTGGGTGCATGGTGTGATGGTTTCCCTTCAGTGTGACTCTCCATTTTTTTCCTGTTTGCCTGGAAAGACAGATCAGTGCAGGGCAAGAGTGAAAATGAAACAACAGAACTGAAACCACTGTTAACATGAATATAGAGGTTGAAGGGAGGGGGGAGCAGGCTGAGTGTGCTTTGGGTGCTCTCCCAAGAAGGATGACAAATATGCCTCACCCCGGCCAGCCCTTTCAAAAATTCACTTTAGGGCTCGAGTGGGAAAGCAAAGCAGAGTTTATTTTAACTTTGGGGTGGAAAAAGAAGGAGCATGTGTTCTGGGTGCCAAACTTGGTGTGCAGGCTTTTGCAAGGTTTTTAGCTACCTCCTATCTCACTGGTGCTTGGGAAGGAATACATTGCACTGCCAAGAGCCACTTTAAAATCCATTAAACATGAGTTAAACTGTCAGGCTGCCCGTTCCTTCCGCTCCTGTCTGTTCTGCACGGAGCAAGAAAAAACACATTTGTTTTCAAAAAAAAAACCCTCTCTTGCTTCCTTTGTTGCTAAGATGTTTTTGCTGTAGCTGAGCAGCTCTGCTGCTGTCACAGTCCTGAGAGTTTCTGTTTCCGGAGTGGAAAACCCGGACAGAATAATCAGGATAAGCTCATTGGGTTGGCTGCAGCAAGCTCCTAGTCCAGGTTTCAGACCCAAAAGTATTGGTAAAAGGACCCTATTTGCTCCACCTGGAAAGCTGCAATAACTTGAGCCTTCCTTCCACTCCCTCTTTTTTTTTTCTTTTTTTTCTCCCCCTTTTTTTTCTGGTTTTCTGCACACACTTCTTGATGTAATTCCCATGTTTAGGAATGCAAGATTTGTTGAAGCTGCTCTCTTTTCTCTTGCAAAGCACAGCCTCCACTCCTCTCCCTGATGCTGTACACACACACTGAGCATCACTGGGCTTTTGCAAGCACAAAAGAGGTGTGTGAGTAGCAGAGCTGAGACCAGGATCCTCTCCAGAGCTTCCCCAGGATAGACATTCAATCATGGCTTCTAAAACTGTGAATTAATGCAGTTATCAAAAATCACAGAGTGCTGAGTCAACTGACATGGCTGCAAATGAACCCAGCAGCAGCAGATTTCAGTTTCTGAGGGGTTTTTGCCCCTCCATAACAATGCAGTTAAGCTTCTATATTCTAGGAAACTCTTTTCCTTAATACATTATTTTTTCAAAAACAGGCAAGGAGATTATTTTCCTCAGGAAGTTATTTGCAGATCTGCATTCCCAGAACTTTGGGTTGCATGGGATATCTGCTGCATGTAAATAACAGAACAACTACTCGAATCCCCACTGGTTTGTTTCTCTGCACATCTTTTTAAGGACTGAGGAAACACAAAATTCATTGTTAATCTAATTAAATTAATTAAACTCTAAGCAGTCTAATTAAATACTTATTAGTCAAATAACAATGCTGCTGATACTTCTGGCTGCAATTGCAATCAGTCAATGTACAAACAAACTCTGTGGTATTTATCTTTTTCTTGCATTCTACCTTTACCCTTTCACTGCCCCTGTGGGTCCAAGGCTTAAAGGTTTCAGTTTGGCAAAGGTACAGGGCTTGGCAAGTGATTGCCAGGAGGAGGAAGAGGAGGATGTAAGTTGTTGTTTCTTCCTTTTATTTTTTTCAGTTTCCATTTAATGTTTGTCAACCTGCTCTTTACCTTGTTCTTTACGTCACTGACCTGCAGGTTTCATGTTGCATTCAAATTTACCACATCCCTCCTACATGTATCAGGTGCTTGTTCTTTTTTTAACCTCTAAAATAATGTTTGCCCAGTCCTTTAGCTGACTTTGGGAGAGGGGTTTATAACCCTGGAATTATCCTGTGCCCAAGCCTGCCACACTTGCTTGCTCCAACTGATTCAAGATCATTTTAGCCAGAGGCTTTTCCTCTGACACCTCATTCTTCCCTTCTGTATGGAGATGTGAAAGGAAGGCATCCTTTATTTTTTTCTCTTTTTTTCCCCACACTTTTACTTTTTCTGTGATGCAGCTATTCATAAAATCTGTATTATTCCAAAAGCTAGGCAGTGCTCTCTGGTAGGGCAGGGGACTTCAAAGAGGATTCTTCTGGACTCCTCAGGGAATTTTGCAAAGGAAATACTTGCAACAGACTGTAAGTTTGGAACAGCCAGAGGAGCTATCAAAATTGCCACTACATTTTGGAATTAAGCTTCTTAAGTAAAAACCTTTTTAACAAAGGTGCCTATTTATGTTTATACACCTTTCAATGTTACGGGGAATGAACTGTCCTTCACTAGGACACAAGGTTAGTTTCTCTCTGAAAAAATTATTCCTTATTATGATTAATATGATTAATTTTTATTTATGAAAGCAGTCAAAAGGTTATGTTGAATCATGAGAGAGGTGGATGTGACTCTTCTTTTACTTAGTTTGACTGTTATACCCTCCATATACAGGCTGGATCTAATTCATACATCAGGCAGTGGTATTATGTTGGGCCAGCCCAGCTCAAGCACTTGGACTTTTATTCTGTCTCTACCTGTTTGTTTTTAATGTTTTAAAATGTGCCTTTTAATCTATACACTATCATAATGACTGNCCCTCCATATACAGGCTGGATCTAATTCATACATCAGGCAGTGGTATTATGTTGGGCCAGCCCAGCTCAAGCACTTGGACTTTTATTCTGTCTCTACCTGTTTGTTTTTAATGTTTTAAAACGTGCATTTTAATCCATATGCTGTATAATGACTACAACCTGGAAAGTAGCAGCATTTCACCTGTTTTCTTCCAGGTGCTAGAAAACTTTGTGCAGCTTTTCTTAGTCTACTGTGTTTATGGAGCCATTTGGAAATGAGAATTGTCTAAGAATGATCCTTTTTATGAAATATTTTTATCAGGAGCCTGAAAATGTCTTCTCTTGAGGTATAAACCAACCAGCAGAGAGGCAGTTGTGTAAAGAAGGGAAGAACATTTACCAGTCTGTGAATCTGGTGCCATGACTCAGCAGAATAAGATGGCTCTGCTGAGGAATTTCAGTGTAAAAAAGTAATTTATAGGATTGAAGTAATAACATATTTCATGTGTTGAAACTACAGCATCAAAGGATGGGAAATTTTGGAGAGGGTGTGCATGTTCAAACCAGCCCCACTTAGCTTTTATTAGTGGTAAGAGACTGGCATGTGACAGGTTAGGAGGAAGTTGAGCATTGAAAGACCTTTTGAATGGTGACTTCAAACAGTCTCTTTTCTCTTTGGTTATCAGCCTGTTTAGGTGTTTTATAAATAGCAAAGATAGATTGTCAGATACTTTTAATAGGAAGGAGCAGGGGCAGGACAGGGAAGTAATAAGTTATATGAGATACCAATCATATTTCCATCAACAGAAAATGACTCATGATCATAAAAGCCTCCTTTATACTAGAATACATTGTTTAGAATTTTGTTTAAAAATTAAACAGAATGTCTAGCACTTCAGCAGCTTTAACTTCCTGGCTTGATTTCCAATTGACATTCTATAAATAAAATAAAAATATTCTATAAATATATTTCAAAGCTTGAATTCTCCTCAGAAGAGGCTATGGGCAGTTGTGGTGGGATATTGTTTTTCAGTGCAGTCAAATTAATTTGCCAGCTGAACAATCCCTTTGCAAGCAAAGCAATGAGTAAGAACTGGTGCTCTGAGCTGGCAAGTCAGAATAAGGCACCTTGTGAAAACAAACATGCAAAAGGAAAAGCTCTGTGCAAAATGCAAAGCTAAATTGATGCCAGGATTGCTGTTCTGAACAGCAGTGTAGAGCAGCAGAGTGAGATTTCAGTCAATTCACCACCTGTGAGTAATCCTCTAAATAAAGGTATAAATTTCACAGCAAATCCTTCTGCAAGGCTTTCTAAGACCTGAGCATTAACAAGAAAATATAGAGTGCACAATTCAGTGTGATCTGTGGGGAAGAAGGAAGGTTAGGAGATGATCCCTCTGCCACTTTCTTGTCACACAGGCTGCTTGCATGTATTTACATAAAACAACCCTTTTTTTATTTTTTCCTGGTGCATTTGACTGCACAATCCAGAGTGCATCACAGGCACTGGAGGGCAGGCCTCAACTAGACACTGGAAAAAAGGAAAGTCCTCTCTGGAAAAGCCTTCCAACCCTTTATTACTAAGTCCTGGTGTCAGGGGTGGAGGCTCACAGTGTTTTAGGAGCAGCAGAGCCAAGAGAGGCAGAAGGTGGACACATCAAGCAGTGATTGCTGACAGACTGTTTCAGCACAGCCACAGAACACCACACCCCGGGGTTATTTCTCTATTTGACATGTGTGTGGATGCATATCTGCTTTATCATTTGCTTTTTAAAATTTAATTTAGCCAGAAGAGAGCATAAGATGTGGTGTTTTACCGCTGTACCTGTACCAGGCACTCCCTGGCCAGGTGGCTCATTCTGTTCAGGTCAGCTCTCATCTTTGCTCATGTGCCTTTGCTCAGGCTCCCCCAGACAAGGTGGCTGCTGCCCATGAGCCTGAGCTTTCCCCTGAAGCAGGGCCAAGCCCTGACAGGGAGGGCAAGCCTTCGAGGGAGCCAGGACTGTGCCAGGGAACATGCCAGGAGCAGGGAGGTGAAGATGAGCGTGGCCCAGCTCTCAGCCTGTGTCCTGGCCTTATTCTGTTTACTGGAACAGACAGAGCACGCAGCCAAAGAGGTCAGCAAGGGAGCACAGCACTGAATGTTTTTAGCACACTGGGGACATTTGCCCTGCTGGCCCTGGCAATGTTTTCTCATGCACCACTTCTGTGCATATGTTCATTCCTTTCCCTGCCTTGCTTTCCCCTCCTTGCCCTGCCTGCTTTCTACCTTTCCATGCATGTCTGAGTCAGATGCTCCAGCAAAAATTATATTTCATCTGTAATTATATTTCATCTTTATTGGATCCTGTAATGATTCAAATAATTTGGGTTTTAATCTGCTTTATGCACTTCTGGTCCAGGAGCCCCACTCAGACTTGGAAAGGAGGATTAAGACTCTACCAGCCTTTAAAAAAAAACAAACCAAACTATTCCCAGGAATGTACAGGACTGAAAAAGGCTGCTCTCTTTCCTGCCAAGGAGCCTGCAGTAGTGTCTGTACTGCTGTGAACTTCTGCAGAAATCACGTAGTTTAATTCTTGAGCTGGTTTGAGTCCAAGGGAACACAGAGCTCGAATCCAGGCCACCCTGAGTTGCACACTACTGATTTTCCCACTTGTGCTCCCTCTGGGTTACAAAAGTTGTGGGCAGAAGTAGAGAACCTTGGTAAAGAGGAGTAAATATTATCACAAGTAATAATACTTGAACTGAGTAGTCACTGCAGCTGATGTGGGTAGTTATGTCTTCAGAGAAAAGGCAGTGGTAGAAAGGATGGGTCTATTACATGGGTGATAAAGGTGAATTCTCTCTGGTTTAAATAGGTGAGTTAACAAAGTGAAAGAAATGCTCCCCCAGTGATCTGTGAGTTCATGCCCTGCTGCCTTCCAGCAATTCAAGGCAAGAGGTCCCCAGTGACTAAAGCACTTTTCTTTAAAATACAGTATAGGCTGTATAATCACTGAAGTGTTTGAAAACTTACCCAACATTAATTTTATCTCTTTGTGATTGTGGAAACCTGGTGGAGTAGTGAGAATTGCTTGCAGGGTGTCCTGAGACAAACCTTAAATGCTGAAATGCAGCTTGATTTGAGCCAGCAATCCTCTGGGCACAGATTGGTTAAGCCAGGCAGCCCCTGAGCATCAATTAGAGGAGCTATTAGTGAAGGGAGTGTGTGCTTNCTGGGCACAGATTGGTTAAGCCAGCCAGCCCCTGAGCATCATTAGAGGAAGTCAGTGAAAGATGTTCATGCTCGCAGGTTATTTCAGCTCTTTTCACAGTTTACAGCAGAATTAACCAAAAAGAAGTGGCCTTCTTAAGAGGATGCAGTGATGACTTGTCTGTACCAGCCAAAATCTAGGACAGGGACCTGAAAAGCCAGGAAACATCCCCAGAAACATGGATATAAAACTATGCAGGAGGGAGGAGACATGCAACTCCAGACTCCAACACAGGAGAGCTGACTCTGCTTTTACAGTGAGATCAAGGACAAATTGTCTACTGGCTTTGCATCAAACACTAAGATAATGGGAAATTTTCCTTTTTATTTGACTTTATATTTTTTTAAAGTGTTTTTTATCTTGCTCATTTAAAAGCCTGTGCCTCTGTTCTAAGAGGGATTTTTTTCCAGGATCAGAGATGTCTTGCATTCCTCAAGTGCAAATCATTCCCAATAAAACACTCTGTGTTCCATATCAACCATTAATGTTTCCAGATTGTAAACCTGACAGGTTTAACAGATTTATTCTTGTTTTCTATTAGTGAGAAGCTGAGACTGTGAGGTTAACATTTAGCATGCTGTGGAGACTGAGCAGCTCTTTCTGTGTCCATGATGAAACTGAACTGGCAAAATCAACCAGGAAAAGCAAATCTTTCCTGAAGAGACTGAGGTCTAAGCACTTGTGGTTTTGACATTCAGTGCAAGAAATAAAGGTGCAAAATATAAAATATATTAATGCTTTCTTATTAAATTTGGGTTGCGCTTTCTTTTTTTTTTAAGTGTCCTATAACAAAATATAATTCTGACTGGGGAAAAATTCAATTCTTTTCACTTGCCTGATGAGAAGCTCTGGTTGTACCTATTTAGGCATTGGCTAACCCTCCCTTGAATAACAAGGAGAGTTTTTTTGTTTGCATGTTTGGTTTCTGCTTAGCAATCAAGACTGTTTGAAGTATTTACAGTAAGCTGTGTTTGGATTCTCAGTGGATAAACAAGCTGGGTTTTTATACAAAGCTTATGTCTATAAAACAAACACAAAATCTGATTCATTGTTCCAGTGTGGGAAAAAATACAACTTACTATGAAAAAAAAATCACACTATGGGATTTATCTATTTATTTACCTATTTTATTTAAATCATAGACCCATAGAATGGTTTAAATTAGAAGGGACCTTAAAGATCATCTTGTTCCAATACCCTTGTGGTAGGCAGGGACTAAACCAAGCTGCTCAACACACATGCAAATGAACCTATAACTAGAAATACATATTCTATAACACTCAAAAAAAAAAAAAAAGTGATTGTCTGATACTGGGAGCATGTGGAAGAGCTTTTGTAATAAGTAAGAGCTTGACTTAAACTTCAATGTCAATTTAGTGCACTTAATTCCACCTCCCCAGGCATAACTAGAGATGTGGAAAAGAAGTGGCGACAGGAATGGACATGAGTTAAAGGAATTAAAATAACTTTGCAATAAAATTCTATAGCCAAGCTGACCTTTGTTGATGGAAATCATTTCTTAGAGAGCTTAAAAACAGGAAGGTGGATTCAAATGGTCTCACATTTGAATCCCAAGATTGCAATTTGGCTTCATGTCTAACATGGGAGCCAGCAGGCACATCCTGCACTCAACCAGGGGGCCACAGCAGGACCTCCTTGCACCACTCTAGCTTAAATCTTCATTTCCATAAAGAAAAGAATTATTCTGATTCAAAGAATGTTGTCTTCCTGGTGGAATGAGCAAGCTGCAGGTTTGGGTGTGTATTGGATTACTTGGCACAGTTCAAAGGTCAATTCATGGAGAAGCAGCACTGAAAATCTCCCAGCAGTGATGATTCTTCTGTTTCTTTTCCAACAACTGGGAGAAAACAAAAAAATAAGAGAGAAAATAATTTTCTGGGAACTGCACCCTTCTATTTAGAGCAGGTTTACTTGTATTGAGCAATTCATTGTCCTTTCAGTTTCTGCTGTGTTTTTCTTGTTGACACACATTTCAGGAGTTTTACTACTTGTGTAGCTAACTTATGGATTATTTATTACAACTATTAACTTTTATGGGGTCTCTTTGCCCTCAATTTAAAGTATATACTAAAATTGGTTTAGTGCAATTTGTGAGCTTTCATGAGAGTTAGACTATTTTTTAAGTAGCAGTACCAGTGTTTTGTTGAGTAATAAATGTCATTTTTGGTTTGTGTGGCACCTGGAAATAACTGTCCTAAGAAACTGTCTGTATTGTGTTTCAGCTGAAAAGTTGTCACAAGACTCATTTCCCTTCCAGGAGTTGTTATTAACAGATCCTTTGTGTAAGAGATTGAAATATTTTGAATTAATATGTGAAATATTAAATAGGGAAATATTAACAAGTGAGTAGGTTATTCTTTACCCTTGTAAAATATGAAATACATATGTGAACATGCTCAAAAAAGAAAAATATCTTAGTTTTGTGTGCAACATTGACTTAGAGCAGAGCCACAGGGAAAGAACTCTATTTCATCTTTTTCTTTCATACAAACTGGCAGCATTTTTAAAACAGCTCTTTCACATCAGCTCTGTACATAATTGTTCTGTTTTGGCTGGAGAGCATTATTTGCTGAAATACCACTTTTTATCTCCCATCTCTTTGCTGGCTCTTGTCCACTTTTCAGCTACTCCTCTGCATCTTCTGACTTGTTGATTTCTTTGAGAGACGATTTATTGTGCTTTAGATTGTCTTGGATGCTGCTTGCTTTGGAGTTTTTTTTTTGTGTTTGTGGGTTTTTTTTGTTGTTTTTTTTATTTTTAAAGTAGATGTCCCACTGTTTTTTTAGCAAGGAGCATTCAGACTTTTTGTGAATAACTGTGAAGGTGGCTGTCAGTGCTTATAACTCCATGGCACTCGTGAAGGAATAAGATTATTTAGTTCAGAGACACAGTTCTTAAGACATTAAGAAAGATTTTCTTCTTATATGACAGAAAAGTTTCCATGCTTATATTTCAAACTCAATCCCTTACTGTTTTCATTGTCACCATTCTGTAATTGCTCAATGACTCAAAGAACAAGAAATATTTCCTATTTTCTTTTGCAGGAAATAGTACAGAACACTCTCTCCATGAGGACAGTAAGGGATTTTAGTAATTTTTCTCCTTTATTTTAAAAAAAGCTGGTTTTAATAACAACCTGGAATTACCCATGCCTAGTCCATCAAGGCTTTTATGATCTTCAGAACAGGGAAAGCTTTTTGTTCCAGTGACTTTTGTGGAGCCACATACCAGAGTGATGAGCAGAAGAAACCCTGGAGAGGCAGGAAGTCAGATGTCCTATAAGGTTAAATTCTTTGCTTCTCTGGGTTGACTTCTAGTGTGGAACATACCATGATGTGGCATTAGCTCCAACTCTCACTTTTAAGAGAAAGCAGAAATTATTATTATTATTATTTCAGGCTGTATAATTTTTGTCCCTTGCTCTAATTTCAGTTTTACATGTGTTGTTAAGCTCAACAAGAGAATTTCTCTTGCAAGGCCCAAATACAACTTGATCACGGAGCATTCTAAAAACATGATGATGGTTATTTGGTTAGCCACCAATTTCCTTTCTCATGCTCTCAGCCTCAGATTACTGAGCTTTCATCTGGCATTCTCAGACATGCTCACTAATTGTCCTGCAGCAGGCAAATAAAGAGCACGTTTTACGAGTCATGTGTGGGATGCACCAGCTAATGTCAATTCATGTGCTGCCTGGATACAGATGTTATTTGTGTTTTTTAGGATTATTTAATTAACTTCCTAATTGTAAAGAACAGGGAATTGAAGCGTGCAGTCCAAAGTCCAGTCAATGCAAAAACTCAACAGACTGTGATGAATTTTGGCTCAGACACCCACTGCTCTGGTCGTCAACTGGGTGATAGTTGTAACATAAGAGATGAGAATGGTTTTGAGCTTAGATGAGGCTGGAGGAGGCTGTGTGGAGGGGGAGGATGTTATTGGGAATACCACACTAATGGAAATGCATTTGTAGGCAGTGTTGTTCAACATGTGTCATGTAGATTAAAGGAATGTTGAACAGCTGCTCCAGTGAATGTTGTCAGTCTTCCCAACAGGCTGGGCACAGAGGGTCTTGGGAAGAGCTGGATGTGGTAATGGGATTCCCCAGAGCCTTTTTAAGGGGTTTTTTTTGGGATGCAAATTGCAGGAAATTAAATGCTTGGTGCTCAGTGTTCACTGAAGAGACAGAAGGCTGTGGAGAAGTTGTAAAGATAATGTTTAAAAGTGAGTCATGACTCCTTCTTTGTGAACCTGCAGGAACATGTGGTGTAGAAATGTAGCTGGTGTTGGAGTTAACTGAGGAAGATGGCTGGGGCTGAGGCCTCTGCAACTCAAAGATGTTGATCTGGGAAGAACCCCTCATTCATTTGCCATCAATCTGTGGTGAATTTCCATCCAAGAGGAGAAATGGAAATACAAAAATACAAAAGTATTTCCAGATTTAAGGGAACTCTTAACAGCAACTGAAACCTGAGTGTATAATTCAAGCTGCGTTAGGCTGCTTGTGCAAGATAAGATGGGGCCATCAGTTGTTCTTCTTCAAACTCAGTTAGAGGTACAGAAAGTCCACAAAACCTTAAATGTGTGCTGTCTGCTCTAATATTCTCTCAAGCAAGTCTGGATTAGCTGGAGATAACCATAATCATCTATCTTTTACTCTAGTTGTGTTTGCCAGACCCGGTTTGTGGTGAAATGAGATGGTTTAATGTAAAACAATCTAATTTTGGATTTACCATAAGTAAGAAGAAAGGATCAAAATACAACAAGGTATTGATTAAGTGAACTGATGACCCAGTTCAAGATTATGGTGGATGATCATTTTAGTAGAGGTGAAAGAATCTGAAAAAGGATTTTTTTCACACACAGTGATGTGGAAATAGTGGTCCAAGCTATTCCATCACTGCAGTCACTCAGCCATCTCAGAAATCAGGGGTTTGTGGTCATTTTCCCCTTTTGCATACTGAATATTTCATGAGACCAAATAACCCTGCTGATCTTGTATAGCTTAACTGAGGTATCAGATGCTCATTCATGGCATTACTTAATTTGCCCAGTTTAAAAAAAAAAAAAAAGGATGGGGGGGATATTACATGGAAGCATCCACGTACTGCCTTGACAGCCTGGAGCCAAACATGATCCCATAATGATTTGCAGACTGGTGGAGGGTAATTCCCACCATTTTACTCCTGAGTGTGTGAAAATGGGAGAGATGGCAAAGGGTACTGAACCCAAGCACTAAAAATGGTAAGAGTAGTGAATGAAGAGTAGTGAATGCAGGTGATGCAGATTACAGAGATAAGGGTCAGGAATCAACTGAACCATCTCTTTACTTGTCTTGCAAAGTGCTTTGTACAGAGGTGGTGGTTTGAATGAATGCATACTTTGAATGACCAGCTTCAAGAAAAGCTGTGAATTTAAACCAGTCTGCATTATTGGAAGCCAAAGATTTGCATTTGCTGTACTGCATGGAATTTTCTATTGCCATAAACTGACCAGAATGGGAAAATGACAAAATTAGGATATTTAAAGACTAAATGATTTTTTTTTTCAGCATCTATAGGATGCATATATATCTAGGCTGAACGCCACCTCTTTGTGCACCACTCCAGAATTTTGGTCTCACACTGAATCTCTTCTGAATTGTCATGAAAAGGAGGCTCAGATCCATCATCTGCAGTGATGATGTGGTGCATTTGATTCACAGACTAAGAGGCTTAAGGTGCTTCATGCACCAGAGCTTAAGAAAAACAATCCTCAGGATGTTTATTGAGTGTTATTTACCAGACTTGGTTTATACCATTACTAAATCCATTTAATTCATTGGATTTTTTGAGATTATTTGCTGTGGAAATGCTAAGGTGTTTTAGAAAGATTTCTTTGACTTCAGTACAATCTGTCCCTAACTCAGCTCTTACAGACTTTTATGTGGTAGCCACCTTACAGCCCATTAGTTCTTCAGAAAAGCTGATCCAGGTTTTGTAATCTTTTTTCCCAGATGATTTTTCACAAGCCAGAAGTTTCTCTAAAATCTCTTTCTTGACTCAATATTTCCTGGCAATTCTAAGCCCATTCTTTGTTTTCTATTCCAAGAGTCTGGAATGCCATAATATTTCTCATTCAGTTTTTTGAGGGAGAGTTGTCTGGTGGTCGTGTAAAAGTTTCAGAGTCCAGTTCCAGAAATTCATAATAGCTTTATTTAATATTTTAGCACACCAGTGTTTTCATACTTGAAACAATATCCCCAGTGTTTTTGTAACAGTGATGGCAAGGAGATTTTAGGGAAGTAAGGTGTGTAAGGATATATTGCCTCCCTTTCTACAACTGGCTTCTCTTAAAAGAAAAATGAAAGAAAAGAATATTTCTTCACACAGTGCTGCCTTGTGCAGTTATCCCACAGTAACTGGAAGAATATACTTTTAATAAAATCTTTTAGGAGAGTGCCAAGTCATTCCTGAAAGCCACTTTCTGAAGTTCTCTTTTCACCTGTTTGCTGCCCTTCTGAACTCATTGGGATATTGAATGACTTCTTTTCTGTTTTGTTTAATTCTGTGTGAGTGGTGCCTGACATACTCTAAGTATTAACATCAGGACACAGGAATGAGCCTGAAGCCCAGAATGTCCAAGACACACATTTTAATGAGAAAGGACATGTCCCTAAATCCCTTTTTATCACCCAGTGCTTCAAGCAATTCTGGCATCACTGACCTATAACACACATCTTGCTGTGAAACCTTCAGTGTGCAGGCATTGGACTCAGTGTCCACGAAATATCCAGATTAAATCAGGAAAACTGGCCTTGCTCACCATCAAATCAAATATAAGGTCCTGAATCCAAGAGGTTTTACCATTAAAATAAAACTGCAGTTTTTTCTCATGGATCAACACAATGGAAGAGGTGTTAATCTTTGTTGTAAAAGGGCATTTACAACATGAAAATTCTGCACAATTGTAAGATATTGAAATGAATACTGCAGCTTTAAAAATCCTCAAAGAAATGCACTGTCTTAAAACCAAACCCATTACCAAATGTTCTGTCTCTCATAATCTCTCCTTTACAAAAAAAAGCCCTCTGGAAAAATCAAAAAGAAAATACTTTTCTCTCTCCATTTCAGGCTACAAACTCCACAACCCTTTTGCTCTTTATTTTGGTTAGCAGCTTGGACTCTCTCACTGCATAACTAACCTGAACAAATATTGTGCCTTAGATCATTTCGAGGGAACAAATTCCAAAACAAGCAAAGGAACAATAGACAACACTTTTTTTTTCTCAAGGAAGAAAAGTAGGTAATTAATTCTCTGCTTAGAGAGGAAAGCTGATCATTTACAGGTGTTTTTTTGATTAACCAAAGTACAATTTATATAGATTTTTAAGTCAGGAAGGAAAAAAGAAGCCCTGCACAGTAGTTTTGAACTACCTTCAGCCCTACTGTGCTGTGTGCATAGTGTAATAATATCCTTAGGAAAACAAGGAATGGTTTATGCAGCCCCATGCTGCATAGGAACCCTGTAAATACAGGAATTTTACATAATGCACGAGTGTCTGTCACACTTTATACAATAGACAACACCCTTTTGCTACCAGGAATGAAGCTTTGTGGCCAGTGAAAGATACTCATCTATAGATCTGCTGCTGGTGTTGAGCAATATTGAATTTTTGAGTGTTGGTTCGAGTCCAGACCCTTTCCCATCTCCTGCAAAGCCAAGAGCGCAGAGGGTGATGGCAGCACTTCCAAGGGTGTCCCCACACACAAACACAGCAAATGCCTCCTGAAAGGGGAGGGAAACAAAAGGCCCTATCACAACCCAAAATCTGATTAACTTTGGCTGTGGTGGCCAGCTTCCTTGGTAGCTCTGGGGCACAGCTCCTCCTCTGAAGGAGAAAAGTGTCCTCCCTGCCTGCACACACTGCAGCTTTTGCACAGTGAGCCAGCCTGGCACTGCATATGCTCAAGTGTTCCTCGTGTGTGGTGACTGTTTATAAGTTTCTGTATCACTTTTCACAGTTTTTAGAGCTTTTCTGGAAGTCTTGTTAAACTCAACAGGGGAAAAAAGAACTCTGTGGGGATAAATGGGAAGGTTTGCTAATCAGACTTGGTGACTGGCAAAGAACAAGTTCTGGTGTCAGTTTTTTGAGCATGGACTGTCTGTGGCTAAGGGAAAAGAGTAGTGCTCTCTGTTAATCTGTCATATTGTCACTTTAAAAATCTAACTACAAACCAGAGATTTACAGCCCTCTGGGACGAGATATGATTGGCTCTAAGGGGATATAGCTAAGCCACCAATGGCCTGAGGAGCAGGACAGGATACACTTTTTTTGGGGGGGTTCAAGGTTGATGCATCCCAGGACATCCCATTGGAAAAGGTGCCAGGCATGAGGTCTCCATGACACACCAATGTACTTGGAGCCATATTCCCCTTGGATGCATGCAAGCATTCCTGCATCCTTTCACTCCCAGGGTGAGCCATGCAGACACAGGCTGGCCCAGGGGACATTTAGCTGAGCTGGTGTGTTGCTGTGCTGTCCCAGGGGACATTTAGCTGAGCTGGTGTGCTGCTGTGCTGTCCCAGGGGACATTTAGCTGAGCTGGTGTGCTGCTGTGCAGGCCAGAATGTTCATTACCCATGACTGCACTCACATCCCTGCCCTCCTTTGGCACAGGGCTGGCTTGTCCCCAGCAGGTGCAGACACTCAGTGTGCCAAAGGCATGAATTATCTCACAGCATCAGGGATGATCAGCCCACAGGAGAGGGAATTGGAAATCCTGGTTCAGTCCATGAGCAGTAGGGTGGCACAAATGTCTGAAAATCCTGTCACTTATTCAGCTTTCTTACCATGGATCTCAATGCCTCATTTTGGGCTTCCTATCCCTGCCTATTTCTCACCTGGATACTTTCATTATTTTTACTGAGCAGCTGTTTCCTTTTATCCTTTACTCTTCTGACTGATACTTAAATGAAAGCAACTCTGCTGTTGCAGCTGAAGAGCAGAACACTGCTGTTCCCAAGGGAATGCTCTCTTCCCATGAGTGCAACAAAGATGCTTCTGAGTAAAACACCTCCAAACAAGTGATGTCTTTTTAATTTGACACACCTTTATATTATGCTCTCCTATCTAACACCTTGCCTCATGCCACTCTCCTGTCTTCCTGATCTACCTCCTGTGAACTTTTTTGAGNGCAGCTGAAGAGCAGAACACTGCTGTTCCCAAGGGAATGCTCTCTTCCCATGAGTGCAACAAAGATGCTTCTGAGTAAAACACCTCCAAACAAGTGATGTCTTTTTAATTTAATACAGTTAATTTAATTAACTTTCTTATATTATGATCTCCTATCTAACACCTTGCCTCATGCCACTCTCCTGTCTTCCTGACTCCAATGATCTACCTCCTGTGAACTTTTTTTAAATTGATTTTAAAAGATTTCAGAGCTTCAGCCATAAATATCATGGAAATGTTTACATTGCAAGCATGTTCTTATTGCACAACAGAACAACAATCCAAAACTCTGTCTTTGTGGAAAAACTGCTTGATGCCTTCCAGAAGGGATCTGTTGGTAACTAATTTCAATGTATGTATTCAGACAATATGAAATAGATGTTTTCAAAACAAAAGGTGGGTTGGGAGTTGTTTTTAAAGATGGGGTGTATAGTTTTCATGTATGCACTTGCTGAAACACATATTGTGCTTGTCTTCCTGTACATTCACACCAAGCTTAGCCTGATAATGTTGTTCCATTTAATGCCTTTATCCCTTCCATGTGCCTGAATGATGTCATTATTGTACATATGGACACCTGTTCCAAATTATTTCTAATGGCCTTAATTAGCCTTACTTAAAATTTCAATTATTATTTTGCTGCCTTTGTTTAGAATCAGATTCCTGACACGAATTTGTCAGACATTGCTGGGGTTGCAAATGAAGTTCCGTGCACTGACAACTGCTGTGGCAGCTGTAAACAATATGCACTGCATCCATAACATTCTTCAAGTTGCAATAAATTTGTTCCTCTGCCTGCCTTAGTGACTTAAGTGCTTGAAGTTAAAATTTTAAGGCAACAGCCTCTTTTTAAATTATGGTCATAAATTGGTGTAATAACTACCTTCTTAATGGTCAAAGAGTGCAGCCAGAACCTGTTCACTAAAGGAAAACATGTACACGTCAATATAAACTGTTAAAACACATTATCAGTTATTTTCTTAAGCAGTTAGTTGGGGTTTTTTTTAGTTCCTTTAAAAATGCCAGGCAGAAAATCATCCTGTCTCCTTTTCATGTGTATGACAGGGGGGAAAATCCTCAAAAACCAATGAAATCCATCCATGCTGACAGAGGAGTATTTTGGAATTGGTCATTCATTTAGTCAGCCTGACCCTTGCTGTTGAGCTTCCTTGTCAGAGTTAAGAGCAGATTTGGAATGGAAATTATGGTGGTCTTGTTTTGCTTATCCCTTTGACAGAAAGGAGAGTTTGCTGTAAAATATTGTCTCTCTTGTCGTGGATCTGCTGTTCCCTGTCCATCAGTCACTGCACAGATCATGGGAACTCAGCTCTCAGCACTTTAAAGGTTGGAGGGCTGCTGTGCCAGAGAGGGACAGAACAACACCAGGAGCCCTTCATGGCCTTTCCATCCCTCTTGATGTTCCTCCTGTTCCCTGTGTCCATCCCTGCTGGTGAGGGGAGAAGGAGAGGCTTTGGATCACAGGGCCCTTACTTCAAGCATGAGGAATGTGGCTCTCAAAGTTCAGCCAAGTATGAGCTACCAAGATATAACACCCTTTGAAATTGGGAGCCTTCAGCCAGCAGCACCTTATTCCATAGGTCTGCAGTGCCCAACACAACACAGACCTGCTCTTTCCTGGAAAAAACAAAGAGTCAAAACCCCAGAACTACTGAGTCTTTGTCACAGTGATAGAGCCAGCAGTATTTTTATCTGTACCCTTATTAAGCCCCCTTATTTTAGTAAACATTTCTTCTTGTTTACACTAGTTCATGACATTCCTCAGCTCAGTGTCAGATGGATTCAGAGTTTCTCTGAAGCTCACTGACCAGGAGGAATGCTAGGGAGTGAAGGAGGGTGACCATGCCAACCCTCGTGTGTTGAGGGTCCCTAATAAATTACTTTCTTTAGATTATCACTATTTAGCACTCAATAATGGGTTGCAGATATTTCAAATCCAAATGACTGCTCGGTAAGCAAGTTATTCCACTGGACTCTGAGTTCATTTCACTTACACATGGTTGCCAAATTCTGAGAGTAAAACTTGCAACCAAGATTTTTTTAATTTGTTTTATTTTTTTAAGGATGTGGGATTACAGTAACTCTTCAAAACACTCCAGAAACATTAATACTGAGAAATTTGCTTGGGAGTTAAAAATAACCCGTGGTTATTCACATTTGGTGTGAGGCATGGTCAGCATCAGCTTGGGGGCAGCAGCAATCACTAATGGAGTGCTGAGTGAGGTTGTATTTTGCTTTGTCTCCTGGTTTTTAATACCTTTAAAATGAATACATGATGCTTTCCAATAAAGAGCAGTTTCTCTGTGGCATTTGCTACATTTTGCTTATATTTATTCTTATTTGAGCCAAGGAGGACATGTTAAACTGCCTTTTGTTCATAGCACATGGTGATCTAAACCTCTGTATTCCAGGACTTGAGGATATTTCTTACTATCTGATACCAATAGAGCACAGTGTGCCTTTAATTTATAAATTAAGAATACCTTTCCATGTGATATCTGTCACTTTGGGGTTTTGATCTTTAAAGGATGTGTTTTACATGTAGGATTTTTATAACCATGGTATTTTTAACCTGAGATTAGAGAGAATTCTTAAAAACAAACGTTCCCTCTGTGCATTACAGCTAAAAATGCCTAGAGGACAACTACTGCCAGTGAACTATCCCATCTTTAACAAAGGTTTTACCTAATGTTGACAGCAATCACAGTGTTGCTGTTAGATATGTGCCAGGACTTGGAACTCAGACAATTTTCAGCGATGCTGTCACCAGAGAAATTTAATTTCAGATTTTTCCTTGTTGTTGCTTCACTTAGGGTGATCCAGCTGACCATATATTTGTCATGGTAATTTGAGTAAATATGAGATGAAAGGACTTTTGTTGCCATCTCAAGATGTTGGTAAATTACAGCAGAGTTGCAGTGTGGAACAGATGGGAGTTCTCACTCGCTTGGCAGGTGAGTGATTTCCCTGCACATGGAATCCTTCCAGCTCACTCTGCAGCATGACAGAGTGTAAAGGGCAGAGCATGGACATCTCCCAGGCTGGCTTCCTGGGAAAATAATGACAAGGAATAGCTCATGCTCAAGAAAATAAAGTGATCTGCTAGAGAGGGAAGGATGGCAGAAAAAAAAATACCTGGATATATCAGAGTCACTGAGAAGCAATGTGATGGACTATTTCTAGCAGGACTTTCACTGAGAGGTATTTAACTGTGCTGTGTTGAATCATTAGCTTGCTAAATTGACATTATTTCCAGATAATAATGTTTCACAGAAAATTCACCCTGTTGGGAGGAGAAAAAGTAAGATTTCCTGTAAATTTACTGGGTTCATGAATTTTCATCTTAAGTTCTCTCTGGTTTTGTTTTAAATNGAGAGGGAAGGATGGCAGAAAAAAAAATACCTGGATATATCAGAGTCACTGAGAAGCAATGTGATGGACTATTTCTAGCAGGACTTTCACTGAGAGGTATTTAACTATGCTGTGTTGAATCATGAGCTTGCTAAATTGACATTATTTCCAGATAATAATGTTTCACAAAAAATGCATCCTGTTGGGAGAAGGAAAAGTAAGATTTCCTGTAAATTTACTGGGTTCATGAATTTTCATCTTAAGTTCTCTCTGGTTTTGTTTTAAATTTTATGGAGTAACAACAAATCTCTGTGTGGGTTTGTTTCCCACAAGCCTCGTTACAAAAGTGATTAAACACAAGGGCACTGCAGTTCAGTTCCCACCTGTTAAAGTTTAATCTTTAGCCACTCACTTGTGCTGTGACATGCTTTGGACCACCAATGCCATAAAGCCACATGGCATCTCTTAAAATTAATTTGTAACGAGCTAATGGAATACATCTGAAACACCAGGTAGAGTTAGGACCTAGAAGTTGTTAATGTGACTAATTACTGCCTCAGGCTCAGCTGAGGTGAAAGCCTGAAGAGCTTGTGGTTAGACCTAGCTTTGTGCAGGATGCTCTTGGGAATTGAGAGCTTTGGATAAGGCTGCTTCCTGTGGCATTTCTTATCAGAACAATCAAAATCAAAACTCAACAAATCTATTAACAGCTTACAATACAAAATATCAGTGGGGTGCAAAATGCCAAGAAAGGAATTCCAGTTCAGAACCAAGCTGCTAGATCAGGATACATTGCAAAAGGGCACTGGGTGGGTATTCAGAGATGTGCACAAGAAGATGTGCTCTAGACAAAAAGATAAGCTCAAAGTGAATTCCAGTGAAGATTGTGGTAGTAATTACTGGATGCTGATAATCAGAATCCTAGAATAATTAATAAAAAATAGCAAGCAAATTATGATGGCACCTTTTTACCTTAGCAGCAGCAAATATATTGGGTACAAGGTATTGGCCAGTATTAACTCCAGTGAGTGGTGTGGTTGCTTAGAGATGCTATGCAATGTGACCATTTAAAAATATACATTTTTTTGTGCAGAAAATACTATTTATTTTGGGACTTGAGATTGTAGTTTAGTGTTTTTAAAGCCTGGAGATATTGGGTGGAAGTTCAGCCTTCCAGAGTGCTCCAAATGAAAGCAAATTTTAATGACTTTTTTTTCCCCCTATTTAGAAGGATATAACACGGAAACCTATTTTAGTGGGACTATATTGATATTTTCTCCCAAAGTATCAAGACTTTGGACTGCATCAGATGGTGGAGCTCCTGCATGGCCAGCATGGAGCAGATACCATGTCTAGGCAGCTGGAACGTTTGCTTTAGTTGCATTTCCAAAACTTGCTCCAGAATAACTGCAAATGTGTGCACACATGTGCCAAACCTACAGGAGACTGAAAGAACACCCTGGCAACCTGACTGCTTTTGTGGCAGGGTTATTTTGTGGGTTTTTTTTCTGGTTTGGTTTTTTTGGGTTTTGTTTTTTTGTTTTGTTTTGTTT
>VWYE01022345.1:0-19821 GCA_013398995.1 Alaudala cheleensis | reverse complement strand
AGATAATCCTACTGTCAAAATCACAGCATTTGAGTGTTTTTGAATTTGCCAAGAGCCTGGTGCCCAAAGTCGTGCCACTGGGAATAGTTTGTTTGATGGTGCCTGCAAGAGAGTAAATAGGCCTCTTTTAAAGATGTGCCCAAATATTCAAGCCCCCTTGGGAATGCAGAGCACACATTGCTGGGGACAAATATAGAGCTTCTTATCAGAACTCTGAATCACACTCTGGCCCCAAAGGAGCAGGAAAGGACCAATGGTCCAACTCCAAGAGAGAGATTTTTTTGGGTAAGGGCTGTGCTCTGATGGGCTCCCTGTAGCTGGAGGTTTGTTCTAAACAGAATTGAGGGGTGCTGTTGCCTGCCACCAGGGAAACTGGGCAGGAAGGTTGTGCAGTGGGACACGTTTCTCTCTTCTTTCGCTTGTTTTCTGCAGCAAAGCTTTGATTCCTCAATTAGAGTCCATCTCGTGCAGTTATCAGACATAATGGAAAGNTTTTTTTTTTTTTTTGGCTGGTTGCTCTTAATAATTTTTCTTCTGCAAATGACTCCAACAAGATAATCCCACTATCAAAATCACAGCATTTGAGTGTTTTTGAATTTACCAAGAGCCCAAAGAGGTGCCACTGGGAACAGTTTGTTTGATGGTGCCTGCAAGAGGGTGAATAGTCTCTTTTAAAGATGTGCCCAAATATTCAAGCCCCCTTGGGAATGAAGAGCACACATTGCTGGGGACAAATATAGAGTTTCTTATCAGAACTCTGAATCACACTCGGGCCCCAAAGGAGCAGGAAAGGACCAATGGTCCAACTCCAAGAGAGAGATTTTTTTGGGGGGTAAGGGCTGTGCTCTGATGGGCTCCCTGTAGCTGGAGGTTTGTTCTAAACAGAATTGAGGGGTGCTGTTGCCTGCCACCAGGGAAACTGGGCAGGAAGGTTGTGCAGTGGGACACGTTTCTCTCTTCTTTCGCTTGTTTTCTGCAGCAAAGCTTTGATTCCTCAATTAGAGTCCATCTTGTGCAGTTATCAGACAGAATGGGAAGCAAACAGAGATGGGAAAACTGAGGCACAAGAACAGAATGTGGGGAAGGACACAGTCTAAAATCCAGACAGAAAAGAAACAGTGATGAGATGCACCCCAAGATGCCAGTGCAGAGCTGCACTTGCTGGGGAACACAAAAGTAAAGCTCTGCAGTGAGTCTGGTACACATGACAATAGTCATTGCCAATTGCAGTCACCATCCACAGGACAGAAAATCATCATGGTTGCCAAACAGCTCAAATAAATGGAAAGCAAGGTGGCAACAGTGCCATGAAACAGCCTGTGCAGTAATTCTGACACGCTCTGCCACTTTTATGAGCCCTGTGCATATTAAGCAGTCCAAACCAAACACAGATAATTGCACAGTAAAACCATCCAGCACAAGGAATGGCTGCTGCTTCCATCTGAGCTGCCTGGATTCAGGAAACCAGCATCCTGATGTCCAAAGGAGATTTTTTTAATCACTGAGCAGGACATGGCTGGATAAGAAACCACATCATATGTGACCTAGAAAAGATGGTGTTTTTTCCACCCAGCCTTGGAAAACATAAAAGCAGAGCTCTTAAGTCAAAAGATAGCGACTAGTGCTTCCAGGAGAAATGAGCAATATTAAAATTGACTTTTTTATGCTCCAGCTCAGTTTGAGAAAGGATCTTGCTGTGCTCTTTTTGCTGTTTTATGGGGTTTTTTGAGTTTTGGTTTGTGGTTGGGTTTTTTTTTTGAAGACACACCCCAGGACTGTTATTAGTGGAAATACAGGGCTCAGTTTCTAAGAGAAACAGAGATCCTGCTAAACACTCAATAAACAGGAGTCTTGTGCTCTTGTCTGCTGCCACTCTTTACTATTTGCACAGTCATGACAAAATTTTGAGAAATACAAATTGTATTACTGACAGATGGAATTGTTTCTGTTTAAGGACAGATGCTTTTTATACGGCTTTTATTTAAAACTATGGATTTTTGAATGCTTGTTTATGGAAATTCAGAACAGCAAATTACCACTTTCCTCATAAAAGTGTGTTTTTTCTCAGTCAAATCTATTTTTCAAGGACTTTGTACACTTATGCAACATACCATGAAACTAAATTAATGGCATAGCCAGCATTTTTATGATGTTCAAGTGCCATTTGGGGAAAAGAAATACTTCCTGAAAGAACTCCAAAAAATCCTTGGACATACTTTTCTTACAGATGAGTAAATCTCCCCATCCCTTCTGATAACAAAGATATCACAGCAAAACTTTTAATGAAGATGGATTTTTTTTGTGGCTACTGCAATAAGACAGCAGCAAGGTGTGAAGGAAACTCACTGCTTCAATGAGATATGAACAGTGGGAGGATAAATCAAATAAAAATATGGATTTATCACAGTTGTCTGGGCTTTATCTCCCAAAGCACTCACTCTCTGTGCCATGAGCCAGGTGACTGTGCCTTGGAGCTTGGTCCCCAGCCTGTAAATGGAATTCTGGTGGATGTCAGCTCTCAGTACCTTGGCAGAAGGGAGTCAGATGCAAATGCCAAGTTTGAAAGTGCTCTGCTGCATCATAAAGGAAAACTAAGTGAAGAAAACATTTCACTGAAAATTGAGTGAAAAAACCAATGTTATTAATTAATTTATTTAAATAAGTTTCCTTTTGGTTTTCCTGAAATTTTTTCTTTAAAAAAATGACTTTCACTGCAGAGATAAGCTCAGTTTTGGGGATACACTTATTAATTACAGGAGCCACTCAGGAAAGCATTTCTCTCTGGCTCTTAAAATGCTGTTCATCTCAAAAAATGCAATTCTGTCTCTGGTCCATGAGAGGTCCAGTAATATGTTTTAGGTGGCACAGTTATTTGTTACCACCCCTGCAGCAGCAGAAAGATGCTTTTTATGAATTCTAGCTGACATGAACTTTATGCATGAGAAGCCCAAAATCAGACTGAAAAACTCCTGGCAAGTTTCATTACAATGGGAAGGTGGCTTGGTGTCTTTCTTGATTTTGTGTGATAAATGTGGATTTACATTGCTGGCTTTTTGTTTGTTTAAATATAAACCACAAGCTAAGCTTAATGTCAGTGAGATTGGCCACCTCTGTCTTTCAGGGAAAAAAAAATCCAAACCACTCTCTAGATCGAATTAGTTAATTATTAGATTATGGATGAAAATTTAAAAATCCATAGTTTTAACTAGATCTAACTAGTTAAATATTAAATTTAATATTAGCCCAATCGAGGGCTAATATTAAATTTAATTTTCCATCACAAGGCAAGCAAAAATCATCACAGCTGTGCCATAAAAACCAGCTCAGCTGTGAAGGCCAAGTGCACCTCTGCTGGAGACAGTAACTCATGTTCCTGTGTTGTCACAGGGTTCAGCAGAACGTGTGGCTGAAGCCCAGCCCTGAAGATCATCAGGGTAATTTATAATATGGATGTAGTGGTCACCAGAACACAAATACATAGAAGATAAAGCATACACACAAAAGAGAAAACCCACAGACAATTAGGTCAGCTGGGCTGCCTGAAAGCTCAAGATTTGCCAAGAGAGTTATTATAATTTCAGAACACAGTAAATGGCAATTGGATTTACAGTTTTGGAATTGCCATCTCTCCTCCCATTGTATTGACTTTTATGGGTGTAAGGAGCAGGTTCTGGAGCTGATGCAGCCTCAGCAGTTAATTGGTAAAGATGAAAAACCAGGTGACGTGGAAGGGAATTACAATAATTGCCAGAGGGAAAGGTGAGAAAGGGGATTGGTGATCATTTGAGGTGTTTTCTGGGAGGAGTGGTTTTGCTTTCTCTTTCCCCTTTCCCTTCCAGCTCTCTACTGCCTTATTCTTTTCAGGAAGATGGCAGAAGACATACTGTTTTTTTTTTAATAAATGTTGACCAACAAGTTTTGCTTTGTACAAGACAGAGAAAGGTGGCCTTGGCCACCCCTTTGGTCTTGACCCAGGCTCTGGCTCCACAGGTGAGCACCCTCTGCTAACAGCACAAAGATGGAAACCTGATCTTTTGATCAGCTGCCATTACTTTCTCCTTTTAGGAAACTCATCTTTTCTCCAGGGAGCCTGGGGGCAGCTGTTGGTCATGAAGTGTTGGCAGGATGCAGACAGGGAAGGCAGGAGCCATTTCATGCCAGCATTTCCCTGTTGTTCAAGCTCATGGGCAAGTTCCAGTTGAGTTCCTTGCACCTCTTGGGCCAGGTGGCCTCTGCAGCAGCCCAGGTGCCACACAGATGGTGAGTCTGATCTTTTAATATGAGCTCTTTATAACCCTGGTGGTATTTTTAGAGCTGTTGGCTTACCTCTGATCTCAGGAGGATGTTGTTTTATCTCTTCTTTAGGACTGTGAAAAATGCAAAGTCAAAGTGAAATCCTTTCAATTCTTGTGCCTTGTAAGAGAGATTCTGGAGGATGGTTTTGAAGAGGGTTTGGTGCCTTTAGCTCTGATTCTTTGTGTGTGCTCTACTCAGGCTCTTTGTGGAGGAGTCATTTTATTTTCTTTTGCATGTACACATTGGGACAGCTCCAAGGCCAGGAAGAATGTTTTTAATTCCAGAGTGATTGAGGTATTTCTCCTCTATGTTGAATATTGTGCCTTTTGTCTGAGAATCTGATGTTGCCCTTTCTGCTTGGGAATATTAAATACACTTGGAAGCAGATGGGTTGTTATTAGCTGAAGTTTGTTCTCATCATTATCATTAGATTCACCAACTCTGAGATTTTCAGTAAAGACTGAGATGTTGGTCTTGCTCTTCAGGCTCTTAGTTAATTTGGTAATTGACTTATCTTCTTCATGCCAGTTTTATTTAGAAACCCCAAAGTTGAAATGTCTGAAATTTGAGAGGGTCTGTGAGCATCTGTGGACTTTGCAAAATTGCTGCTGGTCTCATGGGCTTGTTTTCACTTAAGATATCATCAGCATATTTGAGGGGGATATTTCCTGCTGTCTGTTTACAGGAATATCAAATGCACACAAAGCCCAGGATAAAATGCTTGCCAGTCTTTATTGAACATGAATAAGAGAAAGAAATGATTGTTAATTAAAATGTGCAAAACAAATTTTGCTTCTCAGTGCAACTAGAACCAGACTTAACAGTCTCATCCTCGTTATGGAGTATAATCAATATTTAAAACACTAAGTATGTGTCCAGGAGCAGTGAATTGAGTAATATGGGATGAGGGATCTCATGAGTAGCCTTTTCTTTGCAAAGAACAGCTCTATGTCACTTTTGACAGACAGTCTTTGCTTTATAAAGAACAGATTGGAAAAATCTGTGTGGAATAAAGAGTCTTTGAAGTGCACAGCTCCAGTTTACATTTTCTTCTTTTTGCTTGCAAGCTCAAAAACAAAATTCTAAATCATGCCATAATTTCCTTTTCTGTTATATAGAAAAAATAATTAATGGTTATGAAGTTTTTTGCTGTTAATTAAAGGAAGCAGACAGATCTGGTGTGAGACAGAATCCCCAGAAGCTCTGAGCTGACTTATGTGTCTGTTTACAAGCTTGTAGTTGGTCTCCACCTATGAAATGGGATGGCAAAGAACCCTAAAAGCAACCATCACCCCCAGGCTTTGTAGATGATTGGATCAGGCTCTGACCTACACAGAACTGTGAATATAAAATCTGGTGAATACAAAGGCCTGCAATTGGATCCAGGAAAAAAGTTGTATGCAAGATTCAGAGGGACTTAATTGTCAGCTTTGATCATGGGGTAGAGGCTCCATTTTTTTTCTTCTCTTTTGTGAGTGCACTCTCAGAATCCTCACTGCCTGTGTTCTGGAAGTGAGTAGGGCCCTTTTTACTCTGCATTTCATGGAATTATTTCAGGAGGACCTCTGCTCTGGGTTCTGGTTTAGCTCAAGAGGCCACAGACTCAAGCCAGTGGCACTTCTCTGTATGTCTGTAGCTTCTGAGCATCCTATCTGAATGCTTTTGAAACTTAAGGGAAAGTTAAAGGGTTTGATAGCCAAGACCTTAATTTCACAAAACAATTATAAAAGAAAATGGGAGACATGTGGAGCAGCTTCTTCCTCTCAAATACAGCCACAGTTGGAGTGCTTTTGGATCAGAGATCTGGTTGTGGCTCCTGTACAGCAGAGTGGAAATGCCACCTTCCTCTCACTGTTGTTCAAGGTGGTGTTATTCTGAAGGACTGCTTCCTACAAATGTGCTGTGTTAGGAAATGGAGGGGCAGGTGGGAGGTGTGAGTAAGTGTGGAGGAGCAGTTTGTGTAGTGAGAATATCCTGGGAAAGAAAGACAACAGCTCAAACATCAGCAGGGACAGAACCAGCAAACAAAGGCATGCACAGCCAAGGGAAGAGGCCTCTGGTACTGGGGACAAATGGGTTCCAAAACACAGAAATCTCTCTGGGCAGAGAAAAAGTGAAGATTCAGCTGCCAGGCAAGAAGGAACCCTGGGGCAAATTCAAGGCCATTAAGAAGGCAGTAAGGGGTGGGGTAGGGTGGATCTGCAACATCAGGAGTTTCTGGGAGATGGATTCTGCAGGATCCTGCAGTGCCAGAGCCCAGGAGCTGCTGCACTGGGGGACTCTGCTGTGGGATGGGACAGTGCAAGAGGATGGGGAGACATTTTGTTAACTGGGAGAGTGGAAGAGAAGACACAGCACCTCTGGGGAGGAGGAAGGAGGCTTTATAATAAAAGTTGGTTTGGACAGATGGGGAGTGTGGAGGAGAGACTCGGGAGGAAGGAATAAACCTCTCAGGCACGCTGCAAGCTCAGCCTACAGAAGCTCCAGAGTGTGTGACCCTCTTGTTAACTCCATTTCACAATGTTCCCTGCATGCTTTGTGTGGCTTCCAAGTAATGCATGACATCAGGAATCTTAATAAAAACCACCTGCTCGGTGCATTTTATGTTCAACCCTGTTAAACTTTCCTGGTTCAAAATATCCAGTGCGATGTGGAAAAGGAGGATAATTACTTTTCTCTCAATTTGCTGAGCTTTGTTAAATGAGTTATTTCCTTAAGAAGTAAAAATGTGAATTTACATGCTTTAGCTCCACATTTTTGAAAAATCACCTTTCAGCTGTTCGGCTTTGTGGGCTGATAAAAACATCAAAATTAACTTCTGATCCTCTTCTTGAACCTTGTCTACTTCTATCCATGTCCAAGGCCTGTGTTTTAGGGATGAAGAACTGACTCCTGTGCACCAGGGGAAGGGAGGGTGGAAATGGCCCCAGGTCTCTGCACACCCCAGGAGAGCTCTTTAAGCTTCAGGTGGCCTGGAGTCTTTCAAGCCAGACAAGAAGCAATGTTTATACATCCCTCAGCACAAGGGAAGAGATGATGTGGGCCAGAGGTAATTAATATCACAGTTAAACTAGCTTTCCAATTAAAAAAAAAAAAGTATCATTAGGAATAATTGCTTAGCTTTCCACTTTTGTGATCCAAAAATTCTCAGGCTGTGGTGTTCCTATCTGTTAAATACCAGATCAGTATCTCTCAGGACAAAACAAAAGAAGAACCACTCTTCTTCCCTGGGCTATTTTGCAAAGTTTACTCCAGACTTTGTTTAGCTGGGACAGAGGTTCACAACATTCTCAGTACTGAAGAAATAGGTGTAGTGGCCTGTCTCTTTTTTTTGAGGAGTCTGAGCTTTCATTACAGAGTCCCAGCCAGGAGTCAGCTCCTTCCTGTGGCTCTGCTGCTCTCCAGTTTATCTGCCATTAGTGACACTGAGGTAGATTTTTTTTTTGTTTTGCCATTTACAGGAGTCTTTGAACCTCTTTTTGTTTCACCAAAAAAAATGTCAGGCACAAGGGCAGCTTCTGAAAACTTATTTTAGGACAAGGAGAGGGGTCATGACCCTGAGGCTCTGCTGTTCCAATCAGCAGAACTTCTTTGGAGTGTACGTAGGATCCAGGAAAAGGGCACAGGCTCTGCTGGTTGTGTCACGAATTTTCCAGAGTGCTTTTTCTGAACTAGCCAGAAAAAGATCTGCCTGGAGGGACACATGGATACAGGGCACATGGATAATATTTTTTAGCATAGAAGTTTACGGTTTTTTTGGAGACAGAAGTGACAGGACTAAAACGTGGGTACTATAAGAGGCTGGCAGAGAGAAGGTGGCAGGAGGTTGACTTGTGAGAAGGATGGGAGGGAAATTGGAGGGTCTTCAGAGACCACTGGGCCTTCCTTGAAATCTGCTGCCAGAGCTCCCAGTGTCAGGCAGGGAAGTCCCTGTGGGAACATGGGACTCAGTCTGGCAGTAAGAAGTGGATGAGGACAAGTTTCCTACAGTCTCCTTTGAATTGAAGTGGGGAGACAGAGAAGGTCTTTCTCCCTGATTGAGGATTTCATTCAAGTCTTTTAAAAGAAATTGAGTAAATTCATCTTTGATGAATTTATAATCAGTGTCCTCTTTTGCTGCCTTCATGCAAATGTTTGAGCCTTTGACTCTTTTGAGGATGCACTGTGAGGGCATTGTTGGATCTAGTGAAAAAAAAAATAAAAAAGGATTGTAAATAAATCTCTACACATAAAAACCCCAGGCCTCTCTGGACACATACTTTTAAATCTATTTATTCACCTTTTCCCCTCTGTTTTCATATTTAGATAGGGATAGTTGTGGTGTAAAACAGAGCTTTATATTTTTGTCTGGTAGGACATGAGAAAGGGCACAGTGCTCTCTGTTTCAGCAGCTGTTCTGAGGCCAGTGTGCTAACTGTATTTATTTATTAGTGGGTTGTTTTGGTTAGACTATTTTTTTCCCCTGCTGCAATTGGTGGACATGCTTTCCCTTTCTTACATCAACAGAGAAATGGGCCCAAGAGAATTTCATGGATTAGTCCCTTTTGGCCTCTGAATTGTCCAGGTAAAGATTTTTTTCCTGTGTTTCTTCCATCATCATCTGGCTCTGAATGCATTCTCTTGGCATGTGAAATAGCAGAAATATATTGCATGTGTTTCCTGAGGACTTGAGCCACAACCCTCAGATATAATTTGTTTTGTCTCTAACTCAGAAGCTATTGAAGAAATTAAATCTAGATGAATGATGAAAATATATTGCAAAGAACAGCTGTAGATTCTTTTTGACATCAGCTGTGGTTTCAAATGCTTCCTTAATTTTCCCTTACACATCTCTGGAGTTATGATTAATCCAATGAAATATTCAAAATTGCCCAAGTAACTCTGGCTTTCATAAACAAGATTTATCTAAAAGTCTCATAAAGCATCCTCACAATCAGATCTAAACATTCTTTTGTGATGCAGATAAGCATCACATATGTCATCTTCATGTCTCTGGTTTCCAGGAGTTGTGGAGGAAGAATTTCCATCCACTGGAAAACAGCATTTTTATCTGCAGGGCTTATTCATACCAAGAGCAACTGTATTTCTTTCAAACAGTAACTAAAATGTGTTTCTTGCCTGTGGATTAAGAAGAATCTCAAGATGAAGACCAGCTCCTCTGCTCCCTTCCTGTTCAAATCGTGAAATTGGCCACAAAAATAGAGCTTTTATTTCCTTTTCCTGAGCCCTTCTGATGCTTTTGTGGTGTGCTGGGCTTTCCTTAAAAGAGTTGAAGCTGTGAAATGCTGGTTCTCTCCATTCCAGCTGTTCAGGCCTAAAGATAAAACAAACATCATGAATATCACAATAAATCCTGAAAGCTAGAAAAAAACATAATGGGAGGGGGAAAGTGATCAGCAAGTGTGCAGTGCACAGATGGAAAAATTACCCTGGGGGGCTCCTACAGCTTTTGGTGGCTTTTGGAGCCACAAGGCCCTGCTTTTAGTTCTCCAGAGGTAAAGCTGGGGAGAAAAACACCAATTAGTGTGTGAATATGTACCAGATACTAGTGGATATTAAAGTGATTAAATTATGCTAATTTTTCAAGAATGGGCATAGCAGGTCCTAAAATTCCTCATGAATCTTGTAGCCATGTTTTGTTCTGGGTTTGAGTCTCCCATAGTATCTTCTCCTTGCCATGTGATTTTTAGGGACTTCAGTCACTGGGGCTCTGCTCCCCCTGTACCTGTTCATAACAGGTTTGTTGCATAAACACTTTTATTTTTAAAAAGGACAGGCATCCACATGAGCATTTCAGAGACACTGAGGTTGCAAATATAGTCTCATAGCCTTATTAAGATGAAGAAAATTTTGGTTTGAAAAGAGGAAAGGTTTGTGATCAGGCAACTGCAGTTACAATGACAACAAAAGAAAACAGAACATCATTGTCAGCTTGATTATTTTGGGAGTCTTTGTCTGCCCAGTGGTGCCTCTTTATGACAACTTTTATTTCAGGACAGGCTCATAGTTCAACCTAACTAAAATATAAAGTATCATAACTAAGGAAAATTTGAGTTGAATTTTTTTATTTACAGTATTATTCAAAGGAACAGGACTAAAAAAGTGAATTTAGCAATGCAGCAATTGAACTAAGTGCAAGCACTTCCAGCTACCATCAAAATGGCTGATATCCAAATATCAGGATTATTTGTGCAACTCAGTTCCTATCAACCTAAAAGATGCATTAAAATTGTGATGAGGTTTTAGTGACTGGAGGTAGTTCCTGTGACTAATTAACCCTGCAAGCAGCACCAGAGATCACTGCAAAAGTCATTTAGTGCCTCCAGCTTTGTGATGTGTGAATGTTTGATTGTTTATTGTGCCTCTTCCCCTTGTGCTACCTGCGATGGAGACAGAATGTGTCAATAAATCTGAGAGGAGATGGAGCTGGGGACAGCTTGGATGTGTCAGTGCTCATTTGAGTTTGTCAACCAGCTGGTCCTTCATCCCAGCTCCTTATTCTGCCCTCTCCTCTCCCCAGAGCAAGAGAGACATTCGTGCTTCCTGACTGACTGCCCGAAGAGGGTGGATTATGTCATCCTGGAGGCCAGATGGCCTGACCACAAACCCCACTCTGTCAGGGGAGCTCCTGGCCTCAGGCTGGCCCTGCTCAGCCCCTGAGGAAGCACAGGGCTCACAGACACCTCCAGGAGCTGACCTGGATCTCTGGAGGCAGCTCTGGCTTTGCAGAGAGGGCTGTTCTGACACCTCCAGGGCCTGGCTGCTCCCTGCTACTCCAGCACAGGTGACATTGTGCTACCACCCAAAGCACACACTCCCTGCCGTCCTTAGGCTGAATTTTGGCTGCAATGCTTTCTATTTTTGGGCATGTCATCACACCAGAGACAGGTTTTGGTGTACGGGGATTTTATCTTTTGTCATGCTTTTGCATGCACAGGGCAAGCACACCACATTAAGAAACAAAATTGAAAGCTGGAAGTTATTTTAATTCAGTAAGAGGCACTGATGGAGGAGAAGGCAAATGGAAATAAAGCACAGAGCACCAGAGGAACTGTTCTTACTGTTAGTGTGCACACCCTTGAAGCTGGTTTTCCCTAGATGCTGAATTAGACCTTGTACAGTACATTTTGACTCTGTTCCACTGACATCAGCCTTGTTCTGCTGCCCTAACTTAGGAAAGCTCAGGGTTTGGCTCACTGCTATACCCCAGGCCTCAGTTTAACAGAGGTTTTTCTTCTTCTAAAATTTACTTGAGTGTTGGTGTGAAGGTGCTTTGGAAAGAAGGGCTTCTGGCAGACCTTGAGTCTGCTGCCAAATTAGTTCTCTTTTTCAGGGAGCTTTACAAATTTTAATTACAGTATTTCTACAAAATCCTAAAATATTATCTCATGCATTTTCTTACTTTTCAAGAGGATGGAGTAGCTGTGGCTCAACCACAAAACCAAAGATGTTTGTTTAGAAAATATAGAATAGATTTTCTGCAATCCATATCCACATTCAGTGGGTGTACAATGTGTTTTCCAGTCTGTTTGCATGGCTGGTGATGTGTGATGGAGGCTTCAGCTGTAAATGAAATTCATTCCTAAAACAATAGGTGACAAGGCAGTGTAAGATTTAATTCCCATTGCATGAATCACTTCATTTGCACATTTCTCTTTGCACTTGATTGGACACACTGATATTTTAAATGCATTACAGGTTTAATCAAAAGCATTAAATAAGACACACAACATTGAAATTACATCCAGGAAAACATCTGGGACTAGGGATGGGGAATTATTCTTGCATTGAAAAAATAAAGATTCTATACTTTCATAAATTAATTGAATAAACAAAGGCATATTGAAGCTCCTCAGGAGATTGTGGAGAAGGTCAAGTGATGGCATTTCCCAGATTGCAAATCAATGCATTGGCCTGAATAGACTTTTGTATTGAAATCACTTTTGGGATGACTCCAGTGGAGTTTTCCCTCTGCAGTGTGTTAACAGTGCTGGAATGAGATCAAGAGGGCTTTTCCCATGTGCTGAGTTGTGTTATCAAGTTTGGGGGGCTGCAGGTTCAGCCTTGAAAAGTCCATTGACACAGACACATCCATTACCCTTTGAAAGCTTAGAAAGGAACAAGGTCTTGAAGTGAGGCTGATGATAAATTGATTGTTTTATTGTCCAGGTAAAAGGTACCTGAAGCTTTGTCCCTTAACTCCCTCATGTTTATAAAATACATTCTCTCCTCTTGAAACCAAGCACCAAAACACTTTTTCCTTCTCCCCAGATTTGCTCCTTATGGAAAACACAATAGACCAGGACAAAAGCAAGAAACATTAGGAGATGCAGAAGTTGATAATTCTATTTAGGTGACTAGATAATTTCAAGTATTTCAGAAAGGACCTTCTCCACCAACCACTCTATATTACAGATACTTTTCACCTGACTTCTTTTTTTTTCCCACAACAATTTTAAGTAGGGACTGAAAAGATTAAAATAAATCAGAGCAGCATAATGAATATATACAATTTTCTTTTTTACTGTGTGTGGAATCTGCACAGTTACATTTATGTGTTAGGATACCATTAGAGCAAAATTCTTAAGGTGAAAACATCAAAAATCTCATCTTTGGCATTGTTTAATGAAACCCCAGCTGTGCAGTGCATGTTGAAAGAAATAATTTGGCAAGTTTATATGAAAAAGAAGGTGGTGAATTTAGTTGCAGCAGACCTAATAAAAATTTTCAGTCATTGCTTATGAAACAGGTTATCATACTGGAAGAGAGTAGTATAAAACTTAAATATAAAAATTAAAAATGGATTCATTGAAGTTCTTGAATGCTAAAAAAAACCACCCCAAGATAGTCAGTCTGCCAATATTTTTGACCAGATTTGTCTATAATTCTTATGCTAGAGGCCTTTTCTTGATGTTTTCCAGTATTTTCTCAGTTCAGGTTGGCTTTTTGTAAGACCTGCTCAGCAACAGCAAAAATTGTTCTATATATCAATATTTTGAGCACAAATCCAAAGCACAGTCCCACACCAACTACTGTGAAGGAAATAAACCCTGTCCTGTTCAAAACAGTCACAAAGATATGTTTTGAAACAGGTCAATCCTTAATTTAGTTTGATGTAGCAATAGTCAAACCTTTTGCATTCAGCTCTGATGATACAGAAGGTATAACTTAAAAAGTTGTTTATTATTTTGGCTTGATTTGTTTTGCATGGAAGAGCAAACAGAAAAAAAACCCAGGTTGAGTTTCCATCAGGTGTGGAGTATCCCATTGGTTTTGGTCTTTAATTTTTAAATTTGGATGTGAATGAGAGAATTCTATCAGTATCTGCACAAAATTTCCAAAATCTGAATAGGATTTTAAATGCTTATAGACAAGTTCCTGCTGTTCTGATCTGACACATAACTGAGGGACAACATTTTGCCTGTCTTCCTCTTATGTTAAGACAAAAATATTGAAAGCTACATTCTTCATAAATAAAGCTGGAAGGTTCTTCTTTTGGGGAATTGATGAAGTGGCCATGACTCAGAGGCTCCTCTGAAGCTCTCAGAAAAAAATGGTTTTAGCCCTCAACACTGAATGCTCAGCTGCTGTACTTTGCTTTCTTGTGTTCTATTATTTTTCTTTTTTCCTTCATCTCCTGTTTAGTTGGGACATTCTGGGTGTTTTCTTGAACTCACCTGCTGCAAGAACAGTGCTCAAGGCAGCTTTAGCAAACTTTGATGCAGCCATTTTTCAAGAAATTAGGAATGTTAACACACAAGTGTTCTAAATTTATTTTCAAGAATCTTCTTTTCCCAAAGCATGAAAGTCAGTGAGGCACCTCTGAATATCAGGAGATACAAAATGATCTCCAGGTCCTGCTGCTGTGCTGTGAGACACTGGGGCAGGTGTCTGCTGGCACAGCTCTCTCTCTTGTAAAACGTGGGTAAGAGCTGGGTTCAAGTACCTGGAAATCAGGATAAAATGTGGCATAGCAAAGAAAAACGTGTTTCAACATTTTATAAACAATTCTGAAACGTCTGAAAGGTAGTGCTTGTAGTACTGGGAACATGTTTTTACTACAGACTTACTCTGGGTTTTGTCTCTTTTATTAATAGTATTTTGCTCTGAGTTGTGCTGACATCTCCCATGTGTTGCAAGACAGTTGGGGCATGTCTCTGTTTTTATAGTGACAGCCTGTTTATGAATCAAAATGAAGAAGTGAAGCCACTGCCACAAAGCCCCAGCATTTATATCAGAGGTGCTGCTGATTCTCAACCAACATGCAGTAACATTTTGTAAATCACATCCCCCTGGGTGATGACAGGTTTCAGGGATTAAAAGTTAATGCAAGATGTACAAATTCCATTTCCAGTCTTGCAATTCCGCCCATAATCCTAATAAACTAATTATTCTTTTAATTTTAAGCTTCTTGGCCTATTTCTGAGTGGTGCTGACTATCCACTGCTTCTGAGTTGCTCTGTATGTTTTGTTTTGTTCCAAATCAGGATAATTTGAATAATTTTTTATGGCTTATGAGATTTCACAGTGATGGATAGCAAACTACTGCCATGCAAGACACTTTGATTAACCAGGAGTGACTACAATTTCACTTCCAAAGGCTTGACTTTATCCCTTCCAGAACTGGTGTTTGAATTGCAAAGTTTTTAACTTTGAACTTTCACTCAGAATACAGCAGACCTGGGTTCCACATGTGTTGTGCACACCCATTTTATTTTGTCTAAATCTGGTCTAAGTTTGGGCAAGTTTTTAGAAGCAGATAAAAATTCAGTCAAGTTCTGCACAGATTTAGTTTTCATTGCTCAGGCAAATTCTCTGCATATATTATTGCTGCTGAGACACACTGCTGGGAGAGTTTTAGAGAACCACTAGAAGAGTCAACTGAACTCATCACTATATTCCTTTGTAAGTAGTGCTGATGTATGTGGTAATTCAAAGTTTACTGTCCACTTTAGAAAGTCAAATATTTTTCAGTTTGCACACAGAAATTCTCTTTTTTGCATGTGTAGTTTGTGAGTTTGGTTAAAATAATGCAAAGTCAATTCTGTGAAGGGAAATAAGATTATCCTTTCAAATAGCAACTGGAGGAAAGGTTCTACACTGAAGTGTCATGTGTTATTTGAGGACAGAACATTTTTAAGGTTTTGGTTTGGGGGTTTTTTAGAAGTCTTCTAAGACCCTGGGTATTTTTCTTATAATTTAATCAATCTCTGCACAGAGGGTAAGTGTCAGAGTCTGAAAGGCAGGAATTTGGGCAAGCAAGGCACAGAAGAACTCTAGACCTGCTGAGTTTTTAGGCAGAAAAAAAATATTACAGCCAGCCACAAACTGGAGCTGTTGAGAAACAGCAAAAAGATGATGAAAATGATAACCTCTGGTGCCTTGTGCCACTTAGAATTAATCTTATTGAACAACCTGGTGCCCTTTCAGTTGAACTGGAGCCCTGGCCAAATTTCAAATCTAAGTCCTGTTCACAGGTTTGTTTAAGTCTATAACCAAAGACTAAACTTGTGACTCACCTGGAACTTTTAACAGATCCCACTGTGACTCTTTTGTGGTGACACAAGAAGATCCTGGCACTGCACCTTGGCTGTGTTCTTCTGTTGATTGAGGGAACCTCTGTGGAGGTGCTCCGGAAATTTGAGTTTAGATTGGAAAGGACAAAAATCCTCACTTTTTTTCCAAGTCTGGCCAAATTATCTTCCAGGGTGGAGAACAGAGTATATTTTATTGTAGCAAGGAGAGGTAGTATTCCCTAGATTAATAACTTTGCTTCCTTTCTGGAGTCAGTTTAGCTGCAGGGAAGACTCCTGATGGTTGATATCCAGGAAGGAGCCTCCCTCTAGCTGAGTCCCTGGGAGCTGCACTGGCCTTTTGTATCCTGAAGGCAGCTATTTGCACCTCTGACATGCCATTAAAATGCCAGACAACACATTTTACAATTTTTAGGAACTTTTTAACCTTCTCATAAGTTCACAGAGAATGAGTGGATGTATCTGTAATTCTGTCTGGAGTTGATCTGGTTCAGCTGAAGGAGTGTAACCTGCGGCTCTTGTTGCTCCCAGAAATTCAGAACATCCATTTTGCACTCCAAAGCACATGATACCTCTTGGAATGACACTTGTTTGGTCTGTTGGTTGCCCTGTGTGCTGCTCTTTCACTCTTCCATGCACCTGCACTCTGTGGGATCACGGTACTGGCGCTGTGGTGCTGCAAACCTGCTCAGGCACCAGCCTTTGGTCCTCTCACTGTCAGGATTTCGTGGGGTTCCCAGCTGTGGTTAATGATGAATTACATGATGGGAGAAGCACGGGTTCAGTCTCTGCTGGACAGTGATCACCCAGATCAGGACGTGCAGGAGCTCACGGGTGACGTTCTGGCGTTTTGTCAGGGTGCAAATTTGCAAACTGACAGGGAAATCTCCTGCCCTGGACTAACGTGCCCAATCAATGGTGCCTATTGAACTTTCACTGAATATTAACTTCTACTGCACTTGGCAAACACACTTAGCAGGAGCTGATTGTGCCAGCCAGAGCTATTGATTGTGATGTAGATCTGCCTGAAGGCGACGCCGGGCGAGTGCCCTGATGCACTTTTCAGTGCCATGGTGATGAGGACTTGTGAGTTGCTCTTTGCCTGAGATCAGGTGGCTCCATTTGCCTTTTGAGATAAAGCCAGCTTTTCCTGCTCTGGTGGTAATTGTGAGCAACTTACTATTGAATCTGGTTTATGTTGTGGGGGGTTTTTGTTTTGTTTGTTTGTTTGAGCTATTCTTCAATGCCAATTCGATTAAAGGTCAAGTTTGGCAGTCTCTTTCCATAAACTTCAGAGTGAGCCTTTCTGGTATCAAAGGGATTGTTTGGATGTAGCCAGTGGGAGAATTGGCTCCTGTACTCTTGCTCAAGAGAAGTCAGAAGGTCGAAGTCCACCTAAAGGTTGATGTTATCATCAGAAATGCAAATAAAGGAGATGGGGAGTCACGAGGCTGGATGGAGGATGATGGCTCAGCATCTTGGGCACTCTCAGATGATGGNTGCTCTTTGCCTGAGATCAGGTGGCTCCATTTGCCTTTTGAGATAAAGCCAGCTTTTCCTGCTCTGGTGGTAATTGTGAGCAACTCACTATTGAATCTGGTTTATGCTGTGGTTTTTTTGTTTGTTTGTTTGAGCTGTTCTTCAATGCCGATTCGATTAAAGGTCGAGTTTGGCAGTCTCTTTCCATAAACTTCAGAGTGAGCCTTTCTGGTATCAAAGGGATTGTTTGGATGTAGCCAGTGGGAGAATTGGCTCCTGTACTCTTGCTCAAGAGAAGTCAGAAGGTCGAAGTCCACCTAAAGGTTGATGTTATCATCAGAAATGCAAATAAAGGAGACGGGGAGTCACGAGGCTGGATGGAGGATGATGGCTCAGCATCTTGGGCACTCTCAGATGATGGCATGTGGAAATCCTGAAAGGGACTTCCAGGCATTGGATCCAGGGATAGCATAGATCCCTCAATTCAGTGAACTCTCAGCAGTCAATGGGACCACAGCAAAATAAAGTTTTATTGAGATACTTCTTGTCCTCCAGGCTGGAGAGGGCGGGTGAGACATCCTGTGTTTGTACCCGGAATTTGCTATGCAAATCGTGCACTCTCTCCCCATGAAGCAATTCCTTTGACTGCAGTCCCCTAATTTACATTTTAGCATCACTGAGCATCCACTGTCCCATTTCATGGCGTTGCTTTGTTGAAGAGCATTAACTCTGCAACATCAGAGATGCGATTAATTAATTAATTAATTGAGCTTTACCTGCATAATACAATAATAGCAGGCATCACATATTCCCTGATTATTTGTCTTCTCAAAGAAGCTGTGGCTTGGAATGAGACCAGCATTTTATGGAGTTTGCAGAGGTTTATTTTTAAATGACAGGGCACTTCAGAGTGACTGTAATTTGCATTTCTCTGCTCTCCTGTGATCAGGGCTTTGAGGAGCAGCGAAGCAACCTTTGAGAGCTGGTTCACTGGGACAGTGGCAATAAAAGGCTGTGTGTCAGTGAGCATTATTATAGGCCTGATAAGAGCCTGTGACTTGAGCTGCATGCAAAAAGTGAAATGAACTCGGGTTCCTGCTGATTGTGATGTGCAAGGTCAGTGCAAACCACCGAAATATTGGATTGCAAACAGGCTCTTGGCAGTAAAAGTCCCCACGCAGTACAGCTCCATCATTATGGGGAAGCACAGAGCTGGGCAATAAAACCAACACTGTGTTTGAAATTAACTCCTAAGAAAGGGTTATAAAATCTGAAGGAAGTCTAAAAATTTTTGGTTTTTTGGGGGGGTTTTTTGTAATTTTTTTTTTTTTTTTTTGGGTTAATATTTTTTCTTAGTGTTCTGTAATTCTCACTCCTGTGTCTTTTTAATTGTGCACTTCACCTCAGGAACAGTCACAGCTGAGGGAGGGAGTCCAGCTGAAGCCCCAAAGATCAATGAGTAGGATGGAGAAGCAATTCCCTTTTCTTTTGTGTGTGTGGGTGTTGTGTGTGTCTTTTGTCAGTACAAGTGATGAATGTGAAAGCAATAAAGACTGAGAAGATAAAAAGCTGGGATTTGTGAGAAAGAGCTATTTCCCATTAGGACATTAAACCTATAAATGTATTATCAGTGAAACTGCTGGAAAAAAAGAATGCACTAGAAGTTAAAAATTATACTTTTTTCTTTTTTTCTTTCTTCCTTTTTTCTTTTTTTCCCTTTTTTTTCTTCTTTTTTCTTTGTTTTTTTTTTTTTTTTTTTTTTTTTTTTTTTTTTTTTTTTTTTTTTTTTTCCCTTTTTTTTTTTTTTTTTTTTTTTTTTTTTTTTTTTTTTTTTTTTTTTTTTTTTTTTGGGTGAAGCTGCAGGATGATAAAAGCAGGACAGTGGACTTAAAATTTGGAAAAAGAACATAAAAGCAAGCCAGGGGTTACATCCTGCCCATAAATCTCATGTGCTCTTGTAGCCATTTTAAAATGCTTTTAAGCCCAGTAAAACAATGGTCCAAAGGACTGAAGACTTTTCCACATTAGTGGAAACTTCAGTGAAGTTAAAAGAGCTTTGGTATGAATTCTTCCTGAGTGACTAATCATATTTGATCATTTCATTAGACTCCAAGAAGGGAGCAGGAACTGTGAGTCTGTTTGCTCTCTCATCTACAAAAGTTGGTGGCCTTATCGTGCTTCGGTGGACAACCCAAAACTGATTTGTGCTCTCAGTTCTCTGAATGAAAGGCACTGGCATTGCTGCTCTTCCTCTAGTTCCTGCATGCTTGCTGCTTTCCTACTGGCTGCCAAAAATGGAAAACTTGATTAATGGTGACTGTGCAGACAACTGAAGAAATTACAGCTGAAAGTAAAGAGAGTGACTGGGTTAGCCAGGCTTGGGACACATGGCAGCAGAGCTGCCTTCACTTAGGAGTCCATGGCCAGGGTGGAATTGGTTCTTTTAGGACATATAAAAAGGAAATAAAACAGAGGAAAACCAAATAAAATTAATTCCCAACCCTCTTTAGAC
>VWYE01022343.1:177921-253981 GCA_013398995.1 Alaudala cheleensis | reverse complement strand
GCTGTGCCACCCACCAGTCCACACGCAGCTCCTGGGCTGGAGCTGCCTCTGAGGTTCCCTGAAATTAGAGACACACGTTCTTCTGCTGGCCTGACTTGTCTCCCAGCATACCAGCTTGACCCCTGTGAACCCACACAGCTCTAATTACAGATCCTCTGGAAAGCAGCTCAGCGCAGTGCTTTGGAGAGAAAGGGGAAGGTGAAGACCCTGTGATGTTTGGAACATGCCTGTGACCTGCTGAATATCACCTGGAGATGTTGGAGCCTCTTCCCACTGCTCCCCTGAGTGGATTCTGCACCTCAGTCTAAACCCACTGTCATTGCAGGGGAATGTTCTTGGGCCAGAAAAAGGCAGAATTGAGCACAGCTTGGCTCCAATCCAAAATCAGACACCACCACCAGCAAAAAGGCAACGTCACAGGCTGCAGGATCTCTCCTTGCAGTGACACAGAGTAGGAAAGGCAAGGAAGAAGTACAGATAGACTCCATGGAATGCCTTTGCTGCAAAAAGAGGTGTCTTCCCCATGGCAGCTGCTGGTGGGGATTAAGGCTACCCATGGATAACCCATCTTGGTGAAACAGGGAATTTCTGGTGTGTTAAAGCAGCCTTGCATTGATTCTAGAAAGGGGTGAGAAAAGCCTCCAGTGCTGGAGGAATGATTTCAGCTNGTGTTAAAGCAGCCTTGCATTGATCCCAAAAAGTGTTGGAGGAATGATTTCAGCCCCACCACATTCCTGTTTCCTTAGTAAACATTATCATCTCCGTTTTACAGAGCAGGAAACCAGAGCAGTAACATGTTGAACATTTCATGGGGAAATACTGAGTCTGTTTCCCACTGCATCTTATCTGTAGGACCCTCTTTTCCCACACAGATTACTGCAAGAATTCATCTTCCTTGGAACATAAACACACAGATGTGCAGGGGATCGTGACAGAGAACATGTGCCACCACTCTTGTCCTACCTCTATGCCCCATATCTGCAGTCCCAGCTTTCTCTCGATGGTTGGCAGGTTTGTGTCACCGTCTGTCATCCTGCAGTCTGAGCTGGAAGGCAAAGGAAGAAAACCCAAAATAATTATATCATTCAATGCAACAGTGAGTGTGCTGGTCAGCTGAGTTCCTCTTACCATCAGAACAGATTTAATACAGAAAATCCACACTTTGAAGCATCTCTGTCCCTTTTATGTGGGTTGAACCCCCATTCCCGGGCTGTCCATGCTCAGGAAGGGCCAAGCAGAGTGTAGGATCACAGTCCAGCAAACACTGGACAGGACACTGCTGTGTGGGTGGGGGATTATTTTCCCTGGATTTGAACAGGTGGAAAGGATCCATTGGGCTGCTGGACCTGACATCAGGACTGGTTTGTTCCCACCATGGCATGAGGGCTGGAGGAGACACCAGTGGACCTCCAGGAGCCCTGTGCCCTCCTGGGCCAGGAGGCCAGGTCAGGGCAGGTCTCCTGGCCTTGGGGCACTGGGAGCCCAAGGAATGAAGCCCTTCTACTTCAGGGCAATATTCAGGTCTAAACTGAGACAGGTACCTCAGGGCAGGGCTCCCAGCTCCATGCAGGCACAGCAGAGCACAGAGTGATCCAGTCAATAACCAGAATGCCTATTTTACACAAATCCCAGCTTCCTAAGCTCTGCTGCCTGCATGGGGAAGAAGCAGGTTTCAGGTTGCCCACACAAAGGTGTCTGAGAATATCTGAGGTGTTTTTTGTGTCTTCAGCTGCCCCTCTGATGAGTGGAGTCTCTCATCCATATCCTCTATCTTATCTACCAGTTGTGGGGGGGAAAAAAGAGACTATCCTTAGCTGTGCTCCCTGTTCCTACTGCTGATGCTTTTGCTCAAGAAACAGCTTCTGAACCCAGCTTGTTTACAGGGCAACTTCCTGAAGCAAGTGAAATCCCAGAGCAATGTACATAAAAACATGGAGTTACATCCTACTGGAGCTGGCTGCAGCAGCCACGGGAGGGGCTGTGTTTGTGCACAGCCCACACCAGCCTTTCCCCCTGTGAGCCAATCCTGCTCACAAATCCAGGCCCAGCCTCCAGAGAAAACACAGCTCACAGTTCTTCTGAAGGAGGGGAAGAACAGAGATGTGATCCCTGCCAGAAGGGGTTCATTGCTCGTGTTACACCATGAAGTCCTATCAAGGTTGGTCACCCTGAAGAGTTTGCACACTAAGAGCACCAAAAAATGCTGCCACAGGCAGGAACTTTGGTCCATCCAGACCTCCCTGGCTCCTTGCTCAGGCAGTAGGGAGGTGCAGATGTTTCCTGGGGTGTTTTGAGCCCAGCCCCAGCACCTCTCTGTCACCTGAGCAGGCACAGTCTGGCAGTGCTCAGCAGCAGCAGTCAGAGGTGCTCATTCCTTCCTGAGCACAAAAAGGACTGAGACTGAGTCCATTTGCCTCAGGAACACATTCAGCGACCTTCAGCTCTCTCTCAGGTCCTTCCAGGCAGGAAAACAAACAGCAAGGACAAAACAAGACATCTTTCACTTCAATTCCCAGAAAGGTGATTGACACCCACGCAGATTAAAAGCCAGATCCAGGAAGATATTTCAGTGTCCACAGAGGAGACAGACACTGCTCTAAATGGTGCCCTGGAGTACAGGGCTATCAGGAACTAAATACAAAATACATGGTCTTAGTTCAGGTCTTTAGCCAAAACACCTCTCCTTTATTTTAATATCACACTCAAAAGGTCCCTACCAAAGAAAAACCCAAGTGAAGCCTCCTTCCCTCAGCCATCTCTTTAATTTATTTAGGGGTTTTTCCTTCCAGCATCAAAACAGGAAGAACCTGCAAACAAAGCCAGTAAAGCCATTTCTATTTGAGGGCAGGGAAGTTTTTCAGCACTTACTGACACTTCTCCCTGTGGAAGGCAGCAGGCATCTTGCTCTCCTGCTGGCAGCTCAGGAAACCAGCAGCTGGCCAGCTGTGAGACACAGCTGGATCCCTGCTTCTCCCAGCACCCCAACCTCTGCCAGAAAAATTCACCCAAAGGATGCTGAGATTCCTCAGATCACAGGAAGTGGTCCCTCTGAGAGCCAGCAGTGCTCCACAGATTCCCAGTCAAATATATTTGGCTAAAAATGAGGATCTTGGATCTCCTTCACTCCTGGGGATCCTTCCTCCATCTGAAACCTCCCAGTTAGTGCTGAGCCCACACTTTTCTGAGAAATTGTGTCCCTCCCTTCCTCCTAAGAGCTTTAGCTGGGGGAGTGTGAATCACAGACAAGGCTGGCTGTTTCTTTGGACTTTCCAGCTTCTTTCAGCCAGTGGCCAAGTTAGGAATAATAGGAATATGACTGATATAATCTGACAGCTCATTTCATTAATGACTTAGTGTGGGGGTTTTAATCAAATGATCCCATAATTCAACTCCTGTCCAGACATGAAATCTGGTATTTATGGAGTGAAATCGTCCCATCTGTGCTGAAATCATGAAGAGCAGAAACTTTTAGAATTTAGAAAGAAGAAGAAGGAAAAAAGGGATGTTAAGGAGACTTGGGGAGTCCACTGAGGGTTTCAACAGCAATGTCTGGGGCAGCCCTTTTCTCAGTCAAACCAGTTTTGCTCAGCATTAGGTGAAATGCAAATTGGCAAGAAGTGTGAGTCACCTGCCTCTGGGGCAGGAATTCACCAGGGAAAATCAGGTGGGATGGATTTGCTTCCTTGGGCAGACACAGCTTTACCAGGGAAGGGAGGAGAGAAGCAGCTGTAGCTCATCCCTCTGCCCCCACATTAATAACTACTCAATTCCCACCTCCAGGGCCAGCCTGTCCTATTGCCACCATTTCCTCTCTCCATGGGAAGAGGAGAAAAGCTCACCCCATGAATGTGGGCTGAGAGGTGGCCACTGCACAGCAAAGGCAGCCTCTGGCTTGGAGCTGCTCTTCTGGCTCACCACCACTGGGTTAAGGTGCTCTAAATTAAATTGCAAAGGTCAAATGCTGCTCTTGGCTGAGGGCAGAGAACCTGGAAATGGAACGTTGGTGGCTGGCCCTTGACTGGATGTTACAGCCAGGGGCACCTGGAGCCTCCAGAGCTAAAGTCAAAGCTTTTCCTGTCACAATCCAGGGGACAAAGCTGGTGGGTGAAGGCAGATGGGTCCCCCTTACACCCATTGCCGAAACCACAGCAACACTCCTGCTTGCTAAATCCAACCCTCATCCCCTCTCCACCAGCACAGCGTGGGGAGAAGCCTTCAGGAAGGACTGCATGGCTAATGAAGTGTCAAGGTCACTCCCAAGGCTGGTTAATGATTAATAGCTGGGCTGGAAGTGCCAGCAATCCCTGCTCCCTTTGGGTCAGCTCAGTCCATGTGGGGAACCCAGACCTTGCAGGACATTTCTCCAGGCACTGCTGGGCTGTTTGGGTGGGGAGGAAAAAGCAGGGCTCAGGAAGGGGACAGGGGAACGTTTCAAACTCCTGCTCTCCACTCTGAATCCAGGCTGCTCTGGCTTGCCTGGCTTTTGGCATGTGCTTGCTGGGCTGTAGTCACAGCAATAAAAAAACCCCCAGTGAAATGACTAATGCTCTGTACAGCTTTGGGAAAATAGGAAGCAGCTGTGGCTCCAGCCTTTCCAGGCTGAAAGGCCCAATTATTGGGAATACTTGGACTGGCATGAGATGAGGTAAAGCAGGGGCTGCTGAATTGCTTTCGTTGTCTCCACCAGAGTTGGGCATCTGGGCCCAAGGAGGTGCCATTTGTTGTTTGCAGACAGGACAGTGGTTAACTCTTATTTTGCCCAGAGGAGTGAAGTTCAACACTGCAGTTCCCTTGTGTGGCTCATCAGCTCAGGAACAGAGACTGTCCCCAGTGAGTGACTGTCCAGAAGTTCAGCTCTCAGCCTGGGTAAGCTGAGTCTTGTATTTCTCTGTTGCAAGAGGAGAAAAAGCAGGAAAATCATGGGGAGGGAGGGCCAGCTATGGGGCTTGTCTTCTCTCTCCTGCTGTCACACACTCAGAACTGTAAGACCTCCCTCCAGCCCTTGCTGGATGAGCTGGAGCACAGTGATGAGGGCAGGGAACAGAATTATGGATTGTGGGGATGGGAAAAGAGATAAAAACACAACTCAGCTCATCCTCCTGCTCCAAGCCCTGTGAGGTGCAGGTTCAGGAGCTCAGTGTGGCCCTCAAGCCAAGGACAGGGCTCTGCCCAGACACGCCTGGGTGACCACAGAGAGCACTTCAGCCTTCCTGGAAAGAGCTGTTGCCTGGCAGCTAAAATTACGTAAAGCAGGCCTTGAAATAAGATGCTATTTCTGATCACAGTGGGCAATTAAACATTGGAACAGCTTATTAGGGAAGCTGGCAGGCTTGGCTTTACCTAATGTCTTTGAAATGAGATGGGGGAATGGCTGGGCTCAGCTCCTCGGGCTCTGGGGCCATGAGCTGCTGCTCAGGGGCTGCACTTCCAGCAAGCTGCTCCTTCCCATGGGTTTGGCCATGAGGCAAACACATGGACTGGCCCTTCAGCCACCTCCATTGGTCAGAAAAGATCCCCTGTCCATGCTACAAAGTCATCAAGATGGATCTTGGCATGGTGTGAAGGGCTTTTTTAGGCTTAAGTAGTGTTGGATCCAAACCTGAGATGGGGCATTGGGTGAGATTGTGCTCCTCTGCTAAGGGTCAGTGGCTCTGGAGATAAGAGGGGACTCTTCCCTGGTTGAAGTGGGGCAGGTTTTCCCCTTTCTCCATGAATGGCATCCAGGGATCACCACACCAGGAGCTACCTGATAGGTGATTGGTGTTTTCTGTCTTTGCTCCTGGGCTGGGATGCTGAGCATGCTGAGCTTGTTCAGGGTATAAAAGCCTGGGATGGAGAGATGGTTTAATGTTAATGATGGCCTCTCAAACTGTAAGTGCTCCACAGCCCAGGAGAGGGTTTGAATTCCCTATTCAGTAAATTTAAAGGATGCAGAAAGCTGGATTTAACCAGCCAAGGAATTTCTCAGGCTCTGAAAGAGCAAGAACCATTTTGCCCTGTCTGAAAAAAAAGCTGACTAGTGTTTCCTGGACTCAGTTGTTCTGTCTCTTGAACCCTGGAAATTCACCCCATCTCCAACCACCATCCCAGGCCTTACAAGAAGCAGACCCCTGGCTTAGTGTGACTTCCTACAACCTGTGCCTTCACCTCCTGGCCACTTCTGGCACCTCAGACTCAGTAGCTGATATTTGGTCATTCCCAGAAAACCACTGAGGTTGTGAGCTTCATCTTTCAGCTCCTTGTGAGGATGGACTTTGCACTAATCCTCCAGTCCTTCCATTGTTCCTAACATAAAAGCAAAGAGCACAAGGAAATACCAGGTTGCTGGGAAATAAGCACCTTCCCATCTACACTAGCCCTCAATCTGTATCTCCTCTCCCTCTTTGAATTCCTCAGAGGACATCTGATTTAGAAGGGGAGGCATCGCATGATTTATCTCCTCTGATTTTGACCAGTCCCTGCAGCTGCATTTCCACCTGCCCTAAATTCCAGCTCAGCACCTCACTCCATGCAGGAAACATTGCTCATTTCTCCACACCTCTCTTCATGATCCCCCTTGTCCCCCTCTGTTTGTCTCACTGCTGGTGGTGTTCCAGCAGCCTGATGTTTAAGCAGATGGTCTTGGGAAGCTGATTTGTAAGGGCAGGTTCTTTTTCCCTGAACTGCTGCTATTTCTGAGTTCTCCCCTCTAAAATGTTACCAGCTGGCTGCTTGTCCTGGGAAGGATGGAGCTGTCCCAGCAAACTTCCCACAATGCAGGAACAATTCAATCAGAGCCTTGACTCCAGCCACAGCTCCCCAGTCATGGGCTCTGAGTTTCCACATTCCTCACGCTGCATGTGGAGCCCAGAGCTCTGCAAGAGGCAGAGCCACTTGGCTGAAGGTGGGGCTGGCACAGGCCTTGCCTTGGGGTCCTGCAGGGAAGGTCAGAGCACCCACACAGCTCCTGGCTGGATTCTTTTCCAGCAAGTCCTTCTTCCCCAGGATGTCTTTGAAAGCTCTTCCAGGCAGGCAGGATCTCTGAGGGCAGCCCTAAAGGACTCAAAGCTTTCCTAAGCAGCAGCAGCAGAGGCTGAGCTGCAGGAAGCTCTCCCTGAGATCAGCCCCTGTGACTGATAACAACAAATCCACCTCTCTGAAGATCCATGAGAAAAAAACCAGGCACAAGAAGCTGTTAAAAACCCTCTGTAACAAACCCCCTGCACCAGCATTGTGCTGGTGTGGTGCCAGGTGCATTTTTGTCAGATAATGAATTTCAGCTTGGTGCACACCTCCTTCAGAGGTATCCATTGCACCTCCAGCCCCGCTCCGTGGGGTTTTTGAGTCAGCAACAGCACGGAGCCATCCCAAGGGAAAGGTGAGCAGGGAGCCTGCCAATTCATCAGGAACAAATCTCTCCTTTCTTTTAGTTCTTTCTCCTCTGGTGAAAGGGAGAGATTCCTGGCTCAGGACCAGCATTGCATCCAAAGGCAGGGCTCCATGGCACAGTGAGGGCAGGAGGTGCACGCAGAAGGAAAGCAAAGCCATTTTCATTCCTCTTCCTGGTTCCCAGGGAAGTGGCTCAGCTTCTAACTAACTTCTAATTACTCACCACCTCCACGAAAAAAGTTACCATCCTCTTCCAAATCAGCATTTTAACAGAGCATGATTTAACCCCATGGCTGCAGGTGAAATAAAACCAGAGCTGAGACACAAGGGAGGAGAGAAAGTGAATTTGTTCACCTGTGCAAGAATGTCCTGGGGAGTGCCTGCTCTTCAAAAGCTGACAGGAAGGAGAAAAACTAAAAACAAAAGCATTTTCACAGCTGAAACTAAGGAAAAGGCCTCGGCTTTCTATGCAGAGCCTGGAGGAAGGGGAGGATGGGGGGTTTAGAGACTGGGATTTATCCACCTTCTCTTGGGCATCTCAGTTTCAGCTGCACAGGTCTGAGGAGGGTTTCCCCTGGGTGGTTCCCCTCATGCTGGTGTTTGCCCTGGGGCAGATCCAATGACTCTTGGACAGGAGGGACTGGCTGTTCCCTTGGTCTAACAGGAAGAGCCCAGGGTGGAGAGCTCAGCTTGTCACCCTTCCCTCCTGCTCTCCCAGACTGTGGGGGCTCATCCCACCCACTGTGTCCCGAAATTCTGCCAGCATGAGCTGAGACAAAACCATGAATAACACCTCCTTTAAACCCAAGTGCCAGTGCCCACCTGGCCCATCCTTCTCAAAAAACAAGTCCAAGAGTTGGGATTTTTGCTGCTGCATGTAACAATTAATATTTATTGTAAGAATTCACACATATGTGTGTGTGCAAGACAAAGAGCAGCTTTTCCCTGGTGCACAGTTTAATGAGTTGAATAAACTTTTGCCCTCAGGACCTTTTTTTGGTGGGGATGGAGCAGGGGAGATGCTCTGCCTCCACTCAGACCAGCTGGAGAACTGGTTCCAGAGCATTGGCTCCCCAGTGGAAAGTGGCAACATTAATATTAACTACCAAAAAGAAGGGGCTGTTTCAGTTTTGTCCCAGTTCAGACCTGCAGGCATGGCATCAAGCTTGGACTCCCATATAATAAAAAAAACCAACCCAACAAATCCAAAAAGACAAACAGGTTTCCATTTTGGATTGCAAATGCAAAGCCCTGCACTGAAGCAGGTGCTCTGTGGGTGACTCTGCACTTCCATCTCTGGCCCAGTGAGATTTGAAAGGTTTATTCAGGGGGAAGTTTTGTTCCTCAAGCAGCAAGGGGAAGCTCATCCCTTGTGAGTGTTGGCTGACACAACTCCCATGAAAGACACCAAAACAAAAGGGGACCAATTAACCCAGGCCAAGCTTCCAGTGGGAGGGTGAGGGCTGTGAGCTGCCTTTTCTGAGCTTCAAATCTTGGAAACAGAGCCAGGATCTCCTCTCAGTGGAACACCAGCACCACATACACACCTTTTTGGCAGCATCACCCACAGTGGTGTTTCTCCCCAGGCTTGTGTTCACACCACACCCGTGGTGTTTTTGTCTGTGTCACTCAGCCCTTCCAACCCCGAGGGGGCTCTGAGGCTGCTCTTGGCACTTTGGAGGGGCCACTCAGCTTCTCTGGGCAGAAATGAAAGCAGAGAGAGAGCAGCACAACACCTGCACAAAGGCAGGTGAATAAAACATCCTTGAAAACACTGCAAGAACAGCTTTAGACAGTCACTCATCCTGGACCACCTTTTCCACCTGGAGCTGCCAATGGGAGTTTTGTCTGAGCACCAGGAAGGGAACAAGGCATCTGAAAGGCTGGGATGGGTGGGATAGCAACAAAGGGCAGTAATTCAGGCTCTAGCACACTCCCAAAGGAAAAATGGGTACCCAGATAGTCTCTCTAACCCAAAAAAGAACATGATTTCCAGCACTGCCTATTTTCCACCCTTTGCAACTGTTTTTGTAAGAGCAGTTTTAAGTAAAGGGCCAGGCACAAACCTCTCCTTTCATCCCAGGGCATGGCAGCAGGACATTTTTAGGTAGAAGAGGTCGACTGCTCTGAATAGCTCCTTCCACAGGAACTGCCCAGGATGGAGCCCAACCATACAATTTAACATCCCCCACGAGCCACATCCTTGACGTGGATATAAGGTAATAACGAGTTCCACTGTTACTTTACCCAGCCTCAGATAAGCCTGAAGAGGCTCAGATGAAGAGAGATAACAAATGAGAGGGTTTCTGTTACAAGCAGAGATCCTTGGAAATCAAGGCAACTGAATTGGATGCACATCACCTGATGCCTGGACTTTTCAGAGTGAAAGATGCCAAAGACTTTGAATGACAATATTCACTCCTTTCTGCATCCCTTTCACATCCAGAATGGGTGCAAAACCAGTAGAAATACAGAATCATCCAGGAGAAACCATAATTAGGCCCATTTCCAGGGTTGTATTATATGGAGAGAGAGCTCATGAGAGGAGAGGGTTTAATGAATTGTGGGAATGTTTCCCCCTGTGACTGGAGGATCTGTTCCTCTGAGGGGACAACAGAGGCTGAAGAATATACCTGAATAAACAAAGAGCTAGAGCAGAGATATGTTGGGTGTGGTGTGGCCACACTGGAGTCCTTCCTGGGGCAGATGGACCTTTCACACATGGAAAGCCCAGCCTTGTGTCAGTCCAGTGAGGATCTCAGAAGGCTGACACAAAAATGTCACGAAGGAGGGACCTTGAGGAGGGTCAGGGGTGGCACAAATGTTCCCCAGGGGTGACAGAAATGCAGCTGGGACAGGCAACACCAAGGCTTTGGCTGTGCCCTGAGCTCCCTTCACTGCACTGAGCATTCCAGGGCTCTGCTTCCAAGTGGGTCACAGGTATTTAACCCCGTGGGAACTGAGGGGAGGCTTTCAGTCCTTCCAGCAGGATGTGCCCAGCACAGAGCAGAGCCCCAGCACATTCCCAAGCATGGGGCAGGTGTCCAAGCCAGCCTCCTCCTCCTCAGCTGGGGATGGATCACCACAGGATGGGGTGGTCCAGAACAGAAGAGAAACAACTTCCATGCTCAAAGTCCACAAAAACTTGCACAGCTCCATGGAAAAGACACCATGAACATCTTCAGCAATCCTGGCCCTGCAAGAGCAGGGATTTACTGACTCAGCCTAAGCAGAAGCCCCAAGACACAGGAGAAGGCAGGAGATGAGGGTGACACTGCTCACAGCCATGGCACTAAACCTTTGCTCCCAGCTGGGGCACCTTGGCAACTGCTGCCTCAAAGTCCTGCCTGGGAAAAGCATCATGAGACCGTGAGAAGGGAGCTGGAGGAGGATAAAGGCAGGCTGTTTGTGCAGGGAGGAGGAGGAGGAGGGGAGGCTCACCTGGCTCTGCCAGGACGAAGGTGAAGGAAGGCGGTTATAGGGTTTTTTTTCTCTGATCTGCCCGTCCTTGCATTGCCTTCCACCTGGCATCCCGGGGGAACGGTAAAACCCCGCGGAAGAGGAAAGCCAGTGCCCTGTGATTGTCTAATCTCCACTTCGCAGGCTCTAATCAGCTCATTTAGCCGCGGTGTGTAAAAAGCACCTGGATGATTCACCCCTCTAAGTGCTGCTCTGGCGGGGCCAGTTCGCTTCAGCTGCTGTTACACTTGTTTACATCTGCGTTAGGGCAGCCTTGAATAAGCGCGAGCCTCCCACAGATGCTAATTCATATCAGCTCTCCTTTGTGTTAAATATTTATGTTCCTAATAGGCACGCCTAAGAAAAATACTGGCAAGCGAGCCTGCAGCTCAACTCCATTACAACTCAATTTTTACCTCGGTGCAGCTCGCACCTCGGAGGAGCAGGATGAGAAAACATTCTATTTACAGAGCACAGCAGCTCGGCCATTAGCAATCTGTCGATCGGACGACAATAAAACCCATCGATGAGAACTCCCAAAGACTTTCTGTGGCTGCCTGGGCTCGTAAACGCGCCCCAAAGGCAGGAGAGCTTTCGGCAGCAGAACATGAAACAGCCCAGGCCCAAACAAAACGCTGTGAATTGGTCGCTGCACCAAATCAGAGCCAGCCTGTGCAGAGAGCTCAAGGAAAAGATGTGTCCTCGGAGCTGATGTGGAGCCCGGACGGGTTCTTGGCAAGCTCGGAGCCGCTTGTTCCAGCCCCAGACGATGTAAATCAGGGTGGGCTCCTCTCAGCAGACACATCCTGGCTTGGAACAGGGAGGATTTTTTTTTTTTTAAAGTATGAAGCATATTAAATTTGTGTTTGTTTCTTGCTATCGCACATAGCAAAAGTCATTAAACAGTCCTGGCCTCATTAAAACTGGCAGGGGAGGCTGCTTACCTTGCTGCAAAGTGCGCAGAGTCTTCGCAGGTGTCCCCTCTCCACCAGCGCCTTCTCTGCTCTTCGCCGAGTTCCAGGGCACTTTTGCTCACTGTCCTGTTACCTTGTCAGCTCGGGAGCAGCGCTGCTCGGTAATTCAATCCTCTGCTTAACCGCAGAGACACTCCTACCCGGAGATCACACCCATTCCCAGGCTCACGGAGGGACAAAGAGGGAGCCGGTACGGGAGAGTTCCAACCAACTCTCTGCTTGCATCAAATATCCACCGCTCTGAACCGACTGAATAATGATTAAGTGCTGCTTTCATTGAAAACCTGTTTTGTCCAGATTTAGGAGGGCACAGGAGGGATTATATTTTTTTTTTCCCCTGCCCTTTTCTCTGCGGGACAAAGCAAGGTGCGGTGCTGCTCAGGGGCCAAAGAGTTCCAGCTCCACTCGCTGGCTCTGACTGTCCCCAGTTTTGGCAAAGCTGTTCCAAGGGGGAAAGTGCTCGGGGAAGATCTTTGCTCTTCTGCCCCCTGCGAGGCCTGGGTGTCCCTGTGCTCCCAAGGAGCCCAGGGCGATGGGGAGCAGGGGTGAGGATCGCCTCAAGGATTAGTGACTGGAATGGGGATGTAACAGAGCATTGGAGTGTTTAACTGGGCTGCCCTCCCAGGAGAAGAGTAATGATCAACCAGAGAGTGTTTGCTGAGCCACCTTCAGCAGCAGAAAGCTCTGTAGCTTATTGCTGAGAAAAGAATTACCTGTGAAGGGAGGCTGCAATATCCCAGCCACCGAAGGCTGCCTGGTGTCACCGGCTGGGGATGACCTGAGGGAAATCCACCTCCTGGCATTCCCAGCTGTTCCTGCTCGCTGCTGATGGAGGGAACATCCCTGTCTGGGGAAAGCACCCCTGGGTACCTTGTCCTCAGCCACCAGCTCTGCTTTTGGGGTACCCAGGGCTGTGTCCGGCTGTGCTCTGCACATCCCTGAGGATGGAGACTTTTGGGGTACCCAGGGCTGTGTCCAGCTGTGTCCAACTGTGTTCTGCACATCTCCAGGGATGGAGACTACACACAACCTCTCAGGGCTGGGATCTATCCAAGGCCTTCCCTTCGGACACATTTTTCTCTTGTCACTTCCTTAATTTTCTAGATTAGCCCCCACAATCTGAAAATAAACATGAATCAGCTCAGCAGCTGAACCAGGTGGCTGGATAGGTTTAAACCACTGTTCCCACAGGTCTCATCCACTGACCACTCTTAGACCTCAGGGACCTGTAATGGGAAGAGTTCCCAGAATATCAGTGACACTGCCTCTGGAGCAGTGTGCCACTAACCACAGAGAGCTGCAAACCAGGGCGTGGGCTGGACCTGCTCACTCAGCCTGGGTGTGCCCATTTCTGAGAGGATCACTGCAGAGAGCCGAGTTTCACGGTTTGAGATGCAAAACCAACACCTAGCAAGTGGTTTCTCCCTTTATGTCTGCAGGCTACAGCTCATAAACCTGTGACAGCCTTCACCGTTCATTTGTCATTCATTTAATTCTTTTCATTTCATCGTGCTGAGAGTGTTTGTCTGTTGCAGGGGGACAGAGGAACAGAGTTTTGTGTTTCCTCCAGTCCACAGGGGATGGGGACCTGCAACAGGGTCTGCTTTTATCTTTGGAGTCCCCCCCCAAGCCCACTGCTGGCCCAGCAGTGAGGGTCACACACCAGCAGATCTGGTGGGAGGCGTTGGAAGGTGGGGTGAAAACCCCTGGAATCATGGAGGATCAGCACCAAATCCTGTTGTGTTCCCATTCCCCTTTTGCCACATGGACTCATTACCCCCAGAACAAAGGATTTAATTAATAGTTGTGGATCTGGGTGCTTTTTGGTGCTGATGTACATCAAGCCACTTCCATGGCTGTGGCTACAGGAATTTGGGCTCTGGGATTGGAGCCTGTCATTCCCATTCCCACAGCTTTGCTAATGCACTTCAGGCTCACACACAGGTGATGCCTGAGCTGCCTGCCCTCTCCTCCACTCCATTAGTGCCACAGTGAAAAAGCAGTAAATTATCCTGTTGAGCTTTTAAGGAGCCCAACTCTGCAGAAATACATGAAAGTAGTTTAGAACAAATCAATGCCAAGGGAAAAAGAAGATCTTCATCATAAAACACGGGCTCATTTAGTGCTGAGCTGCAGGCACTTTTGCTTCCTGCTGATTCTGGTCGTGCCATGGGGTTAGAGAGCAGAAAACATTATTTCCAAGCAGTTTAACTCAGCAGTGGTGGAAAACAGCATAGCCTGACTTTCCAGAACTGAAACATGATCTGAGATGTCCCTGTCCAGCTGTGCTTCCCATGTGCACAGCCTGATGCACTCGTGTCCTGGTCCTAAGCCTTGCCCTGCTACTCCCAGAGCTCAGAGACCTTGTGGTTGGATATTTTTTTCCCTGCATGCAGGTGGCAGATGGGGCTGTTTTCAGTGTCCCACTGCAAGCCCAAGACACTGGAAGCATTGTCACAGGTCCATGCTGGGGTAAATCAGAGGCTGCTGGGAGGAAGAGTGCAGGACTGCAAGCTCAGGGTTTGGCAGCAGAGCAGCCCCAACATCTGCCTCAGCCTGGAGCATCCCACGTGCCTGTGGACAAGGTTGACATTGTGCACGGGGAAAGAGGCTCTGCCAAGGATGTGTTTGCAAAATGACACGTTCCAAAGGTATTTCCAGCCCACTTTTGGGTATGGAGCTCTGGGAGGAAGAGGGAAGGGCCAAGCCCTGCAGATGAGATAACACAGCAGGGCCTCATGCCTTGGAAAAGCAAGGGAAGGAGTTAAAAAAAACCCCACAGGCTGCTCAAAGCACCATTGCTTCACCCATCAGTCTGGGGTTAAAGATCCTGACCTATAATAGCAGAAGCACTGCATGAACTTCTGAGAAGCTTTCAGGAGAGCTTTCCTTGACCCACAACCCAAGGCAGTGACATTTCAGTGCACATCCCTCACAGAGCCTGGCTCAGGCACTTCTCTGCCCTCCAGAATTGGGATGTCCAAATGAAAACCTGCATTGTGCCTCTTACAGCTGTGACCACTGCTCTGATAGAGGAGGACTGGGTTATAACCCACTGCTCCCTCACCTCCTGTGCTCCTGGGTGTGGGGGGAAAGGCAATATAGATGCTTGTGTGGTGACTGCAAGATCATCTCTCAGATGAGACCTTATCACCCTCTACAACTCCCTGACAGGAGCTGGGGCTTGGTCTCTTCTTCCAGGTGACAGAAGAAAAGAGGAAATGGTTCCAAGCTTTGCCAAAGGAGGTTTGGCTTGGATATTAGGAAAGAAATTTCTTCATCCCAAGGGTTATGAAGCATTGGAACAGGCTGACCAGGGAAGTGGTGGAGTCCCTATCCCTGGAGGGATTTCAGAGATAGAGATGTGGCGCTTGGGGACAGGGTTTACTGGTGGCCTTGGCAGTGCTGGGTTTCCAGCTGGACTTGATCTTACAGGCCTTTTCCAACCTAAATGGTTCTGTGTGCCTGTTCTAGAGCTCTGTGGGCAGCCTCTGACAGGGCAGCACAGAGCAGCCCAGGACAGGCACCAGGCTGCTGGTTAATGGTTAACAGCAGCAGATGGGAATATCCTGGGCCAGGAGGAGGTGCCTGGGCAGTCAGGTGAGGAGCATGGCTGTGCTGTCACACACCTCTCGAGCCACAGGAAGTGGTTGCAGCCTCCTCTGGTCTCCTCCTGTCAGTCAGTGGCTCCCTGCACACAGAGAGCCCTCAACCCTCCTCAGGAGCCCTCCCAGCACAGCTCTGGGGCATCTCTGTGCACAGAGGGAGCTGCAGAATCTCTGGGGAGGCAGGGGCAGGATGGGCCCATTCTGAAGAAAGGGTAAATGCTGATTTAGGGCAGGAGTAGCTTTGGGAAGGGCTCTGGGGATGCAGGTCACCCTTCCAGAACCAGCAGCTCACAGCAGGTCAGGACAGGGGCAGTATCTGACACAGGGGGTTACAACACTCAGGCTGAGCAAATCTGTAACTGCTGCTCCAGTTTATTACTTGGCCATGTTAGTGCCAAATCCATTTAAAGCCATCTCTGTTGGGCTGTGGACTGGAGATATGGGGCTCGTGTGTCCTCAGGCTTATGGGCAAAAGTACCCTCCTGAGAGAGAGAGACAGAGGTGGTGACTCCTTGCAGCATTGACAGCAAGGTCTGGCAGGGCTTCTGGTCGGTCTTGAACCCTCTTCTACATCCTAAAACATCTACAACCCATCCTTGAAGGCACAACTCTAACTCTCTGCTAGCCAGGAGAAACACCTCAGTGACTATAACCACAGCAATACTGCTGGAATGGCTGCATCATGTCCCTTGGTCTGTCCAATTAGCAGTTATATTCACTGTAGTTATATTCACTGTAGTTAGTTTTATTCACTGCAGTTATAGTCACTGTAGTTTTATTCACTGTAGTTACATTCACTGTAGTTATAGTCACTATAGTTACATTCACTGTAGTTATATTCACTGTAGTTTTATTTATTGCAGTTACATTCACTGAGCTCTGGCTGGAGGTTTTACAGAGGGACGCACAGCAGAGCGCTTTCCAAAATTTGGAAAGATTACATTCTCCCAGTCTTTGGGGAGGAGGTTTATTCCAGACTTCTGCTGGTGAACAGCTCCTCTGTGGGAGCAGGAGAGCCGCCCTCCCCTCGCAGGAGGCTGATTTGCAGCTGGCTGGGTGCAGGGAGGTGGCAGAGGAGGGGAGCTGCCTGTGTGCACTGCGGGCGTGGGCTCCCCGCACCTCTCCCCGTGTAATCTCACCCACCAGTGCCAGGAATCAGCAGGTGCCCTGAGAAAACAGCACAGCCCAGGTGGCACCGTGACGTGGCAGCCCCTGGCTGCCTTCCAGCCACGGGAGGAATGCAGCACTGGGGGCCCTGGCCGGATCTGCTTGTGTTCAGAGTGTTGTTTTATCCAGGGAAACTTCCAGAATCACCCAGATCCCCGAGATCCATCACCCCCTCGTTGCTGTCAAACCCTGCTCCTACTGCTGGTGGGCACAAGATGTTCTTTGGGTTATGAGAGGAATGGCAGATTTGTCTTTACAAACAAGCTCTGGGTCTGCTGGTAGATAAAACCAGCACAGAGAGATAAAAGGAACAATGGGGAGGATCCCACTGATTGATGAATGGGAAAGAAGATATTTGCCTTTACAAACAAACCATAGGTTTGCTGATAAATTAAATAGGATATTGAAAGATGAAAGGGACAATGGGGAAAACCCATAATTTCCATAAGAATTAAAAATTAAAAGGGGGGTTATTCGTTAAAGGGGAATCTTTAGGTATTGGGCATTCTGGGAAGTCTGTACCTCTCAAGTACCTCCACCAATGGGGAAAGAGAAAGGGAAATGCAGGCAGGAAGTTGGGATAAATAGGAGGCTGCATCCTCCAAAAACTTGAGAGACTCCAGGGGAAATGCCCCATGGCCTCTCCCTTTATTCCAATAAAGTTACAGGACTCCTCTGTCTCCTTTTTGGACATAAACCTCTGGCTTTTGTGGATTAATTTTCCTAACAGGTTATCTCACTATCTGCAAAGATGGATGAGGTTTGTCCAAGCAAAAACTGAGGTTTGTTACTGCAGAAAATGAGCCTGAATTTTTCAGAATGCCAGGAAGTTTTAGGGAAGTGCTTGGTGGCAGGAGCTGACCCTTTAGGGAAAGAGATGGGCTCTGATGGGGTGAGTTCATGGCAGCTTCACAGAGCAATGGGATAACAATGTGCAGGGAAACAAAGCTGTGCTGTTCCTGTTCCTGAGTGTTTTTCTCAGTTGCACACAAGCCACAACTGGCTGAGCCATTTGGACAATCAACTGCTGATTCTTGATATTAAATTACAATCTTCTAGAGATCTTAAATCCTGATTCAGGATTTAGTCCCAGGAAAGGCATTGTGGGAGCCTTGCACTGAGATGTTTTCCAGTCCCATGTGTGTGTTAAGAAGGTGGCAGGGATTATTGCTTGTAGGGATGATAGCAGGGAGGGAGTACAGGATACACACAGAGGTTTTCCAGCCAGCACCACTGGCAGGAACTGGGTAATAAAAGCAGAAACAAACCCAGATCACACAAACACAAACATGGCAACTTGGTGATGGTACCCAACCTCCTCCTGATCTTCCTGTCACCACCCTGCCCCTCAGCCACAGAATCATTAAGGCTGGAAAAGCCCTCTCAGATCACTGAGTCCATCCACTCACCCAGTGCTGCCAGGTCCCACACTAAACCCTGTCCCCAGGTGCCACATCCACGTGGTTTTGAACACTTCCAGGCAGGGTGATTCCAGCACCTCCCTGTGCCAATGCCTGACCACTCTTTCAGATCAGGTGTTTCCCTTAGAGCAACGTGTACACCTTGAAGAGAGAGAGAGGAGAGAGGAAGAAGAAAAGCAGAGTGGATCAGTAAAATCAAACACTCCTGTAAAGAGAATAGCTTTGCAAATCACTGTATGGCCAGTTTAGGAGGTGTTTCACAAAACCTCAGGGGCTCTCTCGCAGCCCTAATGAAAACCTTATGAAACCCAGCAAATTCCAGCACACTTTGGTCAGGGTCATCAAGCAAAGCCTCTGCTGTTTCCAGCAGAAAGGAGACATTTCACAGGCAGGGGAGGCTCAGCCCTGGCTGGTTAATGGGTGTGTGAGCCTGACAAAGGTCACCCCATGGCCCCCTGTGGATGTGGCAGTGACAACCCTTGAGGTTCAGATTCCCTGGAACTGTCCTTTCACAGGAATCACACCATGAGCAAGCAAGGTGAGGGATTAATACCTTCTTCTAATGTGGGAGCTGAGGCAAACAGAGGTTATTTATGCTTTTTGGACAAGATTACATGGGATGTCCATGCAGGAACCAGAAAGCTGGCCCAGTTTCCCCACAGCTCACCCCCACCCTGTAGGAGAGGCAGTGTTTCTCCCCTGCAGGGTACAAGGCTGCTCCTTTAGCACTCAGGCTTTTAATCCCCATGGTTTTACTGTGGGTCAGGATCACTGGATGCTGAGGCAGCTGTGGAACACACTGGCTTTACTGGGGAAGGCAGCTGGAGCTCTCACCCTCACTGTTTATTTCCTTTTTTCCTTATTTCCTTTTTTCCTCAGGCAGACCAGAGGTTTTCACAACTGTGGGAAACCTGGTTGCTCCTGTTGGTGAGTGCCCACAAAATAACTCCTCTCTCCCTTGCAAACTTAATTTTTAACCTGTCTCATCTCAGTGACCAGGCTGCACGTGTGAGTACAGAAAGTCCCTGTGTGCTCAGTGTGGGGTGGGGGGTGAAATCCTGAATCCCTGCTTTTGCCAGCCTTTCCTATGAAGCTGTTAGGATCACAGCAGCTGCCAGTCTGGAGTGCCTAGGGGATGTCCTGGTCCTGTGTCAGGTGGGAATTGTGCTCTGGGAGAGAATCTGGATTTTACTTAGGAACTTTTCAGTTTGCTCCCCAAAACAGAGTGCAGATTTTTCCAGGACAGGCAGTCTGGCAGCTGAGTTGAGCTCATCAATCCTCCTGTTCACATCTGCTAAACAGAGCTCCTGAATCCAACCCTGAGGAGGTGCAGGAGTGTGAGGACAAACCCTGCAAGTTCCTGAGCCCGGGAGCCNAGCTGAGTTGAGCTCATCACTCCTCCTGTTCACATCTGCTAAACAGAGCTCCTGAATCCAACTCTGAGGTGCAGGAATGTGAGGACAAACCCTGCAAGGTCCTGAGCCCGGGAGCCTGCAGGCAGAGCCCAGGGGGACAGAGGGGGACCAGGGACTGCCCAGGCAGAGCTATTGTCTGCAGGAATGCAGCCCTGCCTGTGCCAAGCAGGAAGGAGCCACAGAAATCCACCACCCCTGCAGGCTGGGGAAGTGCCACCCTCCTGCACTCACCCTCCCTGCCTTGGGCAGTCCCCGAAGGGCGCAGTCACTGCCTGTCCCTGTGTCCTTCCTTGGCCCATTACCCCAGGTCAGGTGTTGGGAGGAGCTGTGCCAGCAGCAGAGGGGTGATGAGCCCAGCCCAGCCTGGCCTCAGCTGATGGATGAGCTGCTGGCACTCTGCTGGACACACCTCCCTGTGTGGCCCATGCACTCCTGCACAGCATCTCCACCTCCCTCTTGCAGATCAGCTCAAGGATCACAAACTGGGTGGGCTGGAGTGAGCTGGGTGAAATGGGACCCACAGAACTTCTTAAAAATGGGAGATAGAACAGTTAAGGCTGGAAAAGACTTCTAAGATCATCGAGTCCAACCATTAGCCCATGTTTACCACCAAACCAAGCCCCCAGGATAAAGTGCAATCTGATTTGTATTATTACAGCTTTGCAATGAGTGAAGAATTCAATCAGCCATTTTTCAGGCAACATCACAATCTATAGACTTCAGCTGCCTTATCAGAATTGACCTCCACAGAGTCCAAGCCAGAGCTGAACCCCCAGCTCCTGTGTCCCCTCTGGGCCACATCTCCTGCTGTGGAGTTAAAATCCAACCTCAGCCTCAGTTGCCAACAAGGAATGGTGTCCCCCAGCCACCCCCAACCTGTGCATGACAGGCGGGTGAGGAGCAGAGCCCGAAACCCTCTGATTTTCATTGCAACAAGGCTGATACACCCAGTGCTTCCCAGGAACCTTCTGGGGTTATTCCATGAGAATATCTGGAATATTCACTGTGACACCGCCCAGCACTGGCTCAGAGCTCAAACCCAGAGCCTTTTCCCAGGAAGTTCTGGTGACTGTGTTTGAACACCAAACAAGAAGCTCACGTTACTTGCCTGTGGGACGGGACTCCCTCTAACACAAGTGAGAGGTTGTTCTTGGGGCATCCCTGTGCCACTCCCCAACAGGAACTGGCTGGATCCTTGTGTCTCCTTCCTACTTTTCCAGGCCCTTCTGAACAGCAGCACTCACTCAATGAGCTCATCCTGCAAAGGGCAGTGTTGTCTCATCTGTTTTTGGCACGAGGGGAAAGCGTGACAAGTTGCAGAACTTGCCTCCCTTTACACCCAGGGCTTGGCTGATCTGGATTAAACCCAGTGGGGCAGATGGGCACCAGCACACAACACAGCACAGCACAGCAGGAAATGTCCCTGCTCCCCAAAACCACCTGGGGACAGGCAGTGATGGCCCCAGTGATAGCACCAGGCACGGGGTGGCATCAGTGTGCTCTGGCATGGTGACACCAATGTTCTCTGGCATGGTGACATCAGTGTGCACTGACATGGTGACACCAGTGTGCACTGGCACATTGTGGGCCCTCCCTTGTGTCTGCGCAGGCTTTTTCCTCACCTGCAGACAGAGGCATCACTCCCTTTGCAAACAGGGAGGAGGAGGAGGAGGAGGAGGGTGGCACTGAGGAAGGGCAGGGCACTCACACCTGAGCAGGATTCCTGGCCCTTGAAGCAGAGCTGCTGCACCCACCCCCGGGTTTAGGATGTTTTCTCTCCTCAGCAAGGATCTGGATGAGGCTGAGGATCAGAATGAGAGTGGGACTCGACGCCTCTTTGCTCCAAGATTTACTGGGCAGGACTTTTCCAGACCACATTCCTTCCACGCAGAAATCCAGCTCCAGAAGAGGATTTTGGGAGAGGCCCGCAAACGATGCCTCCAGGGCTGCATTCCTGTGCCGGTGGATGAATCATTTTCCAGTCCCACAAGGAAGGAGCCCAGCTCTGATGCGCTGAAGGCCAGGAACCAGCCGAGGGAGGGGATTGGAACAGGCTGGACTGGTTTCCAAGCTGCAGGCAGCTGAGGGAAGGGAAGGAGAGCAGTGAGCACTGAGTGTGTGTGCACATCTCTGCACATCCTGGCACCTGCAGCCTTTGCTCCTTCCCGGGAATGCAGGGACACAGGGATTGGGGATCTGCAGGGACACAGGGAAATGCAGGGATTGGGGAACTGCAGGGAAACAAGGATTGGGAACTGCAGGGATTGGGGAACTGCAGGGACACAGGGACTGGGGAACTGGAGAGGACACAGGGATTTGGGATCTGCAGGCACACAGGGATTGGGGAACTGGAGAGGACACAGGGATTGGGGATCTGCAGGGACACAGGGATTTGGGATCTACAGAGGAAACAGGGATTGGTGAAACTGCAGGGGAAACAGATTGGGAATTGCAGGGACACAGGGATTGGAGAACTGCAGGGACACAGGGATTGGGGATCTACAGGGACACAGGGAACTGCAGGGACACAGGGAAATGCAGGGATTGGGGAACTGCAGGGACACAGGAATTTGGGAACTGTNGCACTGAGTGTGTGTGCACATCTCTGCACATCCTGGCACCTGCAGCCTTTGCTCCTTCCCGGGAATGCAGGGACACAGGGATTGGGGATCTGCAGGGACACAGGGATTTGGGATCTACAGAGGAAACAGGGATTGGTGAAACTGCAGGGGAAACAGATTGGGAATTGCAGGGACACAGGGATTGGGGATCTGCAGGGACACAGGGAAATGCAGGGACACTGTGATTGGGGAACTGGAGAGGACACAGGGATTTGGGATCTGCAGGGGACACAGGGATTGCTGCTCANGGACACAGGGATTTGGGATCTACAGAGGAAACAGGGATTGGTGAAACTGCAGGGGAAACAGATTGGGAATTGCAGGGACACAGGGATTGGAGAACTGCAGGGACATAGGGATTGGGGAACTGCAGGACACACAGGGATTGGTGAAACTGCAGGGGAAACAGATTGGGAATTGCAGGGACACAGGGATTGGAGAACTGCAGGGACATAGGGATTGGGGAACTGCAGGACACACAGGGATTGGTGAAACTGCAGGGGAAACAGATTGGGAATTGCAGGGACACAGGGATTGGAGAACTGCAGGGACATAGGGATTGGGGAACTGCAGGACACACAGGGATTGGTGAAACTGCAGGGGTAACAGGGATTGGGAACTGCAGGGATGCAGGGAAATGCAGGGACACGGACTGGGGCACTGCAGGCACACAGGGATTGGGGAACTGCAGGGACACAGGAATTTGGGAACTGTAGAGGAAACAGGGATTGGGGAACTACAGGGAACTGCAGGGCACACAGGGATAACCTGCCCAGGGAGCAAAGAACCTGAGGTCTCTAAAGGAACACACTTTACACACAGGAAATGCGTGGTCTGAAGAACTGGAAAAGCAGAGGTTTCTCAGGAACATTTTTGCACTTTACACAGAAAATGGCCATTATTCAACAAAAGCCCACGCCCCAGCTCTCAGCCATTCCAGCCAAAATCCAAAGCACTTCAAATCTCCACTGACGCAGGCTTGAAGTTATTTCCTTACAGCCCCTTTCTTCTCTCCTCAATCAGCCCTCACAGCTGGATTCCACTTCCCAAAGTCTCCAGTGCCCTTCACTGGGATGCTCTGCACCTCCCACTCCCTGAGAGCAGAGCAGCAGCAGGTAAAGTCCTCCCCTGGCTGCCGGGACCTTCCTCAACATTTGCTTTTCAAGACAAGTCCAAGATGCATTAGTGCCAGAAAATTCCATCTGCAGATGTTCTGTGGCCCCAGGGATGCAGGGGTGGCCAGAAGCCTCCCCTGCAGCATGGTGACAGTGACAGGCCGTGTGCTTGGCCATTTCAGGGGTGTCCTCTCCTAGACAAGGGAATGGGGAGTGTGAAGGACTCTCAAGAGGACACACAGCTCCTGCCCAGAGCTGTGTGCTGCTGGAGCTCAGTGGCTGGGTTTGGTGTTCAATATCTTCACTAAAAGGAGAGAGGTGGTGAGAGGAGACAGGTGGGGAGAGGTGGAAGTGAAGTGACAAGAAAAGGAAAAAGAGAAGAGANGAGAAGAGAAGAGAAGAGAAGAGAAGAGAAGAGAAGAGAAGAGAAGAGAAGAGAAGAGAAGAGAAGAGAAGAGAAGAGAAGAGAAGAGAAGAGAAGAGAAGAGAAGAGAAGAGAAGAGAAGAGAAGAGAAGAGAAGAGAAGGTGAAGGAACAAGAAAAGAGAAAAGAGAAGAGAAGAGAAGAGAAGAGAAGAGAAGAGAAGAGAAGAGAAGAGAAGAGAAGAGTTTTCAGTTGGAAAGGATCCACAGGAATGATCCACTCCAACTTCAGCAGGTGCTCTTGCAGCAAGGATGCAGCTGTACTGTTTACCTTACACATTGCTGAAATCTCATTTTGGTGTTGAGAATCCTTTTTGATGTGACACAAATCAGACATTTATCCTGGTAACAACTTTCTCCCTCTTCTAGAATCCTAGGGTGGTTTGAGTTGGAAGGGAACCTAAGGATTGTCTGGTTCCTTCCCCCTGCCATGGGCAGGGGCACCAGAGGAGAGAAGAGCCTCATTCAGTCTTTAAATATGGAAAAGACCTCTGTGATCCATGAGTCCAATCTGTAACCCACTACTAAACCCTGTCCCCAAATGCCACATCTGTTTTTGAACACTTCCAGGGATGGTGACTCCACCACTGCCCTGGGCAGCCTGCTCCAATGCCTGCCCACCCTTGTGGTGAAGCAATTTTCCCTAATATCCAACCTAAACCTCCCCTGGCACAACTTGGGGACATTTCCTCTTGTCCTATGGATTCTTACATGGGAGAAGAGACTGAGCCCCCCTTCATTACCACCTCCTTTCATCTCTATTATGTATATAATAATATCTGTTAATGTATTTGATCTGCTTGGATTTGTCACTCAAGGAGATCTCCCTGCTCACAACTCTGATTTCAAACATTCCCAGGAAAACTCTTCTGTTCCTCATGGAGTTTCAACTGCAGATTGTTCCTCCATGGCTTCAGAGACCCTTCCCTGGTTTGGCTGGGGGAGCTGTGGCTGTATCCACACAGATCCACTGACAAACGTTGTGATTTTGCACAGAGCTTCCCCAAAACAGCAGCAGTGTTTAACTCAGTGCTTTGCTCTCATCCCCCTGCAGCCCCACAGCTCAGTTCACACAGGGCAGAGACCAAATCCTCCCAGGAAAGGGCTCACCCTGGAGAAACTGCTTCAAGAAATGATGCTTGGAAAGCCCCTCCAAGCCCACCCAGCTTATGCAGCTGAGCCTGAGGCAGGAGGGTTTCGTTCTTTCCAGGGGGATTTGGGCATGACTGAAGCATTGGTTTCCCCCCAGATTTTCTGTAAGCAGCAGCTCTGGTCAGGCTGGGGGAGCTGAGGGATGAGCAAAGCTGTGTTCCAAACCTCCATCAGCTGGAGCAGCAAGGGAAACACCCTGACCTCAGCCTGCCCAGTGGGAGCTGTCCCTGCCCATGGCATTGGAACTGGATGGGCTTTAAGGTCCCTTCCAGCCCAAACCAGTCCATGAGTCTCTGAATGACTTTTTGGCCATTCCCACCTTGGGCTGACCTGAGATGATGTTGTTTCCCTTGATTTTCCCTGATGTTATTTCCCCTGATTTTCCCTGATGTTATTTCCCCTGATTTTCCCTGATGTTATTTTTCCCTGGTTTTCCAGCTCAGGGTTTGAGGCAGAGCTTTGAAGCTGCTGGAGATCTGAGGGCAGCTCCTGACAGCCTGTGCTTCCCATCCTCCCTCAGCCTGGTGCAGTCATTCTCCCCTCCCACCCTGGGCTGTGCAATCGGAAACAGAGCATCAGGAGCAGCTCTGAACACTCAGGAAAACAAGGGCTGTGCTTTCACACAGTTTATTTTACAGACCTGGACTGGGAGCATTGAGAATTCAGCCTCTCTCTCCCCTTCCCTTCCTTGAGCAGTGGTTTAGGCTGTTGAATGCTCAGAGGCCACACAGAGCTCACTGGTACAGCAGCAGATTTAGTTTTCCCATCTCTGTGTTTCTTTCATTACAGCAGTGCAGGGTTTTTTTATAACAGCCTCAAGGCTGTTGGTTGATAGAAGCAGTAAAGCTGTAGCTGCTGCTCATTTAAAGAGAAAAAGGGAATAAAATAATAATCAGAGAATTGCTATGAACTTTGAAAATGCTGTTGAAAAGAAGATTTTTTTTTTTTGCATGGTTCCAGAGCTGCCATAGAATAGGAGAGGGGAGCACAAAGTCTGTAGGAATTGACAATGGTGAGGTTTGGTTTTGATTAACTATTGGCATTGAAAAAGGCAACTCAGAGCACTTTGACCCATCTCTAATTGCTGTCATTCTCAGCAGGGCCATGGCAGATGGGATCTCTTGGAATCCCAGAATGGCTGGGGTTGGAAGGGACATTAAAACTCACCCAATCCCACCCCCTGCCATGGACAGGGACAGCTTCCACTATCCCAGGCTGCTCCAAGCCCCATCCAGCCTGGCCTTGGGCACTTCCAGGGATCCAGGGGCAGCCACAGCTGCTCTGGGCACCCTGTGCCAGGGCCTCTCCACCCTTACAAGGAAGAATTTATTCCTGATATCTAATCCAAACCTTCTCTCTTTCAGTTTAAAGCCATTCCCTGTGTCCTGTCCCTCCATCCCTTGTCCCCAGTCCCTCTCCAGCTCTCCTGGAGCCCCTTTATGCCCTGGCAGGGGCTCTGAGCTCTCCCTGGAGCCTTCTCCTCTCCAGGTGAGCACCCCCAGCTCTCCCAGCCTGGCTCCAGCCCCTGGAACATCTCTGTGGCCTCCTCTGGAGTCGCTCCAGCAGCTCCACGTTTTTGCTGCTGTGTTGGGAGCCCCAGAGGGTCCCAGCAGTGCAGGAGGGGTCTCACAGGGGCAGGGCAGAGGGGGAATCTCCTCCCTCCCCCTGCTGGTGCTGCAGCCCAGGATGTGCTCATCTGGCTGGAGGATGAGCTGAGGCTCCTAATGATCCAATTTCTGCTTCACTGATAATCACACATCAGCTCTCAGGAGGTGCCTGCTCTAAAGCTCAAAATGATATTAGGGAAAAGAACCCACCATTATGACTAATTAGTGGCTCTGCTTCAACATTTCTGGCTGTCTCCAGGATGGAGCTGATCCCTATTTTGGTGGTGAGAGCCCTAAAAATGGGTGACAGCACACAAACCCAGTGCCTGTGTGATCCAGCCTGTCAGCAAGCACATCAAATCCATTATTTTAAAAAACATCACAACAAAGTGTCACAGCTGACAACCTGGTTATGAAAAAGTTAAAAGAAGAACTCAATTTTTTTTTTCCTGTAAAGTTGAAATTTAGAAATATCTAAAGCAGCCAGAAAATCTGGCTCCCTTTGCTGCCTGTGGCTGACTCACTGCAGGCAGATAAAAAACATTTATCCCCCAGCACCCAAAGGCTTTCAGGAGAACAAGAGGGATGTGGAATCAAGTGAGATGAGGCCACAACCTTTACAGAATAGAAAAGAGAATTTATTATGTGTGGAATGGTTTTACCCCTTTGGACAATGAGGTAATTTCCTTCCCTTTCACAGGACTGAAGGTGAGAAGTGCCTGTGCCCCAACAGCATCCAAGGAACTGAAAGAATTTGGGGAGAAACTGGATTTTGGAGAGATCCAGATTTAACAGCAAGTCATTAACAGGAGCCTGACCTTTTCCCTGGCACACTGTAAAGGCCAGGAGATGCCTGTCAAGGAATTTTTCTCCTTTTAATTTAGAGTTTCCATGTTGGCTGGGTTACATTCATCAAGTTACACCTTCATCCTGCATCCCATGGGGAGCATGGATCTGCTGATAATCTGATTTTTGCAGCCAGGGATGGCTTTGCTTTGCTAACAGAGATGCAGGAGCATCTCTTGCAGCACCACCTGCAGCAGCTTCCCCTCAGCTCCAACAGGGGCTCCTGTGGCTGGAGCTGCCTGTGATGGGCAAAACTCATCAAAGTCTCCTGGAAAAGCCAGGAGCTGAAGGATCCCACATGGGATTTGACTTTTAAGGCAGTCTTGCCCTCATGAATTAAAGGAGAGGCAGAAGAGGAGGGTCCATCCAAGCCAGAAGGGAACAGCCAAGGGTGGGTGGCTCCTCCTCAGCTGCTGGAGCTGCAGAGCTCTCCTGCTTTGCCATGGTCACCCCATTCCTGGGCACAGCCAGCCAGGAGGGGCAGGGGGATAAATGGGAATCACAGAATCAAAGAGAACTTGATCATCTGGTCCAGCCTCTCACAGAAAGGGTGAGGTTTTCCATCATTTTCCAGTCACACCTTGAAATCCTCCTGCCATGGGGATTCCCACCACATCCCCTGGGGAAGCTGCTTCCACAGTTCTCACTGTAAAGATTTCTTGTGTCAAGATAAAACCTTTTCTGGGGCAACTTGCAGCCACTCCTTGCTGTCTTCTCCATGGCTCTGTGTGAGGAGAGAGCCTCCATCTTCCTTGCAGCACCTTTCAGCTCTGGGGGGCTCTGCTGAGGGGCCCCCTGAGCCTTCTCATCCCCAGGCAGCAGGGACTGAACTGCTCCAGTCTTTCCTCACAGGGAAAATGCTTCCAGGTGGGAAGGAGCCTGCCAGGAGAGCAGAAAGCCAAGGAGATGGGCTGACAGGGGTGGCTGATGGCTTGGAAAACCCCTCCTTTCCTCCCAAAAACCCAAGAGTGTGTGGGGGATGTGAGAGCAGATGCTGCAGTCATTAAGAGGGAGAGGCAGCCCTGCAGGGGTGGGGTCCATTCCCTTGGAACCCTTGATGCTGAAAATCTTGGGNGCTCACAGCTCATGAGTCTCTAAATAATCTGTAAATAGATAAGATACAATAAATCACCAAGAACTCGAGTTTATGTCCGTGTATCATCCACCCTGCCCTTGGTGGGACAAGAAAAAGGCCAAGAGCCCTGACCCTGACCCTCCTGGTGCAGCCTGGCCCCTCTCCCTGTGGCCCTGGCTGCCCTGTGCCCACGCTGGCCACGGGCAGGGAGCGGAACTGGCACAGGGAACGTGCCCTGGCACACACCTGCCAGCCTGGCACCACTTCCATCCCTTCCCTTTCCTCCTCCCCCTCCTGGAGCGTCAGCATTTGTCCACAGTTCTCCTCGTGTGCTTCAGCCAGGGCTCGATTTAAAACGATGCTGCTCGAAAAAAGACAAGTGAGCAGCAAAGCTTGTGGAGGAAAAAAATGGTTCAGCACACGAGGGGAGGTGTGAGGATTTAATTTAGGACTCAACTCTTTGAGCAATGCTGATTTCTCTCCTTTATTTTCCTGTGCTTATCACATATTTCTGCATTTTCGTGGAAGAAAAAATAATAATCAGTGGCTGGAATTATCATGAATCCTTATCCTGTGTTCAGGTGTGGAGCCACCTGTTGCTTTGTCAAAGGGAACTCAGGAATAATTGGGCAAATGAAGAAATTGCTCGTGAAATACCAAAAGGGATTTTTTTTTTACCTGAAGGGGTTATCCATGGGCCTGTGGAGCACACTCCTGGCAGGGCACTCAGACATCCAAAGCTGTGGAGATGCTCTTCCTTGAGATAATGGCTTTAAAATTGCCTCTGGGGCGCCTTTCACAGGCAGCGCTGCACCATCTCGTGGTGTGAGCGGGCCCTGCACGGCCAGAGACTCCCAAAGCCCGGCTTTTCCCGAGACTTCCATCACAGACACATCAAAAACCAAATGCTGCCACTGCCAGACCGTGCCACGGCTCGGGCCACCACAATCCAGAGCCACAAAGGCCCTCCAGACCTTCCTCTCTCTTGTGCTCCCTTTTGGGACGCAACAGAAATCCAATTGTTTTCCCATCATCATCATCCCAAGTATTTGCCTGATGCCTCTGGTTGTTATTCCAAGATCTACCCAGCAGATCAAGGACCAGCCCAGTGGGTGGTTACTCATCTGAACCTGCTCTGAGTGATTAAAATCTGTTACAGAGGATTCCAGTGAGACCAAGGCTCCCCTCACTATTTAGAGGAAAAATCAGGAGGAAGGTTAAGGGTCACACTGAGTTCCCAGCCAAGGGCAGGACCTGCCCCTGCTCAGCCTCAGCCCTGCCCCTACACAGCACCTGGTCCCTCTCAGCTGTGATTCTTTCCCAACCAAAATAATTCTCTAATTCTGTGATTAAATGGGTTCTTCAGGCCTTGACATAAAAAAAAAAAAAATCTTCCCCTCTTCTTTCAGATGCATTTGCTTGTGAAGGAAAAGATGGCTCATTTCAGGTGCACCAAAAACCCCACTGGTAAATTTTACACACATTTCTGGTTCTCAGTCTCTGAGGGTACAGCAGGTATTAAGCATGGGATTAGGCAGAGATTAGAAAGAAACAAACCCAACAGCATTTATAAAATAACTTTCCTGTTAAAAACATGCATGAAAATGCCAGACTTTCATCTTTTTATGGGTTTGTCTTCCAGCAAATGCTTAACTTGCAACCTTCTCCAGCCTGACCCCTCCATGCTGACCTAACCCGAGCCATGAGCCAGGTGACAAATGCTTCCCATGGGCACCTGGAACCAGTCCAGCCCCAGCACGAGGCAGCTCCCCCACCCCTCCTCTCCCTCAGGGGGTCAAGGTTTGGCTGCAGGGTGACCCAAGACCTGTGACAGCTGCTCAACATCAGCACTCACAAGTGACACAGAGGTGACACTGCAGCCTGGGAGAAAGGCAGATCCACTCCCAGCCCCACTAACCCCTAAAATCCCAGGAGAGGCAGGTGAGGACCCAACCAACACCAGGAGTGCTGTGAGTGTCACACCAGGGGTGTTGTGAGTGTCACACCAGGGGTGCTGTGAGTGTCACACCAGGGCTGCTGTGAGTGTCACACCAGGGGTGCTGTGAGTGTCACACCAGGGGTGCTGCATGCAGGGACTGAGAGGGGTTTGCACAGAACCCCCACCAGCCACCATCACATCTCCTCCTGCCTTACCCTCTCCCACCATCCAGGATCCTGCTCCTTCCCCCAGCTCCATCTGACAGCCTTCAGTGGCTTTGGAGAGCAGCCAGGTGGGTTTATCCAAACCTCAGCAGGTGAACCAAAAGGAGCAGGAGCTGAACCCTTCTGCCCAATCTGCTGCCAGAGGAAGAAGGGCTTGGTGCTCAGCACTTGAGGCTTTCATCTCTATTAAAGCCCAGCTGCTTTAATAACTCATTTCCCAAGAGTTGTGAGAAGACTGGAATGAGAACTTTCTGGCCTGATTCTCTGAAGTCTTTGCTTCCCCTTCCCAATGTTTCCCCCAAGGAGGATGGCATGTGGACAGAGAAAGGGGGATTTCTGGGAACAGACCTGAACTATTTGCATTATCAGACATGAAGAGAATGAAAAAAAAAATAACACAGATAGTTTATTGTCAAACTGAATCAAAGCATGAAAAAACATTTTTTTTACAAGGTTACACTGTTAAAGAAATTTGGTTTTCATCACAAAAGCTCATTAAAATCAAAGAAAACAACCCATTGTCAACCAGCAACTCCCCCGAGCTTTCAAGTGCAACATTTATTGAAAGGCTGGGAATTCTGAGGGGGTGAGATCACGTTTGTAGGAACAAAAGGATCACCCCTCATTATCAGCAGGGACAGAGGCTCTCCCAAGGAGTGACACGTTTCTGGCTGAGCAGTGACTCCTCTGTTCCCCTCGGAGCAGCAGCAGCAGCCTTGTCCTTGCTGGAGTCCACCCTGAGATGAGGAGGCTGAAGGGAGGAGGCTGTGCCTGTGTCCAGCTCTTCCTGCCACCTCCATCCCCACCAGGAGTGTCCAGGCCATTAAATCAAGAGCTGGGTGCCAAAGGGAGCGAGGCTGGTTCCAGAAGGGCAGTGGGAGGCACCTGGGGGGGACAGGGACAGAGCCACCACCTCCCAAACTCCTCTGAGCTCATTGAACCATGGCCAGACCTCACCTGTTGGTATTGGGGGTGTGCAGAGACAGCCCTACCCCAGGAACCACCACACTGATCCCTGTGTGTCCCATTCCCTGGAAACAGCCCTGGAACCACCACACTGATCCCTGCATGTCCCATGCCTTGGAAACAGCCCTGGAACCACCACACTGATCCCTGCGTGTCCCATGCCTTGGAAACACCCCAGGAACCACCACACTGATCCCTGTGTGTCCCATGCCTTGGAAACAGCCTTGGAACCATCACACTGATCCCTGTGTGTCCCATGCCTTGGAAACAGCCCTGGACATGGCTTTTATCATGGACACCCCACTCCCAGCACGGCTTCTTCCCAAAAAAAAAACCCTGGCTGCTTCCCAAAGCTGAGTCTGCCAACCTGCCCAAAGCAATGGGTTACCCACACACCATTCCTGCCCCAGCAGCTCCAGAGGAGTCCAGCAGAACTCTGCCCAGGCTCCTGGGAAGTCTGGATGGCAAAGGCCAGGAAAGTGCTGGAGGCTGCCTCCCACCTGGAACAGCCCTGTGCCATCCTGCAGGGAACTGCAGAGCACTTGGCTTTCCTTCTGAGTCAAAACACAACAAAAAAAAGGGGGGAAGAAAGCACTGGGAAGCCTCTAGGTGTATGGACTGTTGTGCATTCAGTTCTGCAGACACTTGGTTTCTGTCAGCACGGAACAACAGGATCTTTCTCACCACCATAAATGAGCTGTTTTATCAATTTTGAAACACTTGTTTCATCAAGTGGGAAAAAAAAAAAAAAAGGCATCTTTATCCTAAGTAGCAGCTAAGAGGATTAGCTTAAAATTTAAAACAAACAAAACCAAATCTAAAAAAAATCAAAAATCAAAAAACCTGACCAACCAGTACAAAGTAAGGGCAGGCCAGGTCATTCCAACCCATCACAGGACTAACTAAAAAAAATATTTTTTAATTGCAACTAATGTGCTATCTTGAGCCAGCTGCTAATTCCAACAGGCCTGAGGTTTTCTGCTCATCAAGCATCAATAATGTGTGCCTTTTCCTAGAAAGGAAGGCTCTGCCTAAGTCTTACTGTGTCAGATAAAAAGTCCCAAAATAGATTTCTCCAGCCAAAGAAAGTGTTTTATTCAGATATTCATGTGGATATGGCAGTGATGTTAAGAACAGCTATTCAAGCAGCTGAAGTAAGCCCTTCAAAAGAAGTCCCACAGCTTTGAGACTTGAACAAATTATTGTATGATCTCATCCAAGAGATCTAAATAGCTGGAACATCTGCAAGAGTCGCCACCAATTTATTTAGCAGAGTTCATCAGCAGTTCATCAGCTCTGCTTGCACAAGCAGGTGCCAGGGCAGCCACTGAGACTGAGAGAGGAGAGGGGGAGGAGGCTGGGACAGAGATGGGAGATTTTCCCCTCTGACAGGGATGTGCATCAGCAGGATGTGCTGAAATCAGGGCACTGCCTGTCACTGAAGTGCAGAAATGCTTTTTCCCAGAGAAGTATTACATGCACAAGTAACTATATTGTTAAAATTTTTTATTTGTGACAGTAAAGAAACCATTCAATACCTGATTGACAACACTCCTCTCCCCTGCAAACACTCATATGGTATCTGTAGTGTTTCTCAAGTATTGCTGGATTGTTCATTGCATCAAAGTGTAAACAGCTCCATCATAAGGAAAAAAAAAAAGGAAAAAAAAGAAAGAAAAGAAACATTTCCATTGTTTACTCCTCTGCTGAGGAGCTCCCAACAGATCTTTAACAAGAAATAAGAATCAGCTGGGATTTTACAACATCATGTGAAACAGAGAACTGACAGCTGGTTTTGCATAGTTAGCCCAGAGACTCTGAAGCAATTGCCCCACGCCAGTCTCACCTGCCCCTCCTTGCCCCTCAAAGGCAGAGAACATCACAGCACCTTGGAATCAGAGGCACAAACTTGTTTTTGTTGTACAAATAGGGCTGTGCAGAGCTGTGGTTTATTAGGTTAAAAACAATCTGTCCAACAGAGGGTTACGCCTTCGGAAGTCACAGAGCTACAGGTTCTTTTTCTTGTTGTTTTTTTTTGTTTTTTTACACTGAAATTCCAAAAGCTGCAACATCAGCACACACCAGTGTCATTTAGATACTTTATTGTCCCCAACCAGTCTAATCAAAATCATGCTGTTAAGAAAAAGTGATTGCAAACACCAACAACCAAAAAACGTCTCCAGGTGTTGAGTTTCCTCCACGGGTAACTTTTGCTGTTTGAATTCAAGGTCCAAAGGGCAAAACAGAAAGAGACAAATCATTCTTCCAAAAGCTACCTAAATGAACACAGCAATATTGTACATTTGCCAGCAGCTCCCCATTCCCCAGCCTGCCACGCTCCCTTGGTGTGAGCAAGGATTCTGTGCACAGCCCTAAAGGTTACAAATGGCAACTTCTGTTGGGTTTCAAGGGTCTAAGGCATTCTGCCTTACAGCTTAATTTAAAAATACCCATATACAGGCAAGAAACCGTTTTTTTTTTTTAACCCAACATAAAAAGGACAACAGAACTTCAGGCCAGGCAGCATCTCTTTAGAATGACCAACTGGGGAAAAACGCCTTTTTAAATATTTCTGTAATATCCAGAAACAGAACTGAAACCCAGGGTTTGTAACAGCCCTGGTGACCTGCATGAAGTAACTGCACTTCAAAATATGCAAGAGATTTAGGAAACAAGTTGGTGGTTTTTTTTTTCCTATTTGAATTTTTTTTTTCTTAAATCTTGTATTTAAAATACAATCAAATACCCGTATTGCAGATTTTACAAACATTCCACTCCTTCTCTGACTTCATGGACAGAACTCTATTGCTTTTTTTTTTTTTTAGAATCTAGAAACTCTAAATATATAGAGTATGTATATCCACACAAACTCAACACTTGAAATTTCAAGTATGATGATAGTGTCAAAATAAAACAGCTGTGACAGTTTGATCTCTTTGGCCAAATCTGAATACCCAGGGGAGTCCAAACCTGATTGCAGAACACTCTGAGTTTTATTCCCACACGAGTTTGGGTGGGTTAAAAAAATTAGAACTGATCAGAACTTATAGAAAATACTCTTAATGCTAACAGAGATCAAAGCTGTGCTAAGTGTTTTGTCTTTGTATTGTCACCAAGTGCCATTTTAATGCTGTACTGAGTTGGGTTTTTTAATGATCTGGGGGTTTTAAGAGCCAAAGTAAGACAGTACAAGTGTGGTTGTACAGAACATCATGAGAACCCTCCCTCCAGAGGCTGGTGCAGAAGTTCAGTTGCCCATTCTTATGTGGATTGGAAAACAATACAAGACACTTTAATAATATAATCAACATTCATTCACAGACTTAAGGCAACTGGTTCATGAAATCACTGCTTCCAGAGATGCAAACAGGTGACAAGGTTTGTCTCACCTCCAACAGGTCACAACTGTCACAGGGCCCTGTCTCGTGGGGGATTTATTCATCTCATTGTCTGATTGTTTGGTCTAATGCTAAGGAGAAAAAGTCTTTGCATTTCTTCAGCCATTCCTCTCATACCTGCACAACTAACTACACCCTGAATACTTCCCTGCAAACTGCACTGGGGCCCAGCAGCCACAGGCACAGTTGAAAATACTGCTCAGAGAACAACTCTTTTTTTTTCTTTTTTGTTTTTTTTTTTTTGGCAGCTTACAGTTTCATTACTCTGGAGTCAAATCCAAAATTAAACCATCTTCAACTGAAAGTAAACGTTCATGGACTAACCAGAATCCATACAACCTTTTTGTTTGGTTTTTTTTGTTGTTTTTAAACCAAGTAGGCTTTTTTTTTTTTAAATGTTGAAGTTTTAAAACTGGACAGTCTGTCTCTTTGTTGTGGCACACATTGATACAGTACTGAGGTGATGCCAGCTGTTTGAGAAACAAAAGGGTGATGCCATCCAGGCCCAGGGGTGTGAGGGGGCTGCCCCCAGCAGCCTGGGCCACAGCTGGAGCACAGCTGGAGCACAGCTGCACTGCAAGGGGGGCTCAGCTGGATCCTGCACCCACCACAACCCTCCTGATGCCTGTGCAGACTGGCCTGCCCCTCTCTCTGATGGGTTTGTTAAGCTGCTTCACCAATGGTCTGGAGACAAGGATCACAAGCCCCGAAAGTCCATCACAGAGAAATTTGCTGTTTTTTTCCCCAAGTGATTGGGACTTTTCAAGGAAAAAGAGAAAAGGCAAAGGGGGTCTACAATTCAGAATTTAGCACGAGGCTAGTTAGAAGCACCAAATAATCCATTTAGTCTTCTCTAAAGACAGCCAGACTCAGCTGCACTTTTTATGTTTGCAGATTTCTGCAGTGGACAATAACTGCAAGGTGACACTGGAAAGGGGGAAGGGAAAGAAAAATGAGTGCCTTGTTCTTCAAAGGCATAGAATATTTAAAAATCATTCATCTGAAAAGGTACCTATGGCACTGCAGAAGATGTTAAGCAGGCTCTCAAATTCAGAGATGAGTCTTAACTCAACTCCAAAGCCAGAGGACCAATTTTAGTCTAGGCTAGTAATTTCTGCCCTTCCAGCAAGACTTGATGCAGCTCCTAATCTGCACCTTACACCTTGGGGAAGAAGAAATAAAATCAAAGGTGTGGGCAAAATACTTCCTGCATTTTCATGTATCAAAGAAAGGAGAGGGCTTCATCTTAACTGAAAAAAAAAATTTAAAAAAAAAATCCCTTTACAGGTCACCTTTAACTGGGTTCTCTGGTATATCAGATACCAGTGGATTAATCCATGGGGGTGGGTTATGAAGCCTGCATTTTTCTTTATTGCCCAAGTTTGCAGCTTACAGAAAATGTCTCATAGCACAGGCACAGTGGCAAAAACAGTGTAACAGCCCATGGTCAGCTCCATTTGGTGAGAATACAGTAGCAGCAATGGGAAGAAAAAAAAGCACTCCAAACAGCTCAGTGTAGATCCAGCTCACCCAGATGGGTTGTTTTGAGAAAAGAAATCTTAAAAACTAAAGGAGAGATCTCCTTGCTGTTCTCCCAAGAGAATGGTTTTCCAAAAAAACAAGAGGCATGGCAGTTGTGCGTAAGCAGAGACAGCAGAGCTTCATCTGTCTGCAACTCCAGGGGCTCTAGGTGTGATCAGCCACCCTCTTTTCCTCAACTCCATCCCTCCCTAAAGACTCCAACAACTGCAGGTGTGTTTGGAAACTGTGCCCAAGATCCTTATCAGTGAAACAAGCACATCAATGACCCCAATTCAGCCCTCCCACGAATGCCTGAGCCTTCTGAGCATGACAAAGGCTAAAACAACTCCATGTCATCCTGGAGACAGGAACCCAGCATCTTGGTTTCAAACTTTTTTCCTTTGTTATATATTACAGTGCTCTATAAATTTATTTTTTTTTCCTTTTTCCTTTTAAAGCATTTAGACAATACAAGACTAAAAGATGTCTGGAAATACGTCTTATACAAAAATGATTTTTTTTTTTCTCTTAAAATAACATTCAAAAAGGCACTTCATTCTGTAAGAAAAAATTCAGAGTCAGGTCAACTGCTCTAAGCAGGGGGGTAAAATTGTCTGCATAGTGGGAGGGGAAGAAAGGGAGAGAAATTCAACTGCTGAAATACAAGCTTCTTTTTTTTTTTTTTGGCATGTTTTAAGAAAAGCTGATTCAGTAAAAGATGTCCATTTATGAAATTAATTAAAAGAGTCCCATTTAAAATAGCTTCTTTTTTTTTGTTTTTTTTCTCCTTTAAAAAAGTAGTCTGAACACATGACCTTAGGAAGTCAGGCTTCTGAAGGCTTAATAGCATCACTCATGATTGTCCTTCGTGTCCAATGTAACAGGAAGATCAAGAGTAGCACTTCTGACACGGGGTGACCTCCCCAAAGCTTACATTTGAAAGAGCTGAAAGAGATGGAGGACAGCCTCTAGCAACTGCAATCTAGGAGCAGGAGTCAGTCAGAGTTAAGGGCTACCTGTTGCAGAGTTTATGAAGCATACTGTAAACTTCTTCCTCTTTGCTTAGTCCTTCAAAGAAAGGAATAAGATCTAGCAGCTCTGTGTCTGTCATGTCATCAAACCAGGACTGCACAGGCACCTGAAACGAAGCAACAACAGGCACTGAGAGGGTTTCATGGTGTCAAAGACACCCTGAGTTTTGTCTGTGTGGGTGTTCTGTAACCATCATCAGCATGCTGTAATAATCATTATGGCAATTAGCCACTCACTGCCATTCAGGTGGAGCAGCAGGTCCAGCCCCAAAGCCCAAGAGAACAGCTGACCTTCAGCTGCATGGCCAGGGGACCCCCATGACCCCACACTCTTCTTGCTCTGCCTCCTTGGAACCCACAACAGACTGGAAGGCAGGCACAGGTTATGAGGCTGCACTGACACTTTATTTACAGGAAATTTTTTTTTTCTAATTTATTTTTCTCTAAGAATTATCAGAGTGAGTCACCAGGCACAGGAAGGCAGCAACAACCCCTTCTGGCACGGGGTTTGGAGGAAATAAAACTGCAAGGGCAACAACACTGCTCAGGTTCAAATGTTAGATTCTAGTGAGTGGGTTCAGGAAACAACACACAGAATAACCCTCCTTAAATATGCAGGCTGGATTTGGGGAAGGTGTTCTGTGTGTCTCCACTATGGGAGCACATTGAGGTCTTCTGAAGACTATCCTGGATCTTGTTACCAGCTCTGGTTTCTGCAGAGACTCGAGTGTCAGTCAGCCAGCAGCACTTTTCTATACATGATTAAACCACTCTGACAAGGCCCTTAATTCCATCTCCCAAATTTCCACAGCTCATTATTTTCTTGGCACTGATTTCAGAGATACCAAATGATGATCTCGGATCAGGTTTTTTTCGTTTTAACCATGAACATAAATCAGAGCTAGAGGTCCTGGTTATTATAAATGGCAGCTTTAAACCACGTGTGGCACCAACCAGAAAAAAATGTTTTCACCACATCACTAAGGGCATCACAATATTAGGATCTGAACTTGAAAGCTGACTACTGGAAGATAAATAGCTCATGTTACAAAAAAAAAGAGAAAAGCTATTCTGGAGAGGCAGGACTGCACAAAGCAGTGTTCTTGATAAAAGATTTCCTACACTGATTTTAACAGTTCACAAAGAAGGCAGCCTAAAAACATCAAAGGGAACAATGCTCAGCCTGGTTGTCCAAAAGTCAGCAGATCTGAGAGTTCCAGCTTCTCCCCTGGCAGCTGAAGCAGATGTGAGCAGCTGTAGTGGCTGCAGCCAGGGCTGGAGCAGCCCAGAGCTCACATCAGAGCTCCTGCAGCTGACACAAACACACAGTGAAAATGCACATTGCTGCTCACTGTCCTCCCCTACACAACTGCTGCCTGCCCTTTGGCCTTATTCCTAGGCCTTGATGAACTTGTTGATTAGCAGTTCTAATTATGGAGTCAGGACAAAAATAAATGAGAGAGGAGCATAACAACACAACAGGATCTTGATTTTTTTTTTCTTTCCCTTACCACAAATGCAGATCTCAGTAGCAACCAGTAAAGCATTAATTAACTTGCCTAATAAAAAAATATTCACACAACAACAAAACAAAAAAAAAAGATGGGAGTAGCTAAAGCAGCTCAAGCAAACCATTCCTTCTGTAATCACTACTCCAAGGAACACAATCTGTGCTGCAGGGCAGCTTTGTTTCTGACAGCTAGGTCAGCTTTTAGGTTCCACACCACTTGGGTTTTTCTCAGAACTGCTGCACCTTCATCCAGCAGCCAAAGCTCAGAGCACATGAGCAGTGACACCCTGTCAAGATCACTTTGCCCACGTCCTTCAGGACTTGGCAGAGAAGCCCAGACCCCACCTGCACCTGAGAAAACACAGGATCTGACACGAGGGCTCTGCAAACTCTATTTCCTCACTCACAAACCCTGGGCAAGGGCCAGAGGGATGAAGTTGCACGGAATACTCTGAATACTCACTGCATTTTCAGGGTGGAAGATGTAAGATGCAGGAGAATTGTCCACGATGATGACTTTGCTCAGCTCCCGGCCCAGTCGGCTCAGATCCTTCACGTAATTCCCTCGGTGGAAAACACAGGATTCTCTGAAGAGCCTTGCCCTGAACACACCCCAGCGGTCCAGCAGGTCAGCTACTGGGTCTGCATACTTCAAAATACAAGCCAGAGACACTCCAAGTTAGCAATGTGCAGTAAGGCTGATTGACAAAGAAGGGACAAGAAATAGTTTCAGGGAAAATGCTCTTTTTTTTCTCCGTTTTCTTCCCTGCTCCTTGTTAATTAACTCACTCAAAGCTGGAGTGATTAATAAAGAGATAAAGCCAAAGTAGGGCAATTCTCTTTATACAGAAGGTTAACCTGCACTCTCTGTGATTTGTTGAGTGGGTTTTATTCTCAGGGCCAACTTGGAGTTGCCCTGAGAGTTTTCTAGAGGTTGATGGATCCAGATCTCACCTACCATTACCATAAAATCAGCCAATACTAATAGAAAATCAATATGAAGCTTTTCCCCAGCTGAATTTTTGCCATGTGCCTCTGAAGATAAACTGCAGTGAACAAATCTGAGCCTGATGTGGCTCTGCCAAATGATGCCCTTGGGTGATTTGTTGAGTGGGGACTCTTAAGATTACCAAATTGCTTAAAGATTACCAAATTGCTTAATTAGGCCACAGAAAGATCAGCCAAAGATGTAATTAATAAAAGCACTCATGTACAATACCAGGGAAACTCTCATTTTACACATAAGATGATACTTTAAGTGAGGCACAGCTTAGAATCCAAAGATTTATATAAACTGATCAAGAAGTATCCAAATAAACCTGAACATGAATAACCACATACTTGGAAATGGTGTATCTTTCAAATAATAAATTATATCTTTAAAATAATTAAGTAAGTTATATCTTATTATTGCACAACAGGAATTGTTGTGCAATAGTAAGATATAACTTATTTAATAATTTAAAATACACTTTCCTGTATTTTAAAATGAGGAAAAAACCTGATGTTGGAATCAATCATCTTTTGATTATGACATAAGGCACAGAGCTTCAGTATGAAATTGGGGCAGTATTTAGGATTTTTTTTCAACAAGACTGAACAGTATGTGATAAAAGAGAATGCAGGGAAAAAGGCTTTAGAGAAGATCAGGGTGCTGTGCCCTTCCACCATCTCTACACTAGGCTGGGACAAAAGCTATCCATGCTAGAGCACTATTTGGGAATAACCAGGATTTTACAAACAAGACACCACAAATACACCACAGTGAAGAATTCCAGATCAATCCACTACTGTAACATCTACCACACCAACTACCTACGAGCCACTACAGCTACTGCAGGACCAGAGGGCACAAAATATTCCTTGGAGACATTCCCACCTTGGCAAAAAAGCCTCATTTTCTAACTCCAGGTTGCAATTGCACCCCCCCCAGAGTTCCCAATTGCCAGTGAGCTCCTGAGTCACTGGTTGCGCTGGTGTAGACAGGGGTTGAATTCGGTGTTTTATTTCATGCCCAGCTTTCAAGTGCTGCTTCTATTTGTTCTAATTTCTCACTATAACCATGGTAACTTGGGAGCCTTTCATATTGGCATCATGAGCAATGCATGGAGGCTACATTATGAGACAAGCCCATATGTGATGGTGTTACCATGGAAACACTTACCCACACACTAGCAGACAAAAGTACACACTGTCAGACAAAGAAGCAGAAAAGAAGGGGAAAAATTAAGATAGTACCAAACGTGGCAAAGAATCATCCATAGAAAACCCAACCAAAAAGTCCAGTGAGCAGCACCACAAGGGTGAGGGAGATGAAGGGAGGAACAAACCTTGGCTAGGCTGGCTGTGAAGAGAACACATTCAAAGAGCTCTCCCATCCTCTGAAGGAACTCGTCCACGTGTGGTCGTTTCAATACATAAACCTGGAATGGTTAATGGCAGTCAGGTCACATGGTGCTCAGGGAAAGGGAAAAAACCCCCAAAAATCAAACCACTCCTGCAAATCCCAGCACTTGAAACAAGAGTTAACAGGGAAGCTGTTCAAATGAAATGCTGGGGGGGGAAAGAAGAAAAGAAGGAAAGATAAAAGTAGAGGTTTAATAATGAGAGATTGGCTGCCAAGCCCCTGGTGAATGTGTGACTGCAAACACCAAGCAGCAGCAGGAGTGGTGCTCCTGGAAACACCTCACTGCAGCTCTCCTCAGTGAGGATTCTCTCCACCAAACCCACTGTGGAGCTGGAAAGCTGAAGAGCTGCACAGAAGGAATAGATCTGATGAAACCTCTGTGACAGCAGGAATGGCACAACAGGGGCCTGGTTCTGCTCTGTGGCTGATTCTTTCATTCCTGAAATCCCAGGTGCTCAGCACCATCACTCACTAGGGACAGTGGTCAAACCCTGAAGCTCCACACAGAACTTCTTTTTCCACCAAAAATCTTCACAGCACCAAGCAGAACACCTAAAAATTCTGGGTTTGAAATTTGCTGCCAGAATCTCCAGCATCTCCTAAAGAGCACCTTGCCAAAAGTTGGCAAATTCCCAGGATTTCTCTCCTCTTCAGCAGAGCTCTGCTGCCTTCTAGCACTGGTTTGGATACCTGCTGCCAACAACCTGATTAGCAGGTATTAAAACCTCCCTGCTCCTCCTCTCAGAGCACACAAGATCAATTTTGTGCTCACAGAAGATACCAAAACAAGGGAACTGCTGCTCAGAAAGCTTGGAAACAGCTCCCAACACACTGGGAAGCTGAAGAGGGGAGTCTGCTTGAAAAAATATTTATCTGTCTTGTTTGCAGTTAGATTAAAAAGTTTGAGAGAAAACATTGTGGCAGCATTTTATCTTCTTTTGTTTGGCAAATAATCCCCAATACTGGAAATTTCAAGCGGAGAAGTCTGGAACAGAGGTGAAGTCAGGAATTGCAAGACTGATGCTATTTCAGGAATTTCATTCTTTGATATGTAAAATTAGATTAATTGTATGTATTTTACTAGATTCCTATTAGTAAGAGGTAAAAAAAAAAAAATCAAGGTACCCAGAGAAAAAGCCTGAAGGAGAAAAATATGGAAACAGCAGCTTGAACTGAAGTGTAACAATTAAAGCCTCCAGCAGAAGAAGGAAAAAAGAAACTGTGTAATTGAAATTGAAAACCTCAATTTGAAAGCAAAGGCTTTTTTAAAACACATATGATGGAGCTGTACCTTAATGACTAGAGCAGAAATGTTGATTTTCCCCTTTATGCAGCATACAGATCATACCATGAAGTCTTTATCTCTTTTAAGTTATTTCTATGAAATTTATCTGAACTATTTCTGACCCCATAAGCATTACATTCAAACTTTGATACAGATAACAATTTAGAACCCAGATTTTTTTTTTTAAACAACCACAGCAACACCTAACCCATCAAATAATTGTGACATTTTATGGATTAAGGACAGTTAACAGATGTGCTTCAACACCACTCTCTTCCCAGATAATTACAGCAATGTTTCCTGTATTTCACCAGGCATAAACCAAGTCATTTCCTCTCCTGTAACAACGCAATTAATTTTTCATTTAATTCTTTCTACACAAAGTTGTGCTGTAGTGTTTCCTCTACAAATTCTACCTTTGATATTTTTAAGACAGAAAGACAGCTGCAGTCCCTCTGCATTTGTGTATCCAGAGAGTATCCAACTTCCCAGATGTGAAAGACAGCAGGATCCAAGGTAATTATTAAGTTTTCAATTCTTCAGCCTTAAGTTTTATTCCTACACTTGTTTTTGAGGGCACAAAAGGGGCACCACAGAGTCTTAACATCATTCTTGGAGAGTAAATGCTAAGATTTAATCTTAATTTCCCTTTTAAAGCCCAGTGCTTCCAGCCCCAGCAGCAGAAGTCTCCTCTTTGGAGAGGATCCCTATCTCTGCCCCTGTCAGTGAAGTATTTCCACTTGGAATGTAATTACAAACTCCCTGCCAAGGAGCTGAACTTTGCTGCTTGCAACACAACCCAGCTCCTCCATCAGGAGCACTCAGGAAATCAGCCCCAGAGGTGCAGCCCCAGAGCTCTGAGCCCCAGCCTGGGCTGCATTTGCCAGTCTTTGCAATAAACACTCCTTGGGTTGGTTTTAGGGCTCCTAATTCTGCACCTAACTCAGGACCAGTTGTGAATACACTGCATTTTTAGCTGGGTGCTCTCCCTCCTGCAGTTTAGGACTCCTGATCCATCACAGCCTCCCCTACTTGAGTTTCTCCTGCTGCTCTGCCTTAAATCTTTCCCTGCTGGGATCTGGCCAACAGATTTGCCTCTCATGTTAAATGCCTAATTAATAATAAGCAACTTCATCTCTTAGGATGAAGTCTCACCAAATTTTTCCCTTAATTATTTCCCTCTGTAAAAAGTCCCAATCCCTTTGCCTATTTTTTTTTAACAACACTAATTTTTTTTTTTTTGGCAGAACAACCTATCTTAGTACTCTGGATAGTTATTCCCCTTGAAGTTTTCTTTGAGAAGTCCTACTTAGAGCCTGGAAGCAACTCCAAAATGCACTGGTATCCTGGGCTACAAAAATCTCTTTGGTTTACTACACATAAAAAGCTTTCTTCAGCTGACAGTGCAGCTCTTTTCTCCTCTTCCTTCTCATTTGGAATTTTTTCCCCTTTACTTTGTTAGTGGCTGGACCTGAATGTCAATGCTGCATGGTTATTTGTGGCTTGGCTTCTTCCTCCACTGCCTGATGGCTTCAGTTGAAATCTCTAGACTAGCTGGCTCCTGGCATTTTTCTGAGAGTTATATACCCTCTTCAGGGCATTAAAAAAAAAAGAAAGAAAAAGAAATCCTTGGTTTTTTATTTTATGCTCACTGATTTTTTCCTTATCAGCAAGAATTGAGAGGAATAGAGTCTTTATTTTTTTATTATTTCAAATGAACCCTACTCAACACTTTCAGCACAGATCAGGCACCAGGCATGTTTCCACAGGATTCTTACAGCTGCTAATGGCAGAACACAAGCAATTACCTTGAACTTTTTTCAAGCATTTCAGACTTCCACATGAATTTTCTGTACCTCAAAGCAGCCTCAGCCTGCAGAGACTCAGTATTTGGGAAACCCAAAGACAAACCCAGCTCATTTTTAATCAATTAAACAGGACACACAGAATTGCTTTTCAAAAGCAGCTTTACAATGAGGAAATCTGCAAGTGATGACCAAAAAAAATCTGCCCATGACAAGTCCAACTCCTGCAATCTCCTGTTTCAGGTCTCTTGTGAGCAGGGAGCAGAAAATCCCCTGTGTCCCTCGTGGTCCTGGGTCACACAGGTGTGGCTGTGTCCCAGTGCAAGTAACCAAGAATAGGCCAGTTAGAATGGATACAGCCTATCCTGGATTACTTGAACCAGGCCACAGCCTTCTGCAAGAAAATCCATCAATTCTGTGCTTTACAGGAAGGAAATTTATTATTTTAACAGCCTTTCCCCCCCTCCATCCTTAAAAAAAGGAAAATAATTTTGCCTATTATGTTAGGAGTACACATGCCAAATGTTCCTTCAGATTTCACCAATTAAAAATAAGCAACTCATTAACTCCCCTCTCACCCCAAACAACCACTTAAAAATCAGTTTTACTCAATAAACAAATTCTACTTAAAAATGAAATTCAAAGTAACACCAAATCAAACTCTTCCTGGCTGCCTGTTTTATCCTTGGACACGAAAAGCAAGGCACAAAGCCACTGGAATTCAATTTGGATGGAAGATGAAGGACAAGAATTCCCTAAAATCCTTCACCCATTGGAGATTAAAGCTGTATTTGCTGCAGTTTGTGCTCTGGGGGCTGTGGTCACTCTGCTCTTGGGGAAGCAGGCTCCAAAGGAGAGGACCAAGCAGTGAACATCTCCCTCCAGCCACCCTCAGTGAGCCTCCTCTCAGCTCCAACACATTCCACTGGAGTTCCCAGCTGGAATTTGGGGGAGCAGGACCAGCCCTGGTGTCCTTTCACCCAGAGTGGAGTGAGAGCAGTGGCCAGAAGGGTCAGCTCCAGAATCCCCCTGGGTGGGATTCTCCCCTGGAGCTCTGCTTGCATCCAGAGACCCACAGCAGAAAAGAAAAGGAGCTTCCTTCCCACTTGATTGATTCCCTTCTTAAAATAAAATGGCAAATTCTTTGGAAAGATAAGGTAATTTAGGCTGGAGAAAGAAGGATGGCAAAGGGAGAGGGGATGTTAAGAGAAGTTGGGTTTTAATCTAGGGAAGCTCATTTTTCCAAGCACCCTTTAAAATGATGAATTGTCCTCCCTACAAAAAAAACCTCCCAAGAGTCCTTCTGACCTTTGGATTATAAATTACATAAGAGAAAACAAATTCCCCAAACTAAAGACATTATTATTTTAAGACCTCTGTTGAACTGCAAAAAAGAAAACCCAACCAGCATTTACCATGAAAACACTTCTTGGATAAGTCAATCTCAAAACTCTTGCAGGAGCACAGCAATTCAATTTGCCACAACTTGTATTTTTTTGGTGTATGAGATCTGAACAATCTCATTTAATTTCAAGTCTCTCTACAAATGGGAAACTCTGAAATGGGGTTTTCTCAGTTTGTTTCCACTGGGGTTCAAGGACACTAAAAATCTGTCAAAATCCTGCCTAAAAAGGCACTGTTGAAAGAGGGACATGCACCATGGACAGTGTGGTTCCACAATATTTCCCACATCCTGGGGTATTTTGCACAGGTGGAAATATTCCTCAGTGTCAGTGACTCATCTTGGAGTTTATAAACTGCTGAAGAAAATGGACAGGCATTATGCAGATGACAAATGCTGGGAAATGACAGAAATTGCTCAGATCACTTCATTTATGTTCTAAGTGACTCCAGAATTACAGGTTTGAAGTGGGAACAGGCTGTCACAGCTCTACAGCCTGTGTTAATGCACATCACACTCAGCCAGAATATCCATTTTTTTTGCCCTTTATCACTAAAAAGGCAAAAACAAAACAAAGAAAGAAAAGATTCCTGAATGTCAGCAATATTCCAAGAGGTATTACACACACATTTTGCCCATTCTGTGTGCCACACAAATTACATTTTTACTCCAAGAATCACAAATTCCTTACAATTACCTTCCTTTTTACCATCCACATGTGCCTGAGGTTTTTACCTATTTCAGAGGTGAAGAACTTGAAATACAAAGAGTGAAGCAATTTCCTTGGGAAATCATGCAGGGAGATTCCAGCAAAGCACAGAGACCAACTTCACTTCACCACCTTCTGCCAAAGGAGAAGGAGATGAACAAATCCACCCCCTCTGTACCCAGTTGTGGGGTTTTTCTTTGTTTTTTTTGTTGCTGTTTTCTCTTTTTCCCCACATGGAGTTGTCTCAGGTGCCAAACTGCATCATTTTTTGGGTGAAGAATCTGAGAGTTTGCAGCAGGGAATGGAAAAGCAACAGGCTTTTGAGATGTTTGACTGTAAAGCCCAAGCCTTTTATTAGGCTTTGTTTCAAAATGTAAATATGTCATCCTGACAAGCTAAGTGATCACAACTCTGAGCCATTAAAAAAATTCCCTTTCAAAAGCATTCTGCAAAGTTTTAGGAGAGAGAATTTGTCTGTTCTACAGCACCAAACACAAGCCCACAACAAATCAGGATTGAAAATCACAAATCTCCCAAAACATCACTTAAATGCTCTGTGCATCAGCTCTGGTGAACATCACAGGGGGAAGTACCCTCAATATTGATTTTTTTCTACATAAAACAAGCACAGTGTAAAAACTGCCAAAACAACTTTTACTTTAAAGCATGTTTCAGTCTACTGACTGATAATCAGCAATCATTTTAAGAGTGACAAATACATGGAGAGTTCCCATCACAGGTAATCAGACAAAATTGTGAACTAACTTTATGATCCACCAATCAGTATGAGATTAAAATACACAAATCTTTTTTGTCCAAGTAGAAATAATGTATAAAGATAATATATAAACAACATTTCAGAATTTAAAGCACTTGAAATTTCTGTCAAATCACATCTATGGAAGGTTTGCTCCTCACTAACTGCAACATCCAAAATGCAAGAGAAGATGTTTCAAACATTTACAGAGTTCATGTATCAGAAAGGCTCAACTCCACATTAACCTGTTTAATTCCTCTCCAGCAAGAACTTCAGTGTCTGTCTGAAGAGGGAATAGCACTGTCATTTATTTTATTCAACCCTTCAGAAATGATTACTGATTAAAGACACCAATCCAAGACACATGGAGGGGACTCATTTTCAAATTATGGGCGTTTTGCATTTACTCAAAACCATTTCTTAGAGACTTAAGTGAAGTTCTTGAAGAATTAAGACACAGAAATCAGTCTCCTCATGATTTTGTCCAGACCTTTCAAATATGCTGAAATATGTAACTCCTATCAGAGGAACCTGAATTACTTACAGGAATAAAAGGGGACAGAAATTGAACACAGATTGCCACAAAACCTGAATAAATGTCTATTCTTCCTTTATACATTCATAAATAAATAAATGACCTTTAGCATATGAGCTACCAACAGATATCAAAGCCAACCTATGTTCCTCTTTGTGTTGGAGGGAATAAAAAATGCAGTGTTCAAGCAGCTTTTTCTGGGCCCAGCAATGTTTGAAACCCCATGCTTAAATAATTTCCTCTTTGAAAATGTTTAAAATTGACAGAGTCAAGTACTGAAGTCCTGGAAAAGAGACTCCCCCTGACCACAGAGGGATGCATTCCAGAATACACAGCTTCCATGCTTTGCAAAGGAGAAATTATTGGATATAAAGCAGCAAATGGAGGAAGGGAAAATGCTCTGGGACTCAGGACACAATGCTGAAGGAAAAAAAACAGCACTCACCTGATGTATGGTTCCATCAATTTCAACAGGAACAATGAAATCAGCGTTGCTAATTGGCTGGAAAGAATGACAAGGAATTAATCAGCATTAAAAATAAGATTAAAGGGAAAACTTCACGGGCATGAAAGGGAAGAGAACCTCCTTGTGAGGAACAAGTTCACACTCATTACTGACTCCACACACACTCTGTGTGTGCTCTGACACAAGCCAAAAGCTCACAGTTGTCATTCCAGATGCTGCACATCCCTATCCTCTCCTGTTTTTAAGCTCCATAAAATCCAGCACTCTTCACTGCTTGAATAACCCCCATCACCACAGAGTGTGTTCATCAGGAAAACATCTCTTTGCATAAACTCTTCCATCCAGTCTTTGGGGATAAATGACCATCAAGAAAATCAACTGTGTGCTGCACACATTCTACTGGAGGTCATCAACTGGTGACTAAATTCAAAATAAAGACACAAGTAACATCTAATAGTCATATTTGAATCAGCAGCTGCAGCAAGACTCAGGTTGTATAAAGGATTCTAAACATGCCAATAGCAATCAAGCTAATGATGTAAAACTGCATTTCAATTGCAAAGGGAAGAGCAGGCACACTCTGCCCAAGTCCTTCAATCTGTTTTTCCAGCCTGTGCAACACAACTGAGTTCTCAAGGCTTGCTGTGAAAAACTGCTGGGCAAGTAGAATTGCCTTGGAAAGCAGGAAAGGGGCCCTGCAGACAGTTCAGGAGTGCATAATCTAATCTTGGCTAGACAGCAGGGGTAGCTGGGAACAGCTGCTGCCAATGTTCACTGGTTCAAGGGGACACCACACTCAGGTACAGCTCATGCACTATGTCCAGTCTTAAAAAAAAAGTCATGGAAACATGCCTGGCTGAAGGCTGGAGCTCATTCCATCACCTGCAGCCTGGAAATGGCTGAGACAGAGCTGCCAAAACCAGCTTTAACATGACTGATTAACAGCCAGGATCTTCCATGGATAATGCCCAGTCTGTAACTGGGGTTACCAAGCCAAGGCTGGAAAACATCTTCTCTCAGCTCTGTGAGATTTGTGCAGACATTCTCACCTGGTTTTCTGGATCAGTCAACAGGCTGATCTCAGCAACCACCAAGAAGATGCCCCTGAAGTGTCTGTGGGTCTGGAAACAGACTTTAAACTCATTCAGGGGGGCAGAGGTGTGCCAAGGAAGCAGAGAAGCAGCTGAGGTGAAGTGACTTAAGAAGCAGATCACGAACTGGGGAGTCTCAAACAGGTGCTCTGTGAAAAAAATGGTGGGAAAAGAGGATCCTGCCAGCAGCACTTTGATCCCACTCCCTGGATAAACCAGATTCTAATTCCACTGTCAAACCACCTTCCTGCCAGGAGAGCAGAGTGACCACAAGAATTTCTGTGGAGGGAAACACCCTTTTTCTCAGGAGCAAAGAAATGAAGAAGCTGGTTTGATCTGACACCTGCAAGTGCTGTGTCTGAGGGTACAGGAGAGGCTGCATGGAATCCTCTCATCCTCACCAGCCAGGACTGGCAACCAGACCTCCAGAGCAGCTGCTGGTGCTGAATTCCATCCTCTTGCTGACCCCTGTGCTGGTGTGACATCAAGAGCTCCTCAAATACACACAGAGCAATCTGGATTTTTCTCATCTGACACTGAGCAATTGCCCCTTTCAGCTCTGGAAGAAGACAGAGGGGAGGAGGCTCCCATCTGTGCCCTGCATGAAGCCCCTCAGATGGAGAAGATCCTCTGCAGCTCTAACAGCCACAGAACAGCTACACAAAAGTCCTGATGCTTCACCTCCACAAGAAACCCAAGTGAATTGTCAAGAAGCCTCAGCCACCAGTTTTCCAGTGGGTGCCAGCTCCCTGCAGACTTTGAAGAGGCTTGCACACACTTGAAGGATTTATGTATGCATGACTTCCCTCAGCAAGAGAAACACTCTGCAGCAGCAGCAAAAGAATAGGTCACTGCAAGCTGCTGAGGTTTTGAAATCCACTGATAAAACTCCAGCTTTTACAGAATTTAATCCTAACAGGAACAACAACCAGAGAAAACCACATTTGGTGTGAGCAACTTCAGCTTTTTCTACCGAACAAAACTCAACCTCACACTTTGTAACCAAACTACTCCCAGCTACACATTTGCTTCCCCCCACTTATCCTTCAGGTATTATGTTGGTTTTTTGTTGGCCCTGGTGATAAGGAGAGGGGCAGGGACTGGAGTTCTGTGCTCCTCAGAGAAGGAAAAGAGGAGAAAAGCCTGCAGCAGTTTGCTGGGTGAAGGTTTGTGGTGCTGTGCACACCCAGCACCTCTGTGCCTCCACTGGGAACCACAGAGCCTGGAAGGAGGCACTGCATTTCCACTGAAAATCTTCAGCTCAGTTAGAACCATTTCTGTTTAAAAAAAACCCCAAAAACTTTCAGCATTTTAAATGTTCTAAAGTTGTTTCACTGCCAGGTGAACAGGATTACATTCCAGGCTTGCATGTGGTTTAGTACATTTTATACAAAAGCATGTTTACATCTCCTTGATTTAATAATTTTTTTTTTTTTGCTTCTATGATTGTTTTATGATGGGAATGATAACTACCCTGTCTATCTATTCCTTTTTTACTCTTGCCAAAGAACCCCAAACTTTATTCCTTTAATATGCACCTAACATGAAAGACCAGAACCTCCTTAAAGCTTCACAAATATGCAGGGGCATAAAAAGATGAGAATTACCCTCCCTCAGATGTTGCTGCTTTCATGAAGAGCACTTTAAATATTCTGCCTCTCTGGTTGTGTCAAAAAACCCCCATGTAATCTGCATTTGAAATATGAAGCCTATTTCAGAACAGAATTAGGAATTCTGAAGTATCAGGTGTTTTAAATAAAGCCTTTTGTGCTAAAACTCTCACATTTATTGTGCTTCTCCAGCTTTTAAGTGGGGACCCACCTGGTTAGAGCAGACATGTTCTAATGGAAGAAAAACCCCCCAAAATACCCCCAAAGCCCTACAAACTAAAAAACTACAGAAGGAACTTGACTTTCCAGGCAGAGCAGGGTGCACACAGGTGTGCAAACCCCTGCCCTGCTGGAATGCATCACTGTTTTTAATGACAATTAGTGGTCTGAATTCAGCTGAAGAATTTCCCTTCATGAAACAAAACCCAAACAGCCCCACTGGACAGTGCCAGCCACTAAACAACTGAATTCATTTCCTCCAGCACCTGCTTTTCTCTTACACATCCCCAATCACAGGGTTTCACATTGAAGTAACACCACTGGAACCCTAAGATTCAAATACTTCAGAAACTCCAATATCTGCCCAATTCTACTGACCTCACACAAAAAAGGGACCAGTTTTCTTCCCCTCACACAAAACATTATTCAGTGCTCATCATCAAGCAGAAAAATCTTTAGTTTTTTTCTTAAATAACTGCTCAATGTCATTTAAATCCCCATTAAATATCATTTGAATGAATGGGAGGATTAAAAGGAGCCTGCTAAGAAACACTCTGCAAACCTCAGTCCTGCAAGAGAGATTTGCAACTGTGTCAACCATTAAACATGCATTTCTTTACAATGGTTAAAAACAATATTAATAACCAGCTAAACCCAATCTCATTTTGTTTCAAAGCCAGAAAAATAATCACAGTTACAGAATTACCCACAGCACTCAGAAAGCAAACCTGTATTTTCACCTTTCAGGTCACAGTAAGCCTAATGCTTCATTTTTATTATACACAATTAGACTTTTAAATTCAGCTTTCCCTTTTTACTTTTGACTCTTGTTTAAATAGGAAGGCAGAATGGCTCCTCCCTTCCCAATCCAGCTGTGGTTTTTATCTCCCTGAAAAGTTCTCCAGTGCAAACTCAGTCTGGTACAGATGACAAATATGGCACTGAGGCTGGGAGGTTCCTGTCCACCACCATAAATTGTTCTACTCCATCAGGCACAATAAAGACAGAGAAGAAAAAAATCTGCATTTTTGAGGCACAGGAATATTTGTTCTGGTATTTCCATATAAGGTTTTCTTTAAGTCAATAAAGAGAGGCTGCTGCCAAATTCTAACCACAGCATGAATTACAAGTTTGCATTTTAAATACTGGCAACCAACAAGTGAAGGAATAAAAAGGGGAGTTGATGCTTGCAGTGAAAAATGGAGTGCAAGCACCTAGAGGACTGTGAGGGTGGTTAATCTGGTTTGGTAGGAGTGAGGTAACATCATTAATTCTTACAAATTCTCCAAGCATTGTATCAAACCAGCAGATGCTGCACGAGTATTAGATGTACTAATTAGAAATGCCATCAGTACCCTAAGCCAGTTTAGACTTTGTATTTCTGAACTCTCCTAATTTCAGCCCAACATCAACAACAGAAAAATACCAGGACTGTCACCACTTGCAGAACTCTGAAGGGTGACAGAAGTTGCTTCTTGAAGGTGACTGCAACACCTAAATGGAATTTGCCTTCCTGCTCTGAAAACTTAATACCTAAAATCAATGCATGTGACCAGGACAGAAGCCTGAGCTGGAGAACAACATCCTAACAGGAGAGAGAAGAGCCACCAGTGGTGCCCAAAATCTCCTGGTTTAAGGAACATCTAACCCAGCATGAAGCTGTGCTGGTTCTCCATTCTCCTACACAAACTATGGCATCATTGCAACTGCAAAAACAAAACTCTGCTTTCAAACCAACACATTTTGGGACCTGTTCCAAATTTGGTGGGATCCTTGAAGCCATGAAGTCAATGCCTACTCCAGGCCTTGTTGCAGTCAGAGTGATTTTCTCAATAAAATGAAATAAAATACAAAAAGCAATCTGTGTTGTTACTCCCCTGAGAGCTAAATGAGGATGAATAATCAGAGGAGAGGCAATGAGGACTCCCAGGCAGAGGATGTAAGAGGAGTTCAAGTGTTAAGAGGCTTAACAGCTCCTGCAGCATTCTCTGACAGATTCAAGCTGCAAGAGATCCCTTTTGGATTTTACTTACCTTAAATGAACTGTGCACTAAAGTTTCATCTAAATCAATGACCACACACTTCTTCCCATAGTCTGATGCTGTCAGTTCTGGCAGGAGGTATTTAGCTGGTGGCTAGAAATAAAAAGAGGAAGACAACAACAAAAAAAGTAAAACCTCTATGGAAGGGGCACCCTTCTGACAACATCACAATTCCAGCAATTACTGGGAGCTGGAATACATGACTTGAAATCAAATGCTTTTCTGGGCTCATCCCAAGTTCATGTATGGATATTAATGGCTCATGCAATTGCAATACCCATACAGACTTTTCTTTTTTAAATTCTTTTTCTTTTTTAAATGAGAGACTTGTTTAGAATGATCTCCAAAGCACTGGAAATTAAAATGCTGAAACACCACCATACCTAAAAAATATCATAAAACCAGGATATTTGATAGAACATCTTTTTCCAGTGGCTCTTTCCCCAATGCCTGGTTTTGGTTGCTGTCAATACCATTTGCATCAGTCTGATGGACATTTACACAAATCATTATTTCTGTTTGCCATGGAAAATGCTGAAATTGAGGAATCCATCCTGATGGAAGACAGCATTACTAATTTCATCTTCCAGGACATGCCTTCACTCTTGTTTTCACCACTTAGGAGGGTGGTGATCAACTTCCATGTGAATTAGGCTCCCAGTCAAAGCATTAAAACTGCAGAACCTAAACTGGGCTCTCCCTCAGCACACTGCCCTTACTAAAAATGGCACCAATCCCATGAATTGACAACTTTTCAGAAAGCAATGCAGACAGTCTCACATTCTTTGGATCATTTCCCACTTCAACACCCCAGTTTGCAATGAAAGTATTGTGGCTTTAGATGTTGGTACTGGCTATTTTCTGAAATCACAGAAATGGGAGAGAATTTGGAGCTGAAAACACTCCTGCCACTTTTTTTTTTTTTTTTTTTGAGGAAGGAGAAGGATCAGTTTTATAGAAAAGCATCAGTAGGGAGAAGCTTAAGACTGAGAGGAAATTAAATTAATTTAGACTTGGATACACAACTCTAATTCCATTGTTTTCCTATCTCTCTATCTGTTCACTGTCACTCTGGTAAGGATTCATCATTTCTCAGGGGTTTGCTGTTTCCTGTGGCCCTTTGCAGAGCTCTGAGGCCACCCCAGTGCAGGCAGGGGTGACACAGGAGAGGCAGGCACCTCTGGACACCCTCCAGCAGCCAGGACAGATCATCAACCCCTGCCTGAATTCAAGTGTCACCCTGACAGATACTGGCCAATGATGCCAAATAAGCTCTTTAAAGCACCTAATAAATCAGATTCTGGACTTTAATTAAGTGGTTTTAACTAGAGCAGGAGTTCTTGGGGGATTTTTAGGAGAGTTTGCTGATATGGATTTAGTTCCTTACAATTAACATCCACAACAGTTCCTTCAGCCCCCAAACTGGAAGCTGCCCTGCCTCCAAAGCACTTGTCTCAGTGCATTTCCTCTCAGCACACATCTGACCTGCAAATTAAAACAGCTTCTGCCTAATTCCTGCAAAGGCTCCACTCATCACAGCCACCTCAGCAGGCTGGAATTTATACTGAAATGTATCCAACACCCTGGCTGGGTTATGGACAGCCCCACAGCTGCTTCAGTTCCACCTCTGCTTGTTGGCAGCCACACCAGACCTAAAGAATTTTGCTTTCTCCCTCCTATTCAAAGCCTAAAAGGTATTTAGCACCCCACCTCAGTTTTTCGTATTAAGAAGGATCCAAGCTTGCAACCTAAATAAACTAAAAGCTTATTGAAGGAAAAATCCAACCCATTTAAAAGCAATAATCTTCAGAAGCCATGTTCCAAAACTTCTTGTCTTTGAAGATAAAAAAAAAGGTAGGCACATCCCAAGAAACCTTAAACATACTTTTTAAACTAAAAAATAATAGTTTAATTCATTGTTGTACTCAAAACTCTTATCTCCTTTGAATTTTTGACTACATTAATCTGCACAAGCAGTTCAAAGCCAGAAATTCCTTCTGCTATGTCAATTCCTTATCAAACTGAAAATAGCTGTATCTATGGAAAACATATGAAAGTATATATTCTTCCATATAAAAATGCACATGTGAAAAATATGAGCCCTGTCTTACCACAGATATCTTTATTTTTTTTAGCTGGAAACTGTTGCATTTGTCATCAAGAAAAGGATGGACACACACCAAGGACTACAAAATGCAAGAACTTCCACTTCTGAGAGCCCAAATTCCCTCAATACTCAGTGAGGTGACCTGTGACTGGTTTTTTTCACCCACCTGCACCTCTGCTTTCCCAAAAGCAGTGGCTGGGAGAGGCACAATTTGCCTGTGGTACCTTCACAGAGATTCTGGTTGCTGCTGGAGCACCTCTCCCTTTCCAGCACTGCTTTAGGAGATCATGTGCAATTCCTGACCTAACCTCATCCAACAAGGGCACAACCAACTCTCCCACAAGCTTTGGCATCTTGAGTTCAACCTGATCTTGTTCCCTTAAGTTCACACGTTTTAAAGATCAGAAGAAATAAATTTTCCATTGCACAAACTGCAATTCTGCTGCCCTCAGCTGTGAAAACATTCACCCTCTGATAACAGGGGATAAGGGAATTACTCTGAAGCTGAAGTCACTACAAATTGTGGGGCTGCTGAATAGCTGGTGTAGGGATTGGGAGCAAGGGTGGCATTTTTGAGGTTTTGAAGAACTTGAAAGGATTTGTATGCAAAGTATCAGCCCATTTGTTGTGCTGTTCAAGCTTTCTGATCTGAAGCAATTTCCACCTGTCAAGGGCAGCAAAGCTTTTAGGCAGAAACAAGCATTGCTCAACATCATGTTTTTATTTTCTCACTAATGGAGACATACCCAAGAAGAGTTCTAAATCCCAGATTTCCATCACAGTTAACACTGAACAGTTATGGAAAGTTAATAATGCCTTGTGTTTTTTTTTTTTACACACACATCAGTTTAAAGACATCTGAGATGATTAAGAAGATTTAATTGTGGCTAACAGCAACTCATATTTACTACTCAACACTCCCCAAAAGGCTGCACACTTCCACAGAACTCAGCAGAGAAAAAAAACCAAAAAAATCACAGGTGGCATCTCACTGGTTTGCTCTTCAATTCCACCAAGACACAAAGTGTACACAAGTTAAACTAGTCACTGGTTGGGATTTGTGCATTCCAGCCAGGTCTGATCAGCTCCACAGACCTTGTAGTGAAACGACTGCTGCACTGCTTCAGTCCCGTGGAAATAGTATATTCCCTAAGAAAAAAACAAACAAAAAAAGGGGATGGTGGTGGCAAGAGAACAGGACTTTTGGTCGAAGCATAAACAGCTGGTCAACACAAATCTTGCAGAAATTCACTGTATAGAACAACCATCAGCTTTTTCCTCCCTGCAGGCCTGGATTTCCCACAGAGACAGGTATCAGAATTAATAAATCTTTTTTTTTTCCCCTCTCTCTCTCTGTGCTGGCAGTGTTGTCAAGCCTGAGTGCAGCACTTTAATTTACTGTTTGTGCCCTCCTCAGCTCACACCTTGGGGCTGCACTCTGCAGGAGTGTTGTCTTCTCTCCCAGCAGTTCTGTGCAGAAATGCTCTTACAGAAGATAAATTATTCCTGCTTAAAGCACAGCTGCCTGAAGCTGCCAGCTCCTCTTGTGGAACAGGCAGTTCCCAAAATTCCTTCTAGAGAAAGTTATAATAAGGATTTAACTAATGTAGGTGAGGACAAGTGGAAAAAAACCCCAATATCCCTGTGCTAAGAATTAACTTCTGCAGGGATTCTGAGGGATAATTTTGATACCACTCATTAAAAGTGGAATTTTAAGCTGAACAAAAGAAGTGGACACTCCAACTCATTTAAGAGTTGTTTAAGAGAAGTTTGACAACATCTCATTTAAGATGTTGCATGAGCATGGCTTTGTATTTCCATCTACCTCTTCCTATAAAAGATTATAAAATAGTGAAGCTGCTACTTTGATTTGGGGGTTGGAAAGAGAATCTTTTAAAGTTCCTTCCAACCCAAACCACTGTATGATTTAATGATTTCTCTACCATACTCCTTTCCAAACAAAGCTGAATAAAATCCATGAAAACACAGGCATCCTGAGTACATTTAATAGATTTTTAATCAGGTCTATCAAAATGTGTCTGCTGGGAATGTTTTGGGTTTGTCTTTTTTAAAATTTTGTGCTTATTTCAGCCCTAAAAATAATAAATTTTGCAGTATTAGGAAAATAATCAATTATGCTGTTGTTTAACCTATGCCTTATCTGGAAATGGTTTCAAAATATGAGCTACAAACACAGTAAAGTTTGTATTTAAAAAAACCCCAAAATAATGATGTTTCTATTTTCTGAAGAACCTAACTCGAAGCTGGAACATTTCTTGTTTAGCAGTCATCTTTATCAATAACCAAGCAAAAATTCACATTGAGTCAAGCTTTTCAATTCAGTGCAATTAATACAGGACAAATCTGATTGAGCAGAAAATCCACTTCACTGAACTGCACACAAAAATGCAAATAAAAGCAATGCAAAATGCACATAAAGCAATGGAAGCTCTCAAACAGGTGACCTCAGCACACTGCCAGGTTCAATACACGAGAAAAAGCACAACAAAAGCTCCAGAAATCCTCATATTTTTGACTGGAGGCTTCAATTTGGAAGTGGGGAGTGGGCAGAGCTGCTTTTGGAGTCACTCAGGGAATCTCTGAACACCTGAACTGACATTTGCAACGAGCCCTGTAATGAGTAAATGTCCACTTGATTGTGACCAAGCTCTGTCTAGAAGTCTGTATAGAAGATTTCCTTCCCAGTTTGTACAAGACATTGGAGTTCACATAGCTCAGTTCTCATCCCCAGGCAGCAGAGAATCAAGAATTTCTGCCTTAATGGGTCTGAAACACAAAATGAGAGTTGTCCTGGAGCAAACCTTTGGGCTCCAGCCCTCGGGAGCAACACCCCTCCTGTGACTGGCAGAGCCACACTTGAATTTTAGGTGTTTTTCCTGACACAACCTGCATTTCCCTTCCTAGCAGCTCCATGTGCAGCTCCCTTGTGCCTTTATTTAGATGGTGACACAGCACTGCTGGCTGGCTCCTCTGATCCTGGGGGGTAAATGTCACAGCAGTGCCCAAGGGCAGTGCCAACACCCCCGTGTCCTGGGCAAGGAGAAGCATCAGATGGCACTGCAGAAGGGAAGGAGTGTTTAAAGTCACCTGCTCCCTCAGAACTCTACACCATGACTGCAGGGATAAGTTAATTTTACATCCATGTCTGCAAAATTACAGCTGAGCTTAAGACAAAAAAAAAAATCCCTTCTTGAATCATTTCTTTCCCTATCACTGCCCAAATCTAAGAGAGCACTGCTTTAACATTGCAAAGACCGTTTTCTAACAAAGCACCTGATTTAATTTCTCTACTTGTCAAAGCTCTACTCATTCATCTTTCCAAAATTTTGTTCTGTTTCAATTCTTGTTCTGTTAGTACCTACAGCCACCCTTGGGAAAGGTTTTTATTCCAGGTCAGAGCACAGGCAGAACATGTTTCATGTTCAAATAATTCCTGCTGGAGCAACTACAGAATTTGGCAGGTGTGTAAAAAAAAGAAAAGTAGTTTGGAAATCAGGATTTTTGAGGCTCTCTATTCCCACACCTGCAGGAACACAAACCACATGCAAGCCCATGCCTGGCTGCATACACACCATGCATGAGCCACATCAGAAATAACAGGGAAGCAACCCAGAGGAATTCCCAACAGTTCCCAAACCCAAGGAAAAATTGCTGGGAGAGGGAAGATGTGCACAGTCACAGGGATCTCCTGGCACTGACAGGGGGCTTTCCTCCAGGAGGTTTTGGAATGCTGGGCTACGTGAGAAGGAAGGGAAAGAAGATCAAATACCAAATACCAAATATCTCAAACAAGAGGGCTGGGTCATTATCTCCACACATCAGCACTGCTGTTTTCTGGGAAAGTCTGCAATGGTTAAGTATTGTAAACAGCAAAGGAGCTCAAAAAAAAAAAGTATTTTCAGCTTTACAAAGCCTAGGCCTTCATCCTTGTAAAAAAAAAAAAATAGCAGTTTTTTGACCAAAAAAGGTTAAAACGAATTAAATTAAAAGCTTCAGTTTGAAGGACTTGGGGTTTTTTCTTCTTTTTATTTAGCTTTGAAAAATAATTTAGATGCCAAACAGCATTCCAAGTTTAATCCAGGGAAGATAAACAGAACTATTTAGGCCCATAAAGCAGCAGCTGATACCAAGAGCATCATCTCAAACAAGTGCAGTAATGAGCAGCAGTCAGTGTGCTCTGTTTTCTTAACGGGACTTATTTCAAATAAATTATGCAGTTTGCAACTCTTCTTTTCAACTGGAATATGGGGGGAAATGAGAAGAAAAGGTTTTTGTGATTGTGCCTCACATAGTGATGATGAGTCACCTTTTGCCTCTATTCAAATAAATAACTTTCAGACTACTTCATGTGTGTTCTCAGAATGCCGAAAATTCAGATGAAACCCAGGTAAAACCCAAACTCTTCTTTCAGTCCCTGCAGAAGACATGCAGCTCAATTCACCTCTGGGGATACAACATCACAGACAGAACATAAAATCCTTTTGTTAACATGCAACACAAACCAGACCTGTTAGACTGCAACATAAAATGAATCAAAGCAAAAGTCATGAAAATTATGAAAAGAAAAAGGGATAAAAATACATACACTTGGTATAGGCATGACCTGCATCTGGTCACCCTGGGGAAAAAGAAAAAAATAAAATCACTGTAAGGGTAATGGCTTTTAAAGGGTAGAACAAAGGTCTGGAGCAGTAAATGTAGCACTCAAACATTTTAAACCAAAAGTTCAAAGTATTCAGGAAACCAGGGTAAAAAAAAAAAAATAAAACCAGGATTTTGCATTTTAGTTGCTGAAATGATCTGTTAGTATACTGGCATTTATGGTTTTTAGGAGACTGGACTGATAAAACCCATGCTATGATTAATAAGAGATGGCAATAAGAAAGTACCTGTATTTACTGGAACTTTTTCAGCTTTCAGATCCACTAATGGGTATATTTGGCCATTTTCACTGCAGCAGCAAGAGGCTGAGCCAGAGCCTGGCAGCAGAACCCCACTCCTTGAACTCAATTTAAGACAACTGACTTGAAAAAAACCCATCATTTTCACTTGGGCAACAGCAAAATCTCTGAGAAGGACACGATGATGTTAAATTAATCCAAAGAATCTCACTTTCTTCATCCAGCAGTACCAGTGCTGCTGCCATGGTCTCATTTCTGCACTGCATTTAGGAGAAGGCAGGAAATTCTTGGCCAATCTGATCTTTCCTTCTCATCCTCAGACATCCAAAAACAAGGACAGCTCCAGAATGGACAAAGCCCAGCTGAATTGTTTAACTCCCACTCAAATGTGTCACTCTCACTCCAATGTATTTTTGAAGCTGGAATTCTATTTTCCAATCTCTCTAATCCTTCAAAACCTACTTTGTTTTCTGATGGGAACAGCACATAAAAAAAAGGGAAGCTGATCCTTCTAGCATAGATGCTGCTTGGGTAGATGATTTTTATTCTTTCATATTTGGACAACACAGGCTCTGATCTCCAGCAGAGGAGCTATTGAAAGGGCTGCTTTCAACACTGGAACAGCTTCTTCCAGCTGAAGGAGCCTCCTGCTTATTTGTTTTCAAGTCAACCAGTGTTGACACATCACTGACAAACAGAAATAATTCTATTATTTTTAAAGGGCTCTTTTTTAGTGCTGCTCAGCAGAAATTTTTACTGAAGTTTGCCCAAAATCCTGAGGAAGGAGCAACTAGAGAGCAGCAACTACCATCAACTATCAAAAACTTGGCACAAGTCAAAAGTACATGATTTCTAGAAAAACACACACACAAAAGTTGGTAAGAATCCAAGTTTTCCTAAAAAGAACAGCAATTAGAATAGAAAAAAAAAATGTAATTCAGTACTTTAATGTCCTGTCAGTGGAACTGACTTTCATGGGAACCCAAAACCAAAGCTGCTAAAGGACATGTATTACTGTTTAACTGATTTTCCTCACAGAATTTCTTAAATTAAATTAAAAAAAAAAAAAGGGGGAAACAAGCAAATTTCTAAAAGAGGATCCCTGGAAATACCTATGGAAAAATCAAAGTATTTTAGTAAGAGTGATGAGAACAGGAAAAACGAGCAGACAGAAGTGCAAGAGTCTGCTGGGACAGCAAAAGTGCTCATGAAGAGGCAAATGCTGCTTAAAAACAAGCCTGCTCTGGGAAACTTCTTCCAAGGGTCCTGCCTCATTTCCTAAATCCTTGGAACAGGAAGGGAAATGGCTCCCTGCAGCATCATTTGGAAGAGGTGACGGATGGCTGCATTTGTTGAAAGGCTCCTGATGTTGGTAACAGAACAAAGCTGTTCCTAGAATGCCAAAATTTCCCTATTGTATCCCTCAGACTGCCCAGGAACTGATTTGTCCCCAGTGATTGAAATCAGGTTTGGTTTTGTTTTGTTGTTTTTTTTTTTTTTTAATGGGTTTTATTTTTTCTAAGCTATATACAGATGGAATGATAAATGCTATCTTTTCCTTTAGCTGCATGATTTTTAGTTTGAAGTAACAATTTCCAGCACTGTGTCACTGTCTGTGGTCATGTGTGGCCTCAATGAGCAAAAAGTGACAGGCCACACTATTCTGCTTTCTTTCAGAACAGTCTGTATTAAAATCAGGAGCTATTTCACTTCAGAGAAGAAGCTGACCAAAGTAACAGATTTATCCTAATTGTTTCTTTAGCACAAAGCTTGCTCTAGACCACGACAGGTTCTTTTAATACAGCAGTAGTCATTATTTGACACTTCAGTGATTTAATGAACTCTCTCAAGCTGTCTCTCAATGAAGATGACTTTTTTGGGAGGCAGAGAAGGTCAGAATGAGTGGGCAATGAGAGGAAATCTTGGTTTTTGATCACATCTTCCATACCCCACCTTGATGGTGACCAACAGAACCAAACAAGTGGAATTTTCTTGCTCTGATCAGCGAAGGTTACGCAGGAGAAAAAGCACAATGGTTCCCATCAATCTCAACTTTCTTCCTCCACACTGGAGAGTGATTTCCATTGCTCAGCAAGCCTGCCATTAATGATGTCCTCATCACAGAGCCCACACTCCTGCTGCTCCCTGAGGTCTCCAGCATGATGCAGAAGCTGCTTTGACCTCAGGAACGTGCTCCCACGAGGTGTTATCCTCATTTTGCTGGGCCACATTCATGTGGGACAGAGAGAAGATCCTTTTCCCTGTGCTGTGTTATAAATAAAGATCCCTGAGGCAGAGAAGGGGGTGGAGACATGACCACAGGGCATTTCCATCACCTGGGAGGTGATGGCATCATTCAGTGGGGAGAAGGAACCCCAACTTTGGAGTGAGGTGGAAATTCAGTGACAGCAAAAGCAGAGGGAGCAGCTGCTGCCCCCAGAAAAATCCTCCTCCTGTCTTCTTCCCTGTTGAGTGTGGATCAAGAGCTTCTCCTCTAACCCAGCAAGTATAAAAATCCCTTTCCTCATTCATGCTTCAGTCTCATTAACTGGAGCCATCTGCCTGATCTGGGTCTCACTGTGAAACAAAAGCAAGGATGACTCCAGTGGAAGTGGGCTGGGAGTGAAATGGCAGAGTGCCCACAGACTTCTCTCTCACCCACCAGCACTGAAAGCAAAGGGAAAAAGAGAGTTTGTATCTTGCTTTTCTCACCTTTCTCTGTCTGGACCTCTCCTTCAAGCCAGAATGAATGAAACCTGTATCCACAAACACTTCAAAAGTCGGGTAACAAACTTACCCAGAAGAAAAAACTTATATGCAGAAAATACAAAAATTGAGTCAATTTGCTAACTGAAGAACAGAAACTGACATTTGAATTGATCCTGAAGAAAACAAAACACAATTCTCTCTCCCAACACCCTAAAGAAAAACCAGAAAGTGGCTGGAAGGTGTTGGGGAGCTGCCTGCTGGTGAGGAGGCAGGAAAAAATTACAGAGGAGTTCATGAGGCTGAGTATTTTGTGCTCCCAGTGCCACATCTGGCTCAGCATCTGAGCTGCAGGCAGGCTGATATACCCATTGTCACAGATCTCACATTTTACAGTGCATCTTACAATGTATCCTGTGCTGTGCTGAATAGCTGCTGCATTTGGAGGAAAACAAACAGGCCACAGTTTCAGTAAATACAAGTTATTATTGAAAAAAATGTTGTATTGAAACTTTAGAGACAGAATGGACCATTGATTACCAGTATTAGAGTCACACTTGGACAAGCAGCTGCTCTGTGAGTAGAAGGTTTAAAGGTGAACTCAATACTTTAAAGAAGTTTTTGGGCTTTTTTTTTTTCCCCCTCCCCATCATTTACAGAATAGAATTCAGCACTGAAAATAACTGTTTAATCAAAACCACACTCAGTTTGGTGCTTCTTCCAATCCCATGAAGAAGTGAGAGAACACTTGATGTGTCAAGCACCATCAAGTCACATCATGAAGCACTGATTAATCTGAAGCACTGATTTCATGTTTTTCTATTTGAGCCAAATAATAACAACAGTAAGAATTGTCTCACACATCACAATTACTCTGAACAAAATTTCAGTGCTGTGTTTTCAACTACTCCATAAAATACCCTCCCCCCCTCTTTCCCTCCTTTTGAAGAGGTCAGCATTTACAAAAATCAGGGTTCCTCATTAGAAGGACATTGGCTTTTCCCATCAGCTCCAGAATGAACAGAACACTCAATTCCAGTGAAACCAGTAGAAGCTTCCCCCATTCCTTTCCTTCCTCTGAAGCCTTCATCACCAGTTTCCATGCACCAACTCCACTGAACAGCAAAGACATCAGGGAAGCACATCCCAGCCATTTTATACTCATTTCTAGTGGTAAATTCTTGACATTATTGTGCAATTTTCCCTGTCCATTTCTTAAGGAAAGGGTCACAACACATGAACTGACTGGGTCAGGCCAGAAGTGAACAGTGATGTGATAAATAATTCATAAAATAGAAAAGAGAGAGCAGGTTTAACTAAGTGACCATCTGAGCTGCAGCTTAACAGAATTTAAACAATCCCTACCTGGCAGTGAAACTAATGCTAAAAAAAGAGCTTTAATGAAACAGCAGAGGAATTGAGGCAGTGGATTGACAAGTTTTATTTTCCTTCCTGAGAGGCAATTTTGTCATTCCTGGACATTTCATTCCACCAATTTAGAATCCAAAGCCCACTGCTGCTTCCCCCACTTGACTTATTTCTGAATCTAGACAAGATGCTCAGTGTAATTCCACCAAATTCAAGCAGCCTGCACAGCTCTGAAACAACTCTCCTGGTAAAAATCACCCATCTGACATGTAACAATATTCAAACATATTCAAGTCTTCAATGCTCTTTTTATTTCCTCAGAAGATTTTCCTACTTACACTGTGTTAGCACTCAAATAAAAACAGTTTTAACACATATAGAGATTATTAATCTTTAACACTGCATTTAAAATAGCAATGTCACAGACTTATCTCAAGAACCACCTAAAAGTTTAGCTATATTCATTTCTTCTAAAAAGATATTAATATCTGAGTGCCCTCCATCCAGTTGAAGAAAACACTCTTTAATTAAATTCTCTCCAACATATTCTTTGAAATTTTTAAAATCTTGTAAGTTTTGATCTGGTAGTTTTAGGAATGCTGTGATTTGTGTCCTGGTCCTGTGTTCAAGAATTGCACAACTCACTGAGGCAGCACAGAGTGAGGATGAGAACTTGTGTGGACTCACATGCAACCTCTCAAGGCATAAGATATATTTAGAAAATTGTTTTACAAAATACAATCTGGACACTCCTGACTCCAGATCATTTTAACTCACGTTTTTCTACAGAGAAAACAAACCTGGTTTCATGTTTTAGTTTCTGAAGTCCCATTTTCTCTCAGCTGCAGTTTTGCCAGTAGCCTCACTCCTGCCTCCTTTCCATTCCCCAGCAGAGTGGAAAGGAAATTTCAGTAGTTTCCCATCCCTTTTTTCCCCTCAGATGAATGTGTGCACACATGCTACACACNCCCATGAAGAAGTGAGAGAACACTTGATGTGTCAAGCACCATCAAGTCACATCATGAAGCACTGATTAATCTGAAGCACTGATTTCATGTTTTTCTATTTGAGCCAAATAATAACAACAGTAAGAATTGTCTCACACATCACAATTACTCTGAACAAAATTTCAGTGCTGTGTTTTCAACTACTCCATAAAATACCCTCCCCCCCTCTTTCCCTCCTTTTGAACAGGTCAGCATTTACAAAAATCAAGATTCCTCATTAGAAGGACGTTGGCTTTTCACATCAGCTCCAGAATGTGCCAGGAGCAACACAGAACACTCAATTCCAGTGAAACCAGTAGAAGCTTCCCCCATTCCTTTCCTTCCTCTGAAGCCTTCATCACCAGTTTCCATGCACCAACTCCACTGAACAGCAAAGACATCAGGGAAGCACATCCCAGCCATTTTATACTCATTTCTAGTGGTAAATTCTTGACATTATTGTGCAATTTTCCCTGTCCATTTCTTAAGGAAAGGGTCACAACACATGAACTGACTGGGTCAGGCCCGAAGTGAACAGTGATGTGATAAATAATTCATAAAATAGAAAAGAGAGAGCAGATTTAACTAAGTGACCATCTGAGCTGCAGCTTAACAGAATTTAAACAATCCCTACCTGGCAGTGAAACTAATGCTAAAAAAAGAGCTTTAATGAAACAGCAGAGGAATTGAGGCAGTGGATTGACAAGTTTTATTTTCTTTCCTGAGAGGCAATTTTGTCATTCCTGGACATTTCATTCCACCAATTTAGAATCCAAAGCCCACTGCTGCTTCCCCCACTTGACTTATTTCTGAATCCAGACAAGATGCTCAGTGTAATTCCACCAAATTCAAGCAGCCTGCACAGCTCTGAAACAACTCTCCTGGTAAAAATCACCCATCTGACATGTAACAATATTCAAGTCTTCAATGCTCTTTTTATTTCCTTAGAAGATTTTCCTACTTACACTGTGTTAGCACTCAAATAAAAACAGTTTTAACACATATAGAGATTATTAATCTTTAACACTGCATTTAAAATAGCAATGTCACAGACTTATCTCAAGAATCACCTAAAAGTTTAGCTATATTCATTTCTTCTAAAAAGATATTAATATCTGAGTGCCCTTCATCCAGTTGAAGAAAACACTCTTTAATTAAATTCTCTCCAACATGTTCTTTGAAATTTTTTAAATCTTGTAAGTTTTGATCTGGTAGTTTTAGGAATGCTGTGATTTGTGTCCTGGTCCTGTGTTCAAGAATTGCACAACTCACTGAGGCAGCACAGAGTGAGGATGAGAACTTGTGTGGACTCACATGCAACCTCTCCAGGCATAAGATACATTTAGAAAATTGTTTTGCAAAATGCAACCTGGACACTCCTGACTCCAGACCATTGTAACTCACGTTTTTCTACAGAGAAAACAAACTTGGTTTCATGTTTTAGTTTCTGAAGTCCCATTTTCTCTCAGCTGCAGTTTTGCCAGTAGCCTCACTCCTGCCTCCTTTCCATTCCCCAGCAGAGTGGAAAGGAAATTTCAGTAGTTTCCCATCCCTTTTTTCCCCTCAGATGAATGTGTGCACACATGCTACACACTGCTCAGCTTTCCCTTCAGCACATCCAGGCTAGATTTCCCTCCTTTCACTCCAGATGTACCTTGGCTTGCAGAAGAAGTCTAAAAATACATGTACAATCCTTTATCTTGGCAGGTTTACCTCTGTGAGAGCAGTTTCAGCAGGAACTGTTACAGTTCAGACTTCACCTCCACACCTCCATCCCTTTCATGTGCTCTCCTTCCCTCTCTCCCACCAAACACCTCCTTGCTCTTTCTCCTGAGCTTTTCAGCATTCCAACACAACCAGCAAAATTCAAACCAGGGTAGAATGGACAAGGGAAGTAAGGAATCAGCTGCATCAGACATGAAAAACTGAGTGAAAAGCAGGAGGGTAAAAAACCCATTGAGACATCTCCATTTCTACCATCATTCTCCAATATTTGCAATCTCAAGAGTCCTGGAAATTCTATGGAAAACTTGGCATTCCTCTGTTTGCCACATTAAACTGAAATTTTTCAGTTCACAACACAAATGCTCTCTGTGTTACCAGAGTTACAGAGAACATACAAATTTGTGTTGCACTGTTTGTATTCTAGCTGTGTTTGCATCTCAAATCTCCATCCATTCATTTGGCTCATTAAACAGAACTTAATAACCTGGAAAAAATGGCCAAAAGCTGTTATCCCTGGACTCAGCATGTATTGAATGTAAGTGGACTGCTGAGGGAAAAAAAGATCTAAATAACAATGGTTCTTCTGACTTGTTTTTATGTCACTGAAAACCCTTTAAAGTGATGTTCAGAAGGTTCCACAAAGCTCCATTTTAACCTTCCTGTAATCAGGAGAGGGAACCAAAGCTGGGGACAACTCAGCAGCTGAAATTTTATGAGAGATCTCCATTTTTTTTTAAGTGTCTTAGTCAGGTTTTAAATGTTGGTTGCTTAAAAACTGTAAAGTGCCAACACCCATGACAGAAATATTAATTTTATATTACAGATGAAAAGTATCAGCAACCCACCATCAAACCAGCAACGTTCTCCCTGTAACTCACAGCTGTTCCTCATGAGGGAAACTTGTTGGGACAAATCTTTGGAAGCAGAATCAAGCCTTGCTCACAAAACACCCACAAGACAGCAAAGTGAGGCAAAATCCTGACCTTCTGAAGTCCTCCATTCTCCTCCACCAAAGGAGGCAGAGCACTGGTGCTGTTGGTGGATGGTGGCTCGACATTGTAGTCACGAAAGCAGCAGAATAAGGTGCTAAAGATACTTCGACTCCTCTGCTTCTTCAAGCTGATATTACATTGGGACACTGGGGGAAAAATAAAACAAACAGCAGAAAAATTAATTCATGTGGGACAGGTTTGGTTTTCCAGATGACAACAACTGAATTGAAGATGTAGGGGTTTTATACCCAGAAATCTTGATTTATCTTACGATTTATCTTACAATTACTGAGATTTTTACAGCATATTGAGACCCCTTTCCTTCTTTTTAAACACATTTTTTTTTCCCTTGTCAGACTCATACAGTAACATCCTGGAACTCTGCATAATCACACAGAAATAACACAGAGTTTTCCCAGAACACCCAAGGTGGATATTTTATATTACACAAAATAACTCACTGCTAAAATTCCTCTCTGGACTGAGGAAGCAAAGAGATCTAAAAACCAGAGATGCACTAAATGCCTTCTGTAGTGCTTCTACACAACCACACACATCACATGTGCAACATTTAGAGGTCCTGCAAGGGTCAGGAAAAGCTCTGAGATGTTTCTGAGTTTCCACTGTTACTCCAGCATTGCTGGAGCACAGAAGAAACAACACAGAGGCTGCAGGAACAAGGGTGGTACTAAAGAAACTGGAGCCCTGGCCTTGATTTTCAGCTTCCTTATTGGTCTACCAGGATAAAAATAACCCTAAAGTGGTAATAAAATTACATACAGCTGAGTGAAAGCAAGTGTAGCATTTTTAAAGAATGATCCTATGTAGTTAAAAGCAATGGCTTAGAGAAAAGAAATACACAAAAGGCATCTAGGGATTCCCCTAAGAACAAAAAACTCCTGAACACACATTAAAATAAAAAAGAACAAAAGAGTTAGAGAAAAGTTTTAGAATGTTTTAAGTAATACTTGATTTGTTCACCCAAACATTTTAATGATCTATATCATACTTGTAGATAATGTTTATTTAGAAGTATTTCTTTCCTACTTTGGGTAGGAAATCAAACCCTCCCCCATCCCAAAGTCAGAGGGTGAAATTCTTGGTAAGTCCCATTATTTCCATATTTGCCAAAATACTTTTCCATTTTAAGGCATAATAACTGCCCAGGTTCAGTTATTAATTGCTATTAAGAGCAAAATGTACCAATATCAAAAACTCAATGGGTTTTACAGACTTTCATCAATTTAAAAAAGTGCTTTGATAATGGGATAAAGGCAGAACTGTGCAGAGATTTGTGTGCTTAAGAAGTGTTTCATTACTTTAAAAGACATCTGTAAACTGAAACCAACCCAGCACCCCTTATCAGAACTCCAGTTCAACAGAAAACACATGAAGAACTCTGGCCACCAATGCTACAAGTTACAGTGAAAGAGTAATGCTCAAAATATCACATTCTGTTTGCAACAACACACTTCTAGAAGTCCCATTAGGATACTTGGGCACTTGGGAAGGACATTTTTAAAGCACTCAGAAAAAATGGCATTGCAAGCACAAGCCAAGTTAGTTGCAATCTAATCCTGGCAAGGAGAACTCCTTTCCAACATTAAAAATTGAAATATGCTGAAATTAGAACGGGAGGAACAATGCTGTGTGTCCTGCTGCCTACAGCTACTGCCACAGAAACCCTGCTAATAATTTCTGGTTGGTCTTCAGCCTCTACTTAAAAATTTGGGGGCAAATTATCTCATTTGAGTGCAGGTATCAATTACAGCAGAGTGCCTGAATTCCTAACTCACAGCCTCAGCTGCACAACAGATCAATGGCAACACCAAAACCACTCCAGAACTTTTATCATCTCCACTTAATAGAGAAAGAGACAGCAAATTGTCTAAATAAACATTCAAAAACCTCTAGACAAAAAATACTGATTGGTCCAAACCTTTTAAGAAACTTGGATCTAATGATCCATTTGAAATCTGGCCACTCCCTTTCACTTACTGGAACATTTTATTAGGAAAAATAATCCTTCATCTTGGTTTTTAGTCTTGACAATTCTGCCATTCATAACACAGTGATGATTCAAACAGGTCTTTCCACTAATTTAGAACTCATTTTAACAGGATTTTCTTTTATAAACTATTAGAGAGGCTTTACAGTGACTTAATAAATGGTCATTTTGGATGCAGTAAGGAACAGAAGTTTCCAGGTGCCTTCATGTGCTGTGCTACATTAAAATACAAGTCCTGCACACACAGAAAATGCAGCCACATCTCATTTTTAGCAGCTCTAACAGTGTTAAGCATCATGGAAAATACTTTCTCCTTCCTTAGTTACCCTGAGCCACCTGCAATCCACGTGCTGTTTGCTGGTGCTGCTTTCCTTGAAACAGTGACAGCACAAATGTAACAACCACAAAGGTGCAAAGAAAGAAGCACTGATGTTGAATCACCAACAGAAATTCAGGCATTCTGGATGGCAGCAAATTTTAAAGAGGAAAAAAAAGCTGCTGAGGACAAAACCTGGCATTGCTTTAGAGCTCAGAGGTGAGACAAGATCCTAACAATAATGGAAGGGTATTATAATTATCCAAACTGCAAGTCTGAATATGGAATTTTTTTTAAAAAAATGCTATCCAGGATATGGAATTTTAAAAAAAATTAGATTTTCTTTTCTCCCCTCTCCATCTGTTAGGAGTCACAGCCTCAGTCTCTGGAGCTGAATTCCCACACCCTCCCCAGACACACTGAGCCATCCTCACCCCAGCACAGTGAGCACCAGGGACACTGCAGGGATGTTCCACAGCTCCAACCCTGCACAGGGAACACACCAACACTGTGTCCCAAAAAAGCCCAGGCACAACCACCCCACACCATGAAAATGTGTGATCTGTGAAAGCAGAGACTGAGAGCAGCAGGTGCCTGCAGGAGGGGTGAAGAAAGGATCAGGGTGAGGCTGCAGAGATGCTTCCCCCTCCCACCACCTCAGGTTCACTCCAAGTGCAGCTTAAGGACCTCCTCACCTGAACACACCAAATGTGTCATAATCCTCAACAAATTCCTCTTTCGTGGCTTTGCCCCATCACTTTTTGACCCTACACCAACTTTTACAACCCAAAGGATCATATGGCAGCAAAGTCCACAGCTCAGCCAAGAGTTCAGCTGCTTCAGAACTCTGAGCATCCTTGTTTCTTACCTTTCTGCAGTCCCTAATTCTTATTTTTGAAGCAGTAAGAGGGACTGGAAGCACACACAAAATACAGGATGAAAGGAAGAAATTCCACCATGATTTTATACACCCACACAATGCTTTGTTCTCCTGCTTTTCTAATAATTTTAATATCTTACTTGTGGTTTACAACAAGTGAGCATTGGGCTGCTGTGATTTTCCAGATCTGATTATAACACCAAGATCTCTTCATTAATAAGGATTTCAGGCATCACTGCAAATATAAATCAAGAATTTATGGTATCCTCCCATGCAGAAAATGTCACATGTATCTACATTTAATTCCATCTGCTATTTTAAAGGCCAGTCATTCAAAGTCATGCTGCCTTCCTACAACTTTTCACAGTTAAGTTTTAAATCTATATACAGCTGCACATATAAACACACACATCTATTTACATGCACCAACAAACACATAACCTTTTCCCTCACTCATTTGGATCACTTTATTTCCTTTCCCATATGGTTTAAGGGCACACTGAAGAGCAGAGTGCACAGATCCCACACTGCTTCAGGGATCTCCTGGAGGTCTGCAAGAGCCTTCAGTGAAGCACCTGGTTAAATCATCTGAATTTGTAAAACATGATTTGCAGCCAGGATCAGAAACTGGACTGTTCTTCCTGCCTAGAAGGGAAGTAACTCTGAATCCTCCAAATTTAGGGTCTCCCCTTTAATTTCCAGATGCCATTTCTAAGGACAAGCCCCACTGCCCATGACCCCTGTGCCACCCACTGTCTGGTATTAGTCCCTGAACTGTCTGGCACCCAAAGACAGCCCCAGAACTGTGCTTATGGAAGTCTTCTGGCAGGTCTAAACACACCCACAGCACTGCAAAGGCTGGGGAGGGGCTCAAGGAAAGATAAAAGCAAGTTTTAAAATAAATTACTGCAATCACATCAGCTTAAATGGGAGGTATGGAGCCACACTGGGTGGTTTACAGGAGAACAGGGAGAAAAAGACAGTAACAAACCCCAAGTATTAACACACACAGGTGTAATACATCAATTGTTGTAAGAGGAATTAATACAGGAAGTATTAATTACTAATTACTAATAGAAGTAATCTACAGCATTTTCTCCAAGCTCCTTTCACACAGAGCATCCTCTGGAGGCAGAAGGGTTGTGCTCTCTCCCACCAGGACCCTTCCAGCTGCAGCACAAATCACACAGCCATGAAGATTTTCCTCTCATTCACTGCACTCCAAACAAGTTTAGTTGAGGGCTTCCCCCATCAGATTTTGCTGTAGTGGTGTGAAATTACAACAGCAGATTCTTGTGCAGCCACAAACCCCTGGCTGCTGCAGGGAGCCACCTCGGGATGGCTGGAAGGCTCCAAGCCCACCCCTCTGCAGCCAGGAGCGAGCTAATTACTGCTGGATTTTTTTCCTAATTAAATGAATGCAATATCCAGTTCTCCCAAATAATATCAACTGGGTAATGAGGAGACTTCCCCACTTACAGATGAACTCGCTGAATGCAATCAAATCAACATCTGGGTATGGGGAGCTCTCACCATAAATTTGTTTATAACACAAGATGGAAAGAGGAGAGCCAGAATTAAGTGGTATTAAACAAAGCCTTTCTTCAAAGGAAGCAGTTTTAACATCTATACATGATTAGAAATGCCTGATTTCTCTGACTTCCTAAGAGGCTGCATCTGATCTCAGAAAAATGAAATTTTATATCCCACATGCCTCAAGATACAAACAGTTCAGTAGAAAATCATCAGCTTGCTGACACAGCTCCTCTTTTTGTGATATGACCAGGACAGAAATTGTTTTACAACACTTGGTGCCAAATCTGCATGTGATGCCCTTGTAACTTTGGGTTTAAAATGCTGTTTGGAGTTTATCATTGAAAGGTTTCATCTCCTGTGTAAACTGTGCAGCAAAATACAGCAATAAAAGCACTGTCACATACCTGAACCAGCCACCCACAACTGGTTTAACCTTCAATCTATAGCTCAAGCTAATTGCTCTGCTTAAATTCAGCATGTTATACCCCAGAATTATCTGAATTTCAACTGAAGCTGGCAATATTTCTCCCCCCAGCAGCACAATTAAATAAAAGTAAGGTTTTGGGTTTTCCACTGAAATTATTACTTTGAAGGGAGGGATCCCAGACCAGTTTAGTGAAATAAAAACCTTTCCAAAACATTTGATTCTCCCTCTCCACCAACCTGTTTCCCAGGCATTCCATTAGTAGTTTGCACTGGATGGAGTTGATTAAATAGTTATGGGCAAGGAAAAAAAGCTTGAATACATAAGGTAGGTGGGGACATGAGGGAAAAAATAACCGAGCACCTTATTTATATTTCTGAGATAATTTCTTTAGGTCAGTGCACTTGGATCTGAAAAAAAGATGGCAACATGATTTAGGAGCTTTTAGGGAATTTTAGGTAAAAACTTAGAAATACTCTTAGTAAATGATTTAGTGATGTTTTGGAAAAGAAGTTTGGGATGAAATAGCTACACAAAAACTGCTTTCCTATCAGTTATCCTTCTATCTACTTATTCTAACAGAAGCTATCCAGTGGCTATCAGAACACTACAGTTTCACTTCCATACCTCCCAAAGCCCTCTAAAAATAGAATTTCACAGAGTGCCTAGGACAAAAATCATCAGGATGGATGACAATTCATCCATCAATTCAGCTAAAGCTGCATGAAGAAAAAATAACTCTACCTAACCAAACAAAGCTTTGGAAATGTTTCTGTTGCAGCAGCCTAAAGCTAAGAAATCCCCCTTTTTTTACCCTATATAAATTATTTATTGCAGTCCTCAAATCTGGGCAGATAAAATATCTGCTGTTGGTTATTGGATGCTCATATTGTAAGGATCAAAGGTAGTGAAATTCTGAAGTCACTTGTAAAAGACACGACTGAGAACTCAGCACTGCTGTCTCTGTAGGGGCTGTGATGCTTCATGAAACGTAGCCAGCAAATGTTAGAAACACCAACTGCACACAGAAGCCTCTTCAATGACAAGGAGGGATAAGAAACCATGAAAAGGCTCAAAACAGCACAAGAACCTGATGGATCTCAAGGCAAATTCCAAAACCTTAAAGCTGTTGCTGCACTTGAGCCTTCACACACCGTGGTTTGGCTGGACACAGATATATATGATGGTATAACCTCCATGTATGTGTCAGCTTCTCATATAAGCCATGATTCAAACATCTTTTGCAGTATTCCACAAGTGAGGGGAGCTGCTACCAGGCAAGATGATGTAAAAATAAATTCATCTGTCAGAGCCCAACTCTGGCATTTATTCAGCCCTAAGACTGAAGGCAGATCCACAGCTTTAGGGGCATCCACATTTCAGAGGGAAGCTGAGAAGTTAAATACTGCTTTAAGAACACAATTAACCTGCTGAACCATGTTGTGAGTGAAACACCTTCGAGCTCAAATGAAGCAGCACAGAATTTGGCTGCCTCCTCCCCTGCTCCAGTGCCTGAGAAGCTGACAGGGCTACCCTGAGACCACTTCCAACCCTGAGCAGCAGCACGTGGAGATCTGTATCTCCAAAGGACTGGAAAGTAGGGCTCCTGTAATCCAGGAAGGAACTAATTAACAAGCAGCACTTTCATTCCTGTGCCTGTGCTGCTTGCCACTGAAACAGCCCCTGGGACAGAAGATGGAGGAGAATACAAAGGAGAAGTTTGGAGGTGCTCACCTCCAGTAGCTCCCCCCAGCAAGAGGAGCCAGGGAGCTGCTGTACCTTTGGCATAAAGACCTGGACAGTTCTTAAAGAGGAGCTGACTATGCCCATCCAGCCTTGCCTGTGCTCTCCTTGGAGCAACCAGGATAGATGTGCCCCACTCTTTTAAGGATTACCTGTGCACATTTCCTTTTCACACAGGGCTGAAAAACTACTAGACACACTAAAAAAAGGGGCTACAAGGATATACATAATTTTTTAATGCACACATACACAGTTCACAGTAAAATCTTTTCCTAGTATTTGCTCTTTTTTGAGAAGAGTGACAGCACTTCATAGGTTCCAGAGCAGCCTGCGAATGCACATGCTCAAAATACACTTCTGTATTTGAAAGTAAGTAAATGATTAAATAAAGTAAGTAAATAAGTAAATAGCCATGCCCCACAATCACCCTTCCATCAGCTGATAGTCTGAAACGTACAAAAGACCAGAACCACTTAAGAAAACAAAAAAAAACAAAAAAAAAAAAAGAAAAAATTTAAAAGAAACAACTCACTCATCTAACACTACACTAATTTCACACTACACTCAAGGCCAGGTTTGCAGCACTGGAGTTCAGTGCTAGCTGGCAAAAGTGATTCAGCTCCAAGCTTTTTGCCTTGAAATCTTTCACTCCTACAGCAAAATTCATGCCGTGGTTCAAACCAGTTTAAGGGCAAAGTAAAATACAGCAAATAATGAGAGAGCAGCTGCAGTGCCACAAGATTGCCATGGTTTGTAACTGGGTGGTAAACCAAGCTAACTGAAGTATGCAAGCAATGCTGTGGAGATGTATTATGATACAAAATAAACAGAACTTTCTGCTGTGTGGCATTATGGAGCCATCTCCCTGTCCCTGCAGCGCCTCAAGAGTTCTGTTTCAGCCCAACAATCTATAAATATTACAGAGCAACACACTGATACATTTACAGCACTGGCACACCTTGATGGCTCCCTTTAAAAAAGGTGTTTTTAAAGCATTTTGGACTGTGCAGCGTTTCTCTGCTGTCTGAGCAAGGCAGGAGCTGCTGGCTCTGGATCTTTTCCCAGCGCCGAGGTTTGGAGCGGCAGTTGAACAGGAAATACTGCGCAGTCTGTGCATGCATTGCATTCCTGTCCCGCCCCGAGCAGCCAACAAACAAACCTTTCTTCTAGTAAAAGAGAG